>JACATO010001546.1:0-367041 GCA_018389105.1 Nautilus pompilius
TGTAATGACAGGGTTTTCAATGTCCAGTCTGTGTTATTTGGTTGGATGGAAGACAACAGCTATTGTGATACTGCAGAGTGCTGTCTGCTTCTGTGTGAGCCTCTGTGAGTCATTTGTCCTCACATGTTTCACAGCTGTAGTAATGGGATATCTATTAAATATGCAGAGTTGACTTCGGTAAGTTAACTCCATCTTTTCAATGATCTGAGATAATTCTGTTCTAGCATCACACTCTGTACAATCAGGTTGTGATGACAGAACATGCACAGGAGGAAAAGACTACACAGCAGGTATACAAAGTACTGGTGGAAGAGTTTTAAAGTTACTGGAGAATAATGTGCTTTGGCATCACTTGGTCAGAATGATTGAATTAATAATAAAGGACATTATTAATGTTTACCTTGAACTTGTTTGTTTTTTTCAACAAGCCCATAAATTAAAGTTAACTATCAGTGAAGTAAAATGGTTTCCAAATGTTAAGTAACAAACAAAAAAACAAAAATATTTCCAAAATGGCTGAAGTTTCATTCACCAAATGTTCAACACAAACTCTTCTCTATGTAACATAACTTTTATCAAAAAAATATGTAAATGACTTTTAACAGAAACATGAAAATTAGCTTTTGTAGAAAGACATGAAAAAAAAACAGGTGTGTTCATATCAATTTTGGCTCTGTTAGGATACTTACTATGAAGGCCAGTGTTACTAAAGGGTATCTATATTCATTTGGCAGTTTCTTTAAGGTGGAGAGCTATTGGCAGAATGGAGGCAAGATGGCAGAATGGATAAATGTGAACAGAAGAATGATTTTTTTGCTATGAAGATACTGACCAGGGACAATTTCAAAGTTAATTATGGGTCACAACCCAGAATATGATTAATGTGTGTGTGTGCCACTTATGCCTTAGAAAAGCAGAATCAACTAGCTTCTGATCTCTCTGCAGCCACAAGAAGTATCAGACTCAACCATATGCAGGAGGCTGCATGAAAGAGGACTCTGTGAGAGATGACCCATGGTAAGTATCTCCTTGACCTGCCACCATAAACAGACCACAGTTTGTCACCATATTACTGGAGCCATGTTCACTTTACTGATAAGTCAAGATTTAGTCTTCAATGCAACTTATAATGTGTACTTATCCAGAGAGAATGTGGAATATGCAAGCAGCCCACAAACAGCATGGAAATAGAAGTACAGTGGTGGTGGTGTGATTTTCTAAGCAGGAATTTCATTGGGTGGGCATACAGATTTGCATGTACTTCAGGAAAGTACCCTAACTGGACTGCAATAAGGCATAGGGAAAGGTTTTAGATCTCTGTGTCAGACCATAGACAGGTGTGCAATTAGAGAATTTTGTTTTAATCACTGAAGGCGCATGCAATTCACCAGCATCTCTAAGACCAAATCACTACCTGTATGCTGTGGCCAGTGCATTCTTTTGAGATAAATTCTCCTTCCAGCCTCCTAAACCTGCAGGCATCTCTGATTTTAAAAAATGGACTTTATTGCCTGCTCCTCTAGTTGATAGGGTTATATGCATGCAAAGCTGCTGTGAATCATGTTGTTGTTGTTAGGGGTGATTACATCACCTATTGACTACTTCTAATTCAGTTTTTGTTTGCAATCTTTATGTTAGAATTATTTGTTGTTTCCTGATTTTGTTCTGCTCGACTGCCTTTACATGCCTAAGAATCTTTTGATATAAGTTATGTTGCATGAAGATGAGTTTGCGTTGATCATTTAGTGAATAAAATGTTAAACAGTTTGGAAATATTTTTTGTTTGTTGGCTAACTTTTGGAAACCAGTGTATTATTACTAATTCAAAATTTCTTGTTTGCCATTTATGTAATTCTTTTGTTAAAAAAATATTATTGTGTCAGAACAGTGTTGTAAAGTGTGTATTTACTGGAGTTTATTATGGCTCAAGAAGTTATATTAGGGTTGTTTAGTACAAATGCATTTATGAACACCAGAACATTCATTAATTGGTTTTACTATGTTAACTCTACCACAAGCCATTCTCAGTGGCTCTACGTCGTCATCAGAGATTAACAGCTGATTGGCTATACAGGAATCAGTCAATCAGTGATGGCAACCAATCAAATACGTTTATTGAAAGTAGGTCAAGTAATTTATATACAGATGACATAGCATAAAACTCCTTCGTTCAGAGTTATTTTAGAAAGTGTGAAGGCCGCTGATGAAAGTAAAAACACAAAAAAATGGCAGGGACAAGTACAAGTAAAGAAAGTTTAAAACCTTGTTTATCAGCACAAGGTTGTTTTGAACAATCCAGTGAGCCAGAATTTGAAAAAAAAAAAAGTGTAGCTTCTGGCTCTGAAGCAGAAGAAGAATAAATGGCCGAACAAAGGCCAAAGTTGAACTGACCCCATGTTGAAAAAAAAAAAAAAAACAGCAGTGGGTCTGATCGCATCGATCAGTGTGTTGCATTATATGGCCAGCTTACACAAAAAGCAATAGAATAGTGGAAAACAGTTTTTTTCTGGTTGTTAGTGGTGTGTCAGATGAATGTATGTATTTTTAATATGCTGACACATCAAGAGGGTCAAAGGAAAATAAGCTTCAAGAAATTCAGAGATTTGATTACTGGTTTTGTTGGAGCTGCTGCACAGATTGGCCCTAACAACACGCCTGCTCCCAACACTGGACACCCAAGAATAGCAAACCGCATTGAACATCTTGAAGGCAACAAATATTTGGTAAAATGCAATTTAATAGAGAGAAATTGTGCTGTTTTTTTTTAGTACTCTGACAAAAAGAAACAGGCTGTACCAGGCATCCCCATCTTCATGCTAAGGAATGCTTTGAGGAGTATTCATAAGGAACTAACTTTCCATGATCTGTTGAAGTGTGGGAGAAAAACTCAAATTATTGTAAAAATTGTGTAAATGACTGTCAGCATAAACTGACTATTGTGGAAAAAGAAAGTGAACTTTTTCAAAATGACTCCATGAGGCATGGAATTTCAATTACCACTGCATATTATTTGACAAAAATAATTTGAATTTCGGTTATGTTGTACTAAATATATATATGGTTTATAGTGAAATGTGGTTTCTATGTTTGTTAAATAAATGATATGATTTTATCTTGAATTAACTGTTTATAAAGGTAAATTTGAATTTTATTCATATTCAAATATCCATTAAATTTTAGGTATTTATTTCATTGCATTTTTATTTACATGTTCAGAAAGATAATTTTATAAGGATTATCTCAGTTGTCACATCTAAATTGATATATCTCTTCAAATTAAAAAGTTATCAGAGGCTGTAGTCATTTCTCAAAATAAAGGCCATTCAGTAATTAATCTGGGCACAGCAAGGCCATTAACTCAGTAGTGAAAGAGTTAAGAATGTATTTTTGCATCATTGCGGCACACAATGAGTACAGTATTTTCTTTAAAAACTTGGCAATTCAATAATTTTGGCCAGCACTCTGTTTATCCAACATTACATCATAGTGATTAGCATTGTTTTCAGTTAAACGTATTGATTTGTTAAATGACATTAAGGTTTTGTAACCTTTGTGTGTGTAATTTCAGTTGAGATTACAGTTATAAGAATGACACACAACAAAACCAGGTAGGTTGACATGCACAAAGAGAACCTAATAATAAGAACCGAGAAACCGTGCTATTACCTATAAAATGTCCAGCAGATGGCAAGTCATCAAAATGTGAATGATCAAAAGAAATTCTTTTCATTTCAGTTTTATGATTTTGTTTCTTATGATGATGAACAGCACCACGAAATGAGATTGACACTACACATGAAGTTTCTCTTTTACACAAGCTTTTGTATAGACAGGGTTAAGAGGACAACCAGTGTGATAGGGAAAACAGAGTCACTTGGCTACAGCTTCACAGACCTGCTCTACTTCACACTGTACTTGCCTCCTTCCCTGAATGGACCATTCATAACCTATGAAGATTTTCGAAATCAGGTGAGGAAGTTTTCTAATTCACCCATAGATTTTACAGCAAAGCTCCAAGTTTATACCTGATAAACTTTATGACATCAGATCTTCTGTCATCACTGTTGCTGTTTTCTTTCCTGTGATGACATGGCCATCCCTTCAGTCTGAATTCGATAATGACCATGTCATTTCACCCTCCCACTATATCTATATAGTGTGGCAGCTTTAATATTTGTTAAACTGCCTTTCACTGTTAATTAACCAATTTATTTCATTATTGTATATCTAACCAGGAAAAATGAACAACATGTTTAGTGTTTACAGTGTTTAAGTATTATGCATGAACATATATATTTCTGTATTTCATTTCTTTGCAAATAACTGCACAACAACTTACTAGAAGAAGATACTAGTGGCTAACTCAGTTACAGGATATTGTTTTAAAAATCTGCATGGGAAAAGCAGTTTGGCTTCTATAGTTTTATTTATCAAATATTGCATTTGTCATTAAGTTTAAAAAATACACTTAAATATTCTTTGTTTCTGATTATCATTATGAGTAATTTTATCCTAACCTGGCTTATTTCATGTCAAATCAACCAATGTTTGGAGATCCCTTTATTTTTATGGGATACATGATTAGAGTTTTTAAAATATTTTCTTGGAAGAAATGCATAACACTATATAAGTTTTGATGCTTGCAGCAAATAGATCACTATGAAATAGATAAACTTTTGTGAAGAGTCATAATAAATGATGCACAAGGGCTTTCTACAAAGGTATTCACATTGCTAATGTTATGACTGATTCTGTGAGATTTTTTTCTATATTTGGTTAATTTTATCAGTGTTTTTACTTTAATTTTTAAAAATTACTTAAAAACACTGTCAACAAATGCTCTTTGTATAACTTGCTGATAACTGCATTTTGAGACTTAGAAAAAAAATTTTTAATAGTTTTCATTATTGCAAATTATTTTAATCTGAAGGTGCCCCAGAAGCTCAAAAGTAGATCAACTATAAATATTTTATGGAAAGACCTACTCCTATTAAAAGTATGCATCTACAGATACTTTGTTTTCCTTTAGCATTTAAAATTCTCTAAAAATTTCGGTATTTACCAAGCTTTCAGTAATCTGTACTAGACAGTATTTGAGCAGGTCATTGGAAGACCATACCATTTAAATCCATTCTGTATATTATCATTCCAGGTTAATATGCAAAAGAGCAAATGGACAAAATATGAAATTTCTCCCATTATCATCTTGTCAGTGAAGGTGATGATCTGGGGAATATTTCTTGATTTATGTTACCATTTCTTTTATGTGGAGACTCTGCTTCATGCTGATGTTTTGGAGGAGATTTCTGAATGGACAATAGGAGGGATTCTGTATATTTCATGCCATTTCTTCATGATGAGATATATGGTATTATGGGGAATTATAATAGTTGTGTGCAAGACTGATCGAATTGAGCTTCCGAAACTTCCACAGTGTGTTTCATATATTTACATATTCAGTGATTTGTGGCTGTGAGTATGTCAATTAAAATTGTTTTCTGAATTTTAAAATGTCTTATATTTCTGTATTTAATATATCTAAAGATACTGTAAAACTTTAATATTTTCATGCTGATGTCATAATTTATCTAATCACAAACATAGACTTGACCTGTAGACAAGGTTGTTACCTTTCATATTATAAACTGATTTATTTTCCAATTTTAAGCTCCATTAATTAGTAAATAGACTAAAGCAGCAACATTTGATCATGCTACTTTAAAGCATAATTAAGGATTAACAGTAATGTAGAAAAGATAATTATAGAACAAGATTTTCACTGAAGGTCTTTTAGAGTCTGAAATCAATAAAATATTCTTTAAATAAAAGGCATTGATCCATTCCAGTTTGATTACTTGGCCATATCAGCTGAAGCTGGTTTGTTAAGCTGTCATTGGTAAATAATCTGGGAAAAAAGTCTAAGTTTAAGCATTTTCCATCATCTTATCAGCAGTAAAAAAAACTACTTAGTAAGCCTACATTTTGGTGATATTTCTTTGTCGCTGTCATTGGGTTTAGTCCGTTCTTAAGTGTAATGTGTTTGGATTGTACAGGTGGCCTAGTAGGTGAAATTATAGCCCAAAAACTTTATCAAAAAACCAACAGACCACAGGTTCACGACTAGTTCACACCACTTGTATAAACATTACAAAATTAACATTATTGCATACCAAAATTGTATTTCTTAGGACCAGGTCCTGATAATGGGAACAGGAAAAGATTACTGAAATGTAGGTTCTTTAATTCTCAAAAGAAAGGTTGTGGGAAATGCTCAGATAAACCTCTTACTTTCTTGAAATAACAGTGTGAATTATAAATTTTGGAAAATTAATTACTAACCAGATTTGTTTTTTGCTTTTTTTTATACAAAAATAAAATGTAATTTAGAAAAAACATTTTTTTTAAATGCAAACTTGATAACTGACATTCAAAAAGGGTAGTAAGAATATGATTTCTGTCACCTTTAGTGTAACTATGAATATCTTTAAACTGTTTTCTTTTTACTTTTAGGAATTTTGACCGAGGGTTTTATAACTTCATTAAATTGTAAGTTTTATTTGGGCTCATTGTAGTTTCTGTAACTTTGCTGTTCATCCAGCAGGCTTTCTTTTTTTGTTTTGTCTGTTGGCAGTAATTTATTGTTATTAATCTATTTGCACAAAGAGAGTGGGGGGAGAGAGAGAGAGTGCGTGTGTGTGTGTTACTTTACTATGTTGTTTGGAGAAGGAACCTGCACACAACCATTGCCAAGTTTTGTGACTTGCACCTAACTATTATGCATAGGCCAGCCAAAACGCTAGTCAGGCAAGATGGAGATGATGTGTAATGCTGAAAATGAAGGCCATCACAAAAATGCAGTGTGCTTCAGCAGCCCTAAAGAGCATATCAAAAGTCTCCACTAGAAATCTTCAGTTTTGCATGTGCGGGGAAACACATGGTCAGCTGGTGAGGAAGAATGAGAAGAAACCAACCAGGAACGTACAACTGCAAGCCAAGCAACTGGTCTCTCTGACTACTGCACTGCCCATTGTCAAGTTTGAAATCACTGAAGTTGAGGGCAATTTTAAATATTATAGCCCAATCATCTTTTCTTTTTTTTTTTTGGCTGAAGTTATAAAAGTGGCATATTTAAGCATTAATTAGGTAATGATGATAATAATAACAATGTTTTTAATAAGATAATATGCTAGAGATCATCTAGTAATAAAAGATCTTCACTTCACTTCACTTGTCCCATAACCCATAGAGAGGTGTGTCTAGGCTTCAGTAATAAAAGATACCAACCTTAAATTTGCCAATCAAGATGTTACTCACTTATTTCTTTGGTTAATATTTGTGCAAATTTTCTGATCTGATTTTCAGGTACATTTACATACCACTAGGGGGCTCACATCATGGAAGCTTGAGGCAGTTATGCATTTCCATCATTTGTTTTCTGTTTGTGTATAGCTGGCATGGACTGCATGACTGCATGCTTTTCTGGATTGCTATTAACTGTGCTATGAGTAACCTGCTGTTCATTGCTAGAAAATTGATCAACAATCCATATGTACAGAAGATAGAGGTGAGTAAGCTAAAATACTTTTTTTTTCTACATTAGAGAAGTGTATTGTATATTTTAAGAAATGCAATTTATAGTTTTTAGCTGTTTAGAGATAAACTGATAAGTAGCAGAATTCTTATAGAATGAATCCGGAAACTCCACAGCTACAAATGTCTTCAGGTGGTGTTTCCATTAATAGTCTTCAGGAGCTTTTATAGATACGTAACCAAGGCCTGACTGTCAGGGATAATTACTAGCATTATCCACCGCACATACATTGGCCTAAACAGGCAAAAAGTAATTGGAAAACTTCTTTACTATAAAAGGTGGAATAATATTTACGATAGCTGACACTTCAGCATGATTGAAACTGGACCAGCAGCCTGAGAAACCGATGTAGATGATTTCTAGTGCTCTCTCACCTTTGACATTCTACTGTGCAAGAATAAACAAGGAGTGCAGAAGTCACATGAATCCCCACATTGAAAAATATGAAAGGAATGATCTTTTCCAAGAGAAACCCAGCAGCAAAAACAGAAAAAAAAGGTTAGGGTTTAAAACTATTCTGCACTATCAGTCACACTAACAAAGTTGATCTTTCTCTTCACCGACATTTTTTATTGACACTTTCACTGAGTTGACAAGTTTTTCTTTTGTTTTTGGAAATTAAAAATTGTTGTGAAACAAGCAATACTGAACAAGACTGGGTTTTGGCAGGGATTTCCCCCTAAAACAGAAAGATTTGAAAAGACTTTGATTCACAATTATTTCTGTTTCAAACTGTCTATTAATAAGGAACAAATTAGAAGTTAAGTCAAGCAAAACATTTAAAAATCCTTTCTGTGAGAACAATGGGCATTAATGCCATTCAACAAATAATATCAGATAGGCAATTGAAATTATCCTTTACAAACGTCCATTAAATGAGTTGACACCATGCAACTGTGCATTTTGTTGTTACTAGGTTATACAGTCAACAACAAAAATATATATATATATACTTGGTTGAACTTTACTGTATGGAATAGAGGAGTCCAAGATTCAAAACCCATTCTTTGGAAATGATTTGATTATGATTCATTTGCCACTTATCAATTTATTTAAAGTGAAATTTTCATTGAGAAAAAATGTCGTTTCATAAACCTGTTGATATGGAATAATGTAGTCAGCACTGTTTTAAGCAACTTTCCTTATGAATGTTAGTTATGAAGTACAGACAATATGTAATGCAATGTAATTTACTACAATTCTATCAACTATAGAGATGTAATACTGGCCATAGCACTGTCTCTCTGCTCCTGATCAGCAGCTTTAGCACTTTCTTTGTGATGACTCCAAATTCATTTTGCCTAACTCAAAGTTGGATCTCTTTTCTGCACCTTTATCTTTGCACTCACCTTCATACTCTCATTCTGCTATCTGCACAATAGTTCAGCACTCTTTTTGCTTTTCAATTTCCTGGGTTTGACCCATTGGCTTATTTCTGTTACATTGTTGCCTAGGCCCCTCTCCAGCAGTCCAAAAACCTAAGCCTGCCATGGTAGTAAGTTTTCCCTCTGTACTCTATGGCACAGTGCCCACAGATGTACATAATTGTCACTTTGACTATGATGTTATGAAGAACTGGGATCCATCTTCTCTCAGTTTACTTCCTTGCAAAAGAGACAATACAGTGAATTAGAATACAGAAAAAAGTTAAACAGGTCTTTTTCTTACTTCAAAATTATCCAGATACAGAATAGGTGAACAAACAATAGGAATTTAAATAACCTTTAAATCAAGTTTACTTAGCTAAAATGATTTGTATTCCAAAGTGTGTAAATATTGAAATCTTGGGTTATTCAGAGAGATGCATGTAATTTTAAATAATTTAAAAGAAAATTTTTTTTGAGGGAATGAAAATTTTACTGCAGGATAACCTATATGAGGAAATCATTTTGCAGCTTGGATGCAAGAAATGCCTGTTAGTTTCTTATACATGAAGAAATGGAAACTTTCTAGTGCTTTGTGGGTCAAA
Source organism: Nautilus pompilius (assembly GCA_018389105.1). Classification (NCBI taxonomy): domain Eukaryota; kingdom Metazoa; phylum Mollusca; class Cephalopoda; order Nautilida; family Nautilidae; genus Nautilus; species Nautilus pompilius. Next base: position 9,561 of record JACATO010001546.1, read on the forward strand.
AGAATAAGTTACGACAGCTTCGAAGAAAATGATTTAAGTTAACAGGCATCCTTTTAAGCCCAACCAACGGTGCACAGGTGTAAACATCATTTCTTTTGATAATCACCTGCAGCATGAAGTATTGCTCTAAACATCTTGACAGTAAAACAATCATCATCACTTTAAAACACCTCAATTTTTGCAAGTAGAAAAAGATTTTTTACAAGTTAAAATAATCTTAATAACATCTTTGGACTTTACAATTTTTAGTGTTAGAAACATCTACAGCCCGTAGCATCCACGTCTGCACTTGGATTTTAGTGCTGACTACATTTGCTTTTGCATCTCATGTGTTCTCCTCTTTTAGTTACACATGTTTGTGGTTAGATGCCAGATTTTAGACACTTACTGCAAAATTTGCTACTGTATATTATTTTATTATCTTGTTTTAATTTCCACTTATTCTAAACTGCATCTCTTAATACATTTGAAATAAAGACTTTAATATTTATGCATAGAACATATTTCTACATCATTATAAAACAAGGAATGAATTTCTGTGGTTAAGCAGTTGATTTTTAACATTTTTAGAATGAAAAGTTGTCTCCTGCCATGGTCAGGCGCTTGCATGCAGTCTGCACGGTTCCAGTGTACCGTATTTCCAGCCTGGGTCTTATTTATTTCTTTAAAGGAAAAGAATCTGGTGATGTGATCTTCAACAAATACATATTTCAGTGTAAGTTTAAAAACAACTGATTTTTAATATCATTTGTTTTATTTATAGTTTGTCTCTTATACATGGCAAACCTTTTTTGAGACATCAGTAATTTAAATTAATTAGTAATATAATAATGATGTTTTTTTCAGTTCTTTCTGTTATAAATAAACAGATGCTTCATATACTGTTATTTCAATTCTGTGTATCATTCCCAATCAGTTTGGCTACAGCTGGCAATGAGCTGTACATGGTAACTACACTTTTGAAAGTGCATTTAGTTCTACTACTTACTGATCTTCAGATGTCGTATGTTCTGAATGCATTGTATTTGTTTATCATTTCTTTGAATTGATTCACTTTAAAAATTATCCATAAAATCAGCTGAGGGGCCCACTTTAAAAAACTTTCTTTATTGGGGAACTATTCAGTTCCTCTACATGGTCATGAAGAGATGCTTTTGATCATAACTTTGCTTTGCTTCATAAGTGATGTTTAAAACTTATTTTCTGAAGATTTTATGGTTTGATTGGAATGCTGGCATGACAACATACCATAAGCAACAATTCCAAATTCAATAAAAATGTCCTTAAAGCAAATGTCTTGTCTTTGAAATCCTCTGCTTGTTATAGCCCTACAATCATCGGTGTGTGAAAGTCCGATTGCCAACTTTTTTCTTAATTTTGCAATCTTATTTGTTATGCCTTTCATGTATGGTCTGGTCTATCACCGAAACAATCTGTTCCAGCTCCTGTTTTTAGCAACATCTCAGCAGAATATGCACTAATTTTGTATCTACCACTGGAAACTTGCTAATATGCTCTCCAGAATTCCTTCCTGGTAGTTTGGAACAGACAGAAAGTAGTATCCAGAATTTGGAGGAATATTTGTAAAATTTGATACATTTGATCGTTTTCAGTTGACGTTTAAAAAAAATTAGCGGTCTGGACTGCTTTTTTTTTTTTAAACTTTTTAATTGTACATCTTACATCTTAATGCCATTTGAGGATGGCTTAACTGCATGTCTTGGTCTTAAGTTCTTTCTACATGTCATTTTGCTACTGTTTCTTTCTTTCTTCTGCCAAGTGTCTCTAGATAATTACTCCTTTTGTGCCTTTTCTAAAATCATTGTTGTCTCATGCTGATGATGCATATGCATTTTTTTTTTAAAGTTAGATGGTATAGGCAGTAGACTTTCAAGATGGGATACTGCAAATGGCAGTCTTATCCAACTCAACAGAATGTGACTACTGTTTTATAACTTGGAAAGATAAAATTACGTCTTGACATGTGAATGTCAGCTGAAGTATGTATCTTATTGTTTAAATTTAATTCACCAAAATCAGCATTACATCTATCAAGAAAATTATAGAGGTGAAATTATATTTTTTTACTGCCTTTATCTCAATATTTCTTACATCAGGTGACCAGATGCCTACCTTTACTATGTCACTCAAAACTACCATCCTATACTGGGAAGCCATAAATAGACTTTATAAAGTGTTAACCATATTTGGACTTTTCAATTTTAAACATTGTATTAGGGATTCAACAGGAGCAGAATTCACTATCAGATTTCTAGCAATTGATTAAAGAGACTTTATCACAGCACACTAACGTACTTTGGATCTGGTCCATCAGTTGGAGAAATTGTAGTTCTGGGTAGAGGTTCGGGTAGAATGTCCTTATTTGACTACACAACTGTACTTCATGTTTGTATCTCTCTGTTCTGTCAATCAAATAGCTCAGTGTTTGTTTTATCATCTGTTCTTCAACTATGATCTCACAAAATTGCCTGAAGGTGCTCCCATTTGTTGATATTTGTGATTCTCCTAATGAAATATGTTTATTGTTCTTTGCTAACAACAACAATACATATACTTTATAGCAAAATCTTCCTTCTGTCTCAGGAAATTTTATCCTGGATTTTTGCAGCTTGGAACATCAATCAGTGTTAAAAAACTTTACACATCTCACTTCAATCTTCATTTAATCTTATAACTTGTAGAAATCCTTAGACATTAACAAGTCATTGACCAGTACGGTTTTAATAAAAAATAAAATGTGCATGTATATTGGAAGAAAAAAAATATTAAACAGTGAGTGAGAGTGGGCTCCATGTGGTAGAGGATCGGCAATGCTTTCTGGCAGACAACTAAAACAGCACACTTCTTCACCAGTCGTCTTTTTAGGCATCAGTGTACAGATGAATAAGTATATTTGTGTGTGTGTGTGTTTTACATAAGCAAAAATGGGTTCTGATGATTTTATTATTTTTGGTAATTAACACAAATTTCTAATAACCCTTATACTTTCTTATTTGTCTGCTTTTTATTATATTAAAAATAATACATTTATCTATTTTTTTACTTTTAATACTGTATACAATTATATTTCAGTTACCTTGAAAGAGTGTGCAATTACAAGTTTCATTATGTATTGTGCTGTACAAGTTTCCATGGAAATAAAACGAATACAACACAGACAAAGAAATTTGGCTGAAAAGGAAAAGAAACAGTGAAGACTGACGAACATATACTGAATTTGTATTTTAAAACATTTTCAAAACAAAGTAATACTTGTAACAGTAATAACTAAAATATGGAGGAGATTGCATAAGTATCTTGGGACGGCATCAATGGCAGCATGCTATTCTTGTTATTCCAATAACTGGAGTTTATTCTTGTTCTGAAATGAATCCTAATCTATGAAATAATAGTGTTTACTTCTAGAATCTTCTTCAGAGGTCTATCACATGCTTATTTTGCTTGTTACAGGACAATGGCTATTTATTGAATTAAAATCACTTGAAACTCCAAGCATAATGGAATCAAATGTTCTATTCTCTTATTTGTTAGGAAGAGATCAAACCAATTCTGGCCGCAACCACTATGATTGGCATTGATGATGCATTAGAAAGTTTTTCAGCCATATTTGGTTTGTAATTGCCAAAAGATGTTCCAGTAAAATAAGAAGTTTTTGTGAACAACATACATATTTATAGTTTTGTTTTCAAAAAAATTCCAAGATTGCTTATTGTTACATTACTGTTGTATCTAAATTGGGGAGTTAGACTGTTTGGTTGTTATTTAAATTATACATCAGCAAATATTGTAAATTTAGCATCAACTATAAAAGAAAGATCATATATATATATAAGGAAAAAAATGTAGCTTTATTTAAATATAAGTAGATGAAACTCTTTTAACCTTTCAGAGTGGCATGTTTTTGATTGGAGCAACTAAACTTTAAATAATTTTGTAGCAACAATTTCTTGTTTGTAAATCTCAGTATATTTTATAGGTGGAGTCTTGGTAATCATTGGAGAATCAGGAACATCAAAGTGGGGTAACTGGTGCTGAAGAAAGGGGATGGAATATATGGTTATGGTAACTTGGAAAATTAGTTAATGGCATCATTAAATGTTTAGCTGAAAGTAGACCTAGAGGTGGCAGGAAAGACCGATTAGCTAGAAATAATGCAGTATTGTGATCATCTTTATTTTCAATACTTATCTTGCTGTTGCTAGTACTGGCAGAACCTTTTTACGGTAACACACACGATTAATGGGCGATAACTTATGAGAAAGGTCTATAGAAAACTTTTTTTTTTTTAAATCAAAGCTGCCAATACAATGTCAGCCAACACTGAATCATTTATCATGCCAGTATAAGTCGGATTTTGAATTGATCGTGCAAAGATTTATTCTCTAACACTTTTATCAGTTTTTTCAGACTTGCCAATTTTGCATTAAATTATTGGTCAGAAATTTTTCAAAAATCACACTCAGATATTGAGAATTATTAAAATATAAACATCACCCTGAACTTGGTAAGTAGCCAATGATATCTTCTGATGCTACTGTTTCTGATCAAGCAGTGACTTTTTTCTTTCTTTTTTATTTTTTGAAATAAGAAAATTTAGTATCTGCCATTACAGACTTGGTGAAGGATGTAATTTTTTCATAAACTGGTAAAATGCTCTGAATAATCGATGGACTGCCGTAATTTTGAGCAAAATGGCATTTGACTAAAGGTCTATGAAAATTATTGCAAGAAATGGCTGCTAACTGTTCGGTAAACTTATGTGAGCACTTTTCAGAATGAGAATCACCTCATGGGAAATAATCCAGTGATTTTTCTTAGTCAAATGTTAATAAAATAGGTTTGAATTATTTTACAAAAACCACCAGCAGATGTCAAGCATAATATATATATATAAATTTAGCTTCTCTGCTGTACTGCTTTCTGGTGATTTTTAAAAAAACTTTTTTATCTAGTTGCATTTATTAACATTTATAAATTTGTGAAGATGTCAGTTGGTGTTTTCTTAACATGAAAAATAACAAGTTTTATAAAAAATGTTCAGAATATGTAAATAAAGTGAAATATCCAAATGCATTACATCTGTCACTAAAATCAAATTAATTTTAATCTAAATATTAATTACATATTAAGTGTTAATATGTTTCTTCTTCCCACTTTAGATCTCCAAGTATTTTACTTAAGCTATTAGCTTTTCATTTTGAAACTACATAAGAATATTTTATACAATTTTCTTAAAAGACTGAAGTAAACTCATAACTGGAAATGGTCAAAGTGTAAAATTAAAGGGCAAAACGATGATGCATTTCACTCAACCTGGGCTTTGAATGTTTTATCAGCCATTGAGAGCTTGTCTTGACAATAACCCTGCTTAGCATATAACGCTATATTTAAATTGATTTTAAGATATTCATACTAATTCTTTTGATTAAAGAATACTTCATCATCCCAAACAATTATTCATTGCATGTTCGTAAATAGAAAAGATATTCATTTCTTGAATGTGAGATACTGAGCGCAGACCTTGAAGGAACATTGATTTTGTTAACAGACTTCATGGAAAACTGCTGGTAAATGAAATGTTAGTTATTTACAAATCCATTTTTTAATGTGGTAATTTATTTGAAATGAACTCTTAAGTTTTCTCTTAATATAATTAACTTATTTAATTTAGTGTAAGGTAAGCTGCCCCTCATTAAGTTAAGACTAGCTCAGATTCTTATCTGTTTTTCAAATGTAAATAAAAAACTTATGCTTATTTTAACCATTTTAATACAGAAATCTGTATTCAGGTACTGGACAACTGACCCAGTGTTGTACTAACTTTGATCAAATATAATGTTTATCCCTTATGATCATTTTTGAATTTTTGTAATAACTTTTACCCTCCACTCAACATCATTTTTTCACTAGAAACTGATGTAAATTGAAACAGCGGGTACTGAATAAGTAGCGCATAAAGAGGATGAGAAATCTGGATGGTTTATTCTCAGGTTTTACAGTGATAATATTGTTGATGATCTGCTTAGTAGGTTGTAGAATTTTGTTCAAAGGAGCTATTTAAGAATATACTTTGGGGAACATGTGGGGAAGGGAAGGGACATATGTATACAAGTCATACACTTCCTTTCATCTCTGTGTACACAATACTCTAGGTCTAATATATTTGTATAGCCAAAAAATCACTCAACTGTCCAGTTCTGTATTGTAACAAGTAAATACTTATGGTTGCTGATGTGCTTCTGGTATCTCCTTCCCAGACACAAACTTTTGACTTTTTAATTTTTCACATTTTGTAAGGTATAAATAAATTATGCAAATGTGAAACAAAAATGAGTTATGTAACTACATTCTGCTGAAGGGCACATGTCTGTCAGGGGGCAGCAATAGTGTATAGAATATAAACGAGTGAAAACTGCTAGGAATTGTCATGGAGAAATATATTCAAAATTTATCTATAATTTAGATGTTATTTATTTAAATTCGGGAAGCTATAGAATCTTAGTTTTTACCTTTTTTGAGTCATATGATAAAATACAGTAAATTGTAATTAGTTGTGAAACTGTCATGGGTTGGATGAGATATCAAGCACGATAAGTGAGAAAAAAAGAAAAGAATTTTTTCATGGCAGCAAAAGCAAACTCTGCATTTTTAAAGTTATCGGAAGCAGTTTTCTGAAGAATAAACTTTTGAAGTTTTGTAGATTATGGTAAAAAAAAAAAAGAGATTATCTGGCTACAATGATGGTGGTGATTGCATCACAACTTAGCAGATAGTCAGAGTGATGATCACTGAGTAATCATTCTCTGTAGCCGTGATAATTAATATCACTATGATATTAAGCAACACAATATGAATGAAGAATGATATAAATTAAAGTTACTTACCACAATTTATAATTTAGAAACCTAATGTCTTAATTTATTTTTATGGGGATGATAATGACATGGATATTTGACAACATTTTTGTTTAGAAACAAAGTAAGGTAAGGTGTGATAGAAAAATATAGAGCATAATACATTGATAGGATCTGAGTCTGATGCCTGATCAAGGTCAACTTGGTTTGGTATACTATTTCCTTACTATGGTTTCTTCTCTTCACCAATCAATGTGTGGGTTTGCTCTCTCTGCCTAAGATGGAAGTGCCAGGATCTCATGGTGCAGGACTGGCAGCGCTCTCTAGCAAATAACTGTGGCACTACACTTTCTTACCAAAATGGTCTCCCTTGCAAGAAACTGGTGAATGAAAAAAAAAAAACAAACACTACAAAAGATTTAATATATCTGTACAAAACTTGCTAATCATAATATATGCATAGTAGAAAAGATACACTGAGTATATTGTTTGTCAAAAAAACTTTCTTTTATTTAGATTAGGAAGAAGAGTTGAAATGCAGAAGATGGAGGTGAAGCAGCAGATGTTAAAAGTTGGTCAGAAACCAATTATAAAATAAACTTGCATAAAAGTCAGAATTGCTTAAAATGTATTTAATGAAGAAAGGGATATATATATATATGTGTGTGTGTATCTTTGTATATGTTTTTGGTGTATTCTAAAGAGTTTGTTTCGTATATATAAAATGGTTACTATTATCAGTTATGAAGAAAATGCAATAAACTTTCTGATTTGAATCTTTTATGGTCATTAATCGGAAGATTTTTAGCTGTGGACTTTTTTTAAAAAATTCGCAATGTTCTGATTACCTGTCTACTTTTAGGTTAAAGCAGAAGATGGCTAACCAAGAAGATACTGAAAAAGAAAAAGTTAATTATAGTAAAGGTCTTCATGTTCAACTGCCAAAGATGGAAATGTTGTTATATGCTTGTGCATACCTTTGCATTGTTACTTCATTTTATTACTTTATCTACAGAGATACAAAAAGTGAGCACAATTTTAAATTTCTTTTACTGTAAATTCTGTTTCATTACCCAGAGACTCTGTACATCATGACTGTTCTCCTGTGGATGTTGTGCTGGCTTAGAGATTGTAAAACAGGACTTGTTGGTGCTGTGTTGTGTTCACTTTCTACAACACGACTTGTTCTGCTGCAGAAACATTGTTTGCTTATCCAGAAACTGTACATGGCACAATATTATTTCTTACAAATTTCAAAAAATAAGTAGAATTTCTCTGATTAAATGTTTGTCGGTAACCTACCATCACAACTAACTAGCTGCAGACAATGAATTGAAGTTATAAAAACTGGTTGACATTAAAATATTCTTTATCCATCATCATCTTGCTCTTGCATAAAAAATTATTCTTTATTATTATTATTATTATTATTATTCATGTCTGGCAGAATTGAAAATAATTAAGCTTGAAATTAATTACCAGTTTTGTAGTAATTATCTTTTTGAAAGATGTCTTTTTATTTTACAGGGTACATGGGAAAATACCAGAATGAAAAGTTACCACCTGAAGATTTGTCGAGCTTACTGAGTTTAAAAAAGGTAACAGTTCACACTGCTTGTGTTTCACACCATAAGTAAAATTCTGAGGTAATGCAATGGTTTTCAACAAAAAGTAAAATAAATGCAATAACAATACTTTGAAGCTAACCAACTCGGTTCCTTCATAGGCTGCAGTGAGAAGTCCATGTGCCTTTTAGTTTGGGACATCAATAAAACTCTGGTCCTAAAAATCTAAACAACAAAAGTTGCCATTTTAAAGTAATATCTAAATCATCCTAGGAAGGAAATATCTCAGTATAATTAACATCGATTTAATATCTTAAGCATAGCCCCTGAAACCTAATTTAATTTTCGCTGCCAGATTACACTATAAATAATTACCCACATTTAATTTGTATTTTTTAAAGCCAATTGTTGACTTCTAGTCAGATGAACTTTACACAAACTGGACTAGGTTACAAATGAAACATAAAGATTCAGGTAAAAAAGAAATCACTTTTAATGAAAGCTATTTCATCTTTGAAGTGTACCTCGGGTCACACAGTAAAAACCAGCCTAATGCGAAGATCTAATTGCACAGTAAGTAGCATTCAGTGGTTAATTTGAGAAATGTCAGCTTAGATCAAGAGGTTAATGTTGTTTTCTTGAAAAACTCACTTTTATCCTATAGTAATGCTCACAAACAAAGAATTTTAGAAATTCCCTACAGTTTTCAATAAAAAATATAGTTTTTATACTCACTGTAAGAAAGTTTGTAAATTATGAAACAAATGATTTTGTAATTTTTAAATTTAGAGTATTTTATCATTAAGGAACAGCATAATCAGATATGGCTAATAGCAGTACAGACAGAAATATTCATTTATATATATCTCTCATAATATACCACTGGCATAAACAAAATGTTTAATGGGTCCACTAACATTCAACTATCACCTGTTATCACCATTTGTTAATTTTTCATAACATTTTAATTGTTTCCTCCTGTTAATTACTGTCAGTTTCTATAACTGAATTAGATACAAAGATTCCTTCAGACATTATACTGCTGTACTCAATTTGTGAACCATTGCTTTAGCTTTTAACTTAAAAAATGTTGAACAGTTTACCAATATTTTAAATTAGTGTATTTATAATAAAATGTAATCAATATTATGTTATAGTTTTATTTTTATGAAAAGGTTGTACAACCAAATACAAAAGCTACAAATTTTTTTTCAAAACATTTTAAGTTTTTATTTTTATAGTTACCATTCATCAATTTTATTTGCAATACCTGAAGGAAAATAGTTTTTACTAGTCGGAGATACAAGGAAGATGCTTTAATGTGGTTAATATTTCAGTATGAATAGTAAGAGTATAATCCTTTATTTTAAATGTCAACTTTTAAAAATCAAATTCTATATTAACATGAATTCCAGTGCACCTTGAATGCAGATACAAAATGTTGTACTAGAAGAGCCTAATGCTTTATAAGTAGGCATCATAAGATTCTGTTTTCATGCTGTCCAGAGATGATGATTGTCTTCATGAGTGATAAGTTTTATTATGTGACATGTATTAACTAGTCAACTAGCCACCAACAGCAGCCAAGTGACAAACATGCATTAGTCATCAAAGCAATTCCACTTCAAGTGTATTTTAAAAAAAAAACTTATATTATGTATCATATATTTATATAATACATTTTATATAAACATTTACTGGATTTTTCTTTGACCATAGGATCCATCAGAAGCAGACTGGCTGTTTTGGTATGCAAGTATTAAACAAATTTTTCCTTTTATGTGTGGCCATCTTCTTATCGGACAAATTATGGAATGGCTACAAGTGTCCGTAAGTACGACACTGCCACAGTTCTTATCAGAATCTTGCGTACCATCTACAAACAGTTTATCTCAGCAGTGCGCAAAGGTTTCAGTTTGATATGTTAAACCAGGTTGTTAAATAGAGGATACAGACTGCTCTCGTGGAACAGCATGTAAGTCGTTACCTGGTAACAGGAGAAAACAAGACATCCTACAGTTTTGGAGTCTGGATGTGTGTTTTGTGCAGACAGGGTTCTTGGCCTGCCATAGCAGTGTTTCACTTGCAGGCCACATTTAACAAAATTAAAACAGGTGTTCTCTTTTTTCCCATTTTATAGGGAAACACCTAATGTACCACACTGTTGGTGGCTACAAAAATTAGCCAGAATACTAAAATAATTATGAATTAACTTTTATGCAAAAACCCAGTGAAACAATTATATTTCTAATGCAACAAGTTTTAAAGAACATAACTAAACGCTATAATCTGCTAAACATACAACAGTATCCATAGTCTGACTCTTTAATTAGCCATTTCAACCTGGGTATTATTACATAGTGCAGTACATTTGGATATTTCCCTCCCCTACATCTGATGCTGTTTAGATCACGTGTACAGTATTAGAGAATATTTTGGAATGTACGAGTCTCATATTCAAAAAAATAAGGGAAAATTATAAAAAAAAAAAAAAATGTTTTGTTAATTCAGCTATGTTGCTTAGTTGTTATTTAGTCATTTCTGCATTAATATTAACTCACACAGACTCCACGGTATTCATATAAGGACTTTGCAGGGGTCAGGTCATGTTTTTATTTTTTAATCAACCCATCAATCTCTTTGTTTTCCAGGTATTGACTAAATTTGCTGTATGCTTTGTATCATTGCTTTGTTGGGAAATGAATCGGTTTCCCCACAAGACTGGACATCTCTCACAAAATCTCTTGTGCATTGACCTATGTGCCTTTCTCTGTTGCACTGTTGAAATGACTGCCATTAATTGTTTCCAGATAACTGATTATGATTAACCCATACAGTACTTGTTCCAGTGCTCTTCAGCCCTTTGTTTATCTTCTGATGCCCATTTTGGCTTTTACCTCTGTTCCTCTGAAAGTTTTTTTCTTTTTTAACGCCTGTTCATTCAAACCACATCGTGTTAATTAATTTCTTACACCTGTGTTTTCAGCAAGGTTGTTTGAAAATCCTTCACTTGATCATCACCTGTCACACACGGAATATAACCTTAGGTGTTTGGCATCGCCCATTGACATTTTAGACATTCTGCCTCTGCTTCTTATTTTCTACAGTTCCACCTGTAGATGCTCAGCAGCTTCTGCAGTTGAAGTTTCCAAGTGGATGAGGCTGCCTGGCCTTTGCATGGTGCACTCATTTAGCATTTATAACTGCGATCATCTGGTGTTTAGAGGCTACGAAGGAATTTATGCACTTCTTTCTCAATGTCCATACAGTTGTATAGAAATTCCTTATTGGTAACCTAAGAGTCAGTCATGGATGGTTGTCATCACTTGATAATGGATGTGATGAAGACATATATAAGAGATCTGCATATACAGGGTGCGGCAAAATGATCTGACACATTTGTATTTTTAATAAAAACCAAATGGAGTAAAGAACGAAAAATTTGTTTTTATTTTCGAAATGTACATAGAATGCCATTTTGTTTCATTTAGTTTTAAAAATTAAATCTCTCAAGTGGGTACCATTATTGTCCACACACTGTCGAAGGCGTTCACGAAAGTTGTCCATAACCCAGCAGGTCATTTCATGTGGAATGGCAGCAATTTCTTGGCGAATGACATCTTTTAATCGCTCAATAGATCGAGGGCGATGAGTGTATACCTTTGATTTCAGATATCCCCACAGAAAAAAATCACACGGGTTCAAATCAGGTGATCGGGCGGGCCAACCGATGTCACCACGCAATGAAATCAAATGACCGGGGAACATCTCCCTCAAAATTCCCATCGCACGTCGAGAAGTGTGGGCTGTTGCCCCATCCTGTTTAAACCAGACATTGTCCTTATCGTCAAGTTCATTCAATTTGGGTTTCAGAAAAGTCTCTAGCATCACACAATATCGACCAGAGTTCACAGTCACTGTAACATTGTCTTCTTCGAAGAAGTAAGGACCCCAAATGCCAAATTCTGCTACCGCAAACCATATGGTTACCCGAGGACAATGCAAAGGGTGTTGGTGCAACTCACGAGGGTTATTCTCAGCCCAATATTGTAAGTTTTGCTTATTCACGCTGCCACACAGGTGAAAATGCGCCTCGTCACTGAACAACACAACAGCTGCACGGGGGACATGTTGTTGAATTTCCAAACACGATGCTCTGCGAGTTTTAAAGTCTCTTTCGCTGAGTTGTTGTGCCAACATCATTTTGTATGGATGCATTTGCAGTTCCATGTGAAGAATTCTTCGCAAACTTCTATCGGAAAGGCTAAGAGCAGCGGCGTGTTTCCGTGCCGAACGTCGTGGAGACTGTTGAACTGAACCTCTTACCGCTGCCACATTTTCCGGAGTTCTGGCAGTCCGAGGTCGGCCAGTTGATTTTCGTTTCAATGCTGATCCAGTAACTCAAGTTGGTAACCCACAGCAAAATCGTGTTTCGAGTAGGTACGGGATCATGTCTACCAAGCCTGAAGTGTACACGGAATGCTCTTTGTGTTGCAATTACGGATTCGTTGTTTTTGATAAAGGTTTCCACGATGAAAGCGCGATGTTCGCCTGTCCAATTCATGTCGGCAACTGTAAACGAAATGAAACAAAATGGCATTCTATGTACATTTCGAAAATAAAAACAAATTTTTCGTTCTTTACTCCATTTGGCTTTTATTAAAAATACAAATGTGTCAGATCATTTTGCCGCACCCTGTATTTCAGGCCATTGATTCTCTATTCCAATGTGTGCACATACAACATACTGATGGTTCTGCTTTGTTTCTTGGTTTATGCTCTTTATTTTTTAACATTACATTTCTCTTAGTTTCAGCTACAAAAATATGTGTTTACAGCATTTTCTGCTCTTAGCCTCACCTATTTATTTGAATGGAAAGCAGTAGCAGCCATAATACTACAGTGTGTGATCTGCTTCTCTGTCAGTCTTCAACAGTCATTAGCACTTATCTGGATTATCAGTGTTGGCATGCTTACAACACTGCAAGTAAAAATTATCTGGATAAATACGGTAAGTGGTCCAGCTCTCCATGCTTTGTTAGCTTCTAATTGTTAAAATATTTAGCACTGATTATGTTCTTTTAAGTTAGCCATTTTTTTAGGCAATCAGTTTATTTTCAGATAAATAAAAGGCACTGACTGAATGATGAATACCTTTTCTTTTCTAACTATCAATATGCTTTTATCTTTACAGACTCTTTTCAGTTTTTCTGATGACAGAATTTTTTCTTATAAATTGCTCCTGTGTATGAGCTGTCTTCACTGCATCACTTTCAGTCTGGAAAAGTTTAATGCAAAAACCAAGGAAACAGACCAGCAAAGGAGATTGCATCTCAATTATAGCTTCTCAGATCTTTTGTTTTTTACTTTCTACTTTCCACTATGTTTTCTTGCACCCCCAATTACATATCATCACTTCCAAACTCAGGTAAACAATTTTAGCTCACTTGTTAAAAAATTTCACACTGTAAATTGTGTGATATCTGCAGCTGTTTTAATTTTAAAACTTTTGTAATTTATATGTTATTGTGAAAATTAAGTCAACAAGAATAAGAAACTTTACAGTTGCCTCCCCTATCAAACAGTTCTCACAATTACTACCAATATGCAATCATATAAAATACAAGTGTTGAAGAGGTATGCTTATTTCTCTCTGTTTGCATTCTGTTAGCATTGAAAATGATGTCTTGTAATACAGATTAACAAGTTGCCCTATCAGTGGCTTTTATTAAGAATGAATCCTTTCTGCCATCTATGTGTAATCACCATCACAATTCCAAAAAAATTTCATGATACACAACATATATGATTCAGTAAAAGTGTGAAAATCTTGCTTATTACTTTTAACCTATTCTAAGAAGTGAAATTTTTTAAAAATACATAAAAGAGATAAAAACTGTTCACTAAGATGAAAAGTGTCTTTTTTAAAATATAAAACTAACTGCTAAGCCGGGCAATAATTGTTTTATTCTTCATTGCAGATTACCTCCCCTAAGAGTAGGTGGACAAAATCCAAAGTGCTTTCCATAATTTTTTTGTCATTAAGGGTGCTGACATTTGGAGTTTTGACTGACTTAAGTATACGCTTATTATACTTTTCAACATTGTTTACATATTCTAAAATAACTGTAAAACTTTCCTTTTGGTCACTCCTGGCAAACTGCTATAGCCATGGCCAGTATTTTATGATGATTAATTTCATAGGATGGGGTTTTTCGAAAATTGCAACTCGAATTGAACAAATTGAAATTCCCGACTTACCAAACTGTATTTCCAGTATTTACCAGACTTCAGACATGTGGAGGTAAGTGGCAGCCATTTTCAAATTCATTTCGTACCAAGAAACTACCTTCTGTTGTTTGTTTGTTTGTTTATTTTTCGCAGTCTTTATGGGCATCTTGTGAACAGAAACTGAGTGACCAATGCTGATCTCCCAGGATAAATATAGAAATTCAGGAACAGAAATTCTTCAGAGTTTATTTTCATGGTTGTCTATCAAGTAATGATGACAGCTGACTACTCATAACCCTTGCACATTAACTGGCCCTTTTCTTTTTAATTATTACCTCATGGCTTGTCTAGCAGTTTTCTGAAATCGCAATTTCTCAAAAACAGACAATGCTTGTTACAGAAGCACTGGGTTTCTTGAATACATAGGTTACAGTTTTATACATCCTTAGTGAAAACTTGTGATTCCCAGATCTTCATTAAAAGCAACTGTACCTGCAATTACCTTGGTTTCATGAAACATTCCAAACAGACTGCATGGTTGCTAAGAAAACATTTTCTAATAACCAATCAAAAAACATAATGTATATTTGGTGATTTTTAAAATGAAAGGTTTGCTTTTATTATTGTAGAGGGGTCATTCTGCAACTTCCAGTTCTATGTATATCACTTCTGGTATCATGCATGTTGCTGGTCATAAATAAATGCACATAAAAACTGTCCAAATTAAAAAGCTTCTTACAGTCTTATTCTCTTTTTTTTTTATTATCAGTAATGAGTTTAAATAATTGTAGGTAAACCAAGCAATCAAATTAGCATTTTTAATCATTCTAGTAAATCACCATTTGATCTTTTTTTTTAAAAAATCTCCAAATTATCAGTAATCTAATTCATAGAGAAAAATCTAAACTTCTAAAGTTTAGAATGCAGTCTCAAATTACCTAACTTTCAGGATATTCTCCAGTGCTACTCCTAAGTGGTTTTTTTCCTCTTTACATTTGTAACTGTGACACTGTTCATAAGATTAGTCAGATATACCATTTGAACCTAAGATGTTACACCTGAACATATAAACTTTATTTAGTTTTTATGAAACCACTGTGAATGGAGCAGCAATTTGTTGGGGGGGGCCATAGAAAAATCAGATTCATGAAAGAAGAAAATGTTTTCAAAAAATCATGTTTAAGCTAACTTAATTCAGCTTTTATTAAAAATTTATTCTTATAGAATTATTGATAATGCTGATTTATTAGAAAGAGTTCAGCATAAATTTATCAAACTATTTGCAGACAGTTAAACATATTAGATCCAGCATGTTTGAATTTTAGATTTTCAAGAGGAGACACTAGAGCAGTTCTCAAGGGCTTTGGACAGGGACAGTTTTGATTATTGATATCAATAATTTAATTAACTTGATTACACAACATAAAAAATATTTTTTTAATTAAAATAAATGTTAACGAGTGGAATGAATCAATTACTGGAGGCTGTAGTAAATAGTAACAGGGTTAATCAGTTTACGATTTGTATTTATGGCCATGTTTCTTTTCAGTGAGGGAGGAGAATTTCCTATGCCTTCTCCCTTCTTCCTCATACTGTTAAACCAAGATAACCAAGATTGGATTGCTATCAAGAAGAAAATAAATTTCTGACTCTTAATTTTCACTACTATATTTTTTCAGGAATTTTGACAAAGGTTTATACAGCTTCATGAAAAGGTGAATGCCCCACTATTGAAATCTGTTCACCTTAATTTGAATAAAAAACTTTTCTTCCATCCACTTATTTAAAAAAAGAGAGAGAGCGAGAGAGAAAAGCTGTGTTTACCCTGAAATTAAAGCAGTGTATAAGTATTGAAGCAGTTTCTCTTTTCTTTTTTTAAATGTTGGTGTAATATTTTCTTCAGTTTGAAAATACTGCTTGCTGGTCATCATTGATTTCTCCATGTAAACTGAAAGCTTGTTTAAAAAGTGCTGCATAAGGCAGTGGCTGCTTCCCCTCAATGCTGCTACACCCTCAAATGTAGTCATCCCCTGAGACCAAGACCATTCATTGCCTCACAGAGCACCCAGGATGGCATCTGCACCAGCCTCTCCTTGCCATCTTGTGTTAGTAGGACATGGTAAGGTCATCAGGCTCTAAAACTGGCATTTTGAAGGTGATTTCTAATCATTTGTGTAGTGATATGGACCCCAGAACACTATCTCAACTTTTGTAGCTCTGATTTATTTAGCTGACAGTCAGGCAGTCCTGCAAAGGACATTTATTCTCTTTCCAACACCTAGGTTACTGATATTATGCCCACAACCAGACAGCTGCTAACTGTGATAAATCAAATTGATTCACTTTGGTTTGTTTTTTTGTGTGTGTGTGTGTGTGGTGGGTGGGTGGTTCCTACTCTGTGGCATTCCAAGGGTGGTTATTATCTAATGAAGGTAACCCTGACCCCACACATGAATCTGACCCAGTTTAACATATGTAGCATCATGTGTAGTCACAGTGTCAGTCTTATGTGAAAAATACATGCAATACCTTTCAAATAGTCTACAATTTGTAGAAATTTTATACCAAATTCTTGTTTTCATTGGAGAAGTACGAATGAATGCTAATGGTTCATTAACAATTGTTCAATGTGGAATTGTCTTTAAAAATCCACATCTCTATTTTTTTAGAAGTGTGCATCAAATAAGTTAGTGGCTATAAGAAAAGGTAGGCTAGCCTTTAAAATATATACTGTATATTGAATATGAAAATGTACTCAAATGTTTCAGAAACATCACCCTTCCTCCCAAAAATTAAGATTTATTAGGGACACTCAAAAAGTAATGCCTTCTATTTATTTTGTGAAGAATCAAAAGTGGTACAATAATTAAAATCAGGAGAAACACCACAGCAGTTCAAAATGGTGGATACCATTGATGCACATGTTAAGCAGCGAGCAGTAATTGAATTTTTCACAGGGATTTCGCCAAATGAGATGCATAATGAATGTGTAGAGAAACTTACATGCTGATGTGGGTGTGAAAAGTGGATAAATTGAACTACAAGACAAGCTTTGCAATGAGCATCCAGCAGCATTTGCTATTGAAGACAACATGCACAAGATTGATGAACTGATCTGCAAGGATTGATGCACACCACAGCATGAGTTGAGTGAAATTTGTGATCATTACGCTATAGATAGAAATGTTACTGATAATTTCAGTTACTCTAAAGTTTGTGCTGAATGGGTTGCACAAACCTCTCATGAGACTCAGAACATCAAAGGCTTTTATATCTCTAGCTCTCCAAAGAAAGAAATGCATGGACAACACATAAAATGATGCTGTAGTGAAGAACACCATTCACCAATGGCTGCATAACAATGGAAAAGCATTTTTACCATTGGAGCATACATTGTCACTAATTCCATGTTGGCACAGATGTTTAGGTTGTAATGGTGATTATCTCTACCGGTATATTTTAAAAACCTTTTGTATCTGTTAAGTTTCACAAGTTAACAATTACAGAACTCTGAGAGAGTAAAAGATCAGCAATACTTTGGATGTCTCATATAATTTGATGCCAAGATGCCAAAAAAGAAAAAAAAAGGAATTTGATGTTGTACACATGCCACAGTTGTCTGCCAGGAAGCATCGCCAATGCTGCAGCACATAGGGGCCTACAATTTCCAACTTTGGCAAGGAAATCCCTAAACTTTTCATTTTTAAATGTGGGAGGAAAAATGAAATAAATACTTGAAGAAAATCCACACAATTGCTTAGGAAGAAAAGTGAGATGAAGAAGTGCCAGAGAGGTTTGCCAAACTGTGCTGTTCCCATGGGTCTCAACCTTATCAGTGCAGTGGGCTACCCAGAGAACTACTTCACAGCCCTTTAACAATACTTACACAAGTTCCACAAAACTTGGTGAGGATGTCAATTAAGCCCAAAACATCACTTGCAGTGCTTCTTTGTCCATTCGTTTTTCATGTTTCGCATAATATTTGTTGTTGAAAACAGCTAATTGCCTTTAAAAAGGAATGCTGATCCATAGTTTACTACAAAATGCCAAATTGCCACAACTGGAAGAAATGGATAAAGACCAGGGATGTTGCATATAGGTAGGCTTCTCCCAAAAAGTCACAGCATAGATGCATATGCATGTCCACCATAAGTCAGCCAATAACTATATGTAGCTCCAAGGCTAACAGAGCAACTTCTATACTTGACAATTTTGCTACACAAGAAAAATAATGAAATTGCAATCCAGCCTTTGATCTTGATATGAAACAAGATGTTTAGCTTTTGAGTTGCTTTGCAATCAACATCAGCATCTTCATCACCACCATCATGCGTTAAGAAAAAGAAAGCAAGCAAGCTTTTTTTCTTGGTAATCTAATCATATGGTTGTTTCCAGATGACTTGAAAATTTTGAGGAATTAAACTTGTTTGTTTGCAGTGTTCCCCTATGCATCAGAACATTTAGTTTTATCAAAGTTGCCAACTTGTAATTCATGAAAAATGTTTCCATGCGTAATGTGGTGGTTAATCCAATAATAGTACTCAAACAGCGCAAGCACAATCTGATGTCTTAGTGTAGCAGACCGGAGTTAAAAATCCAAAAGAATTATAGTCCAGTTGTCTGGCTTGCTTCCCATATATTGGGAAAATGAACATTAGTTATAAAGAAAAATCAGCTTTTTATCAACCATCAAACCTTCAGCTGGGCTTGTAATGGCATCACAACTGAATATTTAAATGAGCAAAACCTTGAAAATTGGCACAAATTTGTCATTTATGTGACCTTGCACATGAGTGTTTTTTCCAGCAAACCAGCTGAAATCTAACAGAACTTGCACTCTGAATACACGAGATAGAAATAACACAGACTGAAAGAACGCACTGTCTTTGTTATTGTTAAATAAGCTTCTTCATTACTTTTGCCAACACTGATTTTATTATCAACATCTCCATATACCAGCCCTGTCAACCTTATCAGAGTCAGGTTCAATGCATTTTGTTCCGTCTTTGTCACCACTCTCTTCAGGGTTAATATTCAGAGCACAAATCACATTAGCAACATTAGAAAATATACTTCTGGCTGACATCATTGACATGAGCTGAACTATTGAAAGTTTTGTAGAAATATGCTAAATTAGACTTTTCAACTGCCTTCCATGGTAAACTGAACACAAAATCAAAATTGATGTGAACAAAGCATCTATTGTACAGCTTATCAGCTTATATAGTGTGATTATTATGTATTGTAATTTTGGAATAACACTATTATTTATTATCATCCATTATTGTTACTAGTATTATTGAATGCAACAACTAAAGTGAAAGTTAGGCTTTATATTGTACAGTAAAGCAGTTTTTTTTCTCATATGGGTCAGCTCAACTCAAACTGTATATCTTGAAGATTAGAAAAATCAGTTAAGTGGCGTAGATTCAACAGTAATTGCAAACAATAGAGAGAGACCATTAGACCCCACCAGCCAGATAGGATGAGAGTTAAAGATGTATTTTTTGGGGTTTTTACTGTGAAAACATGATATTTAAAATAAAGCA
Source organism: Nautilus pompilius (assembly GCA_018389105.1). Lineage (NCBI taxonomy): Eukaryota > Metazoa > Mollusca > Cephalopoda > Nautilida > Nautilidae > Nautilus > Nautilus pompilius. The sequence continues at coordinate 29,781 of JACATO010001546.1, forward strand.
GTTCTACTGCTTTTATCTCTAATCTACAACGAAAAATCTGCTGCAAGTGGAAAATAAGTAGAAAACTGTATAATATAGACATTCATATTTAGACAGATTTTATAATTTATGCAATTTATTCTGAGCATAGTTTCTCCATTAAGTTTTATGCTGAACTCTGCAGGAATGGTTAATGAATGTAGTCCACAAAGTAGGCATTGAGCCACTGGGTCGATCTTTGACTGGATTCCAGTCGGTCTTGCTGAATACCTGATAGAAGAGGTCATGATGTTGACCATATCACTTCTTTGTATACATTGGCTGTGTTTTGGGGTCCACTTTGCAGGATTCAACATTAAATGTTTGTTTTTTCTAACTATACACATTCATTATTTCAGCAATTAACCAAATGCTTTTCTTTGTTTTATCAAAATTTACAGACACATTTACATACCTATTGGTGGCTCAAGAAATGGACATTTGCGTCAGGTTTTGGCTTCATTCATGTGTTTTGCATTTGCGTTTTGCTGGCAAGGTTTTGAACACCAAAATTTCTGTTGGGTTTCTCTTAACTTCATTGTTGTAAATTTGGAATTTCTTGGAGGGCGGCTTCTCATCCATCCCATTGTGAAAAGGATAGAGGTAAGAACACTGAGGTATTTAACTATGAGGCACACACCTTCAGAGTTTCTCCTTTTTTTTCATTACTACAGGTGAGAGTAAATGAAAATTTAAGATGCTACTATTTATTACTTTCATACATCAGCAAAAGTCACCTCCAGTAGTTCTTTTTTTTTTCGTGTTAATGACTGTAAACCCTAAATTTCTTTCTTGTGTGTGTATGTGAAATATGATTGAAATTTCTGTGCAAAAAAAAAAGAAAGTTGTTTGGAAATGAGCATTTGCAGTCTTGGTATGGACACAATTCTCCAGCCTATATCATTGATCCAGATGGATGCTGATATTAATTGCAAGTCCCTCCCTGGGAGATGACAAATTAAATGGAGTCAATAAAAGAAAAGATATTAACTCAGTCTACAAGCTCAAACAACGACATTCAAAACAGTAGATATACTGTGACTAAATAAGCAGATATTTAGCAAAAACGAACAATAACAACAAGTTATTACCCTGACAAGACTGTTTATTTGCGTCAATATTTTCAGAATGAAAAGTTCTCTTCCACAATGGTTCGTCGTCTGCATGCAGTCTGTTCCACTGTAACGTATACTTTGTTTATCTGGTCTTTATTTTACTTCTTTGGAGGTAAAGAGATAGGAGATCACTTCGCTAAAGCGTTTTTCTTTGAAAGTGAGTATTGTTTTCCGACTACCCCATAGTAATTTTATTTCCTTGTTTTGCCATAAAGGAGAAGTAAAAATCAGCCAAAACAGAGTATTGTGTTTTTAAACTATATTTTGTTTGAATCTATCTTAAAAACCCATGTATCATGTAAAGAACTTGGAGATTTTGTCTGCTGACAATGTTATAAACACACATCATTTAGCATCATGCTCCAATGTCAGCATTCTAAAACCAAATAAACTGAAGGAAAATATTTTTTTAAATGTAACCTTTTTTGGTATTTTAACTGCAAACATGTTCCTACTAAGTTTTGAAATTATTATTGTAAGACCTCTGTTCATCTGTCTAGGTCCGCCATATTTTGTTTTAGATAAACAATATCTTTATTGCTTGTTAAGACACTTTGGTGCCCATTCTAGTTTAGATATTTTTAATTCCTGCATAAGTGGTATTTTTGAAAACTAACAGAAATGGCTAAAGGAGGGAGCAGAAAAATGTGGCTTACATTATCAATAATAAGGGAATGTGTAGTAACTTTGCCATGATTAATTTTAAAAACTGAGTGTTGGTTGATGAATCCTCTCCTTTAGCATTCTTGCCCCCTTCACAGTAAATTTACACCATGTCTTTCCTCCTCTATTTTTGTTTTGCTGCATAAATAACACAGACATGTGACCAAGTCATCAGTGTACATATTGTTTATTTTCAGCATTTCCATAGGTTTCCTCCTTTTTATGTACATTTTCTAAATTATTGATCTCTCTAGAATTTAAGCATACAAGGTTACTAATATAAGAGAGTGAAAGAGACATGGAGCGCGCATGAGAGATGGGGTGTGATAAAGATATGAGATGAAGAGAGAGGTTTTAATTTTATTTGTTTATTTTTTACTAAAGTATAGAAAACAATTCTATTTCAGTGACACTTTTAAAACTTGCTCAAATGTTTGGATTTGTGTACATACACGTGCAGTGTTGCATGGAAATAAAACGAATACAACAGCTTAGAACTAACTATTTGTACCAGAGGCCTCTTGGTGAAGTGAACATGGACAAACTGAAAATCCTCTAATGGAGAAAACTTGAAGAGATAATTGACATCTTCATCGAAATTTATATTTTAATGGAATCCTTAGATAATTAGAGAAGACACTTTAAAAATCTCTTTACTTTAGATTTAAATGCTAATAATTCTGCTCATGTTTGTAAATGGACAACTGTAGCACAGATGTCACAATTTTTTAAAAATAAAAAAATTCCAGACTCTTTGATTAGATATTTAACAATATTAAAGAAGTTCATTTTAAACACCAACAACATTTTATTACTTAGTTTTCCTTTTTAAGCTGTAGTAGACATTTCAGACTATTTTTATGCAACAGAAGAAACTAAATATTTATTATACAAATTTTATGTGGGCTAGCATTATAAAGTAAATAATGTCCTGAAAAATGATAAATATTGTTAATAAAGACTTCAGTATTCATTCAGTGTTTAAATTTTTTTAAGTATTAAAAGTTTCTGCTCTTGAAATAAGTCCAAAGTCTATTATTAAATTTGGAATAACTTACCCGAAACGTTTTCAAACAAGTACAGGCAGCCATAGCTCTTCTGTCAAGAAACCTCAAACATCTAAATCACAGTATAAATACACCAGTAAGTCACAAAGAATTAAATTGATTCAACCACCACCTGCACTCTCCACTCAGTGATGAGATACAGTTTTCATTATCAGAAGAATAAACTCTTATTCATAGTAAGTTATTAGTACTGTTTATGGATTTACATAAAAATCTGTTGGGAAATTGTCAGGTTTATTTTACAATACCTGAAATTCAGAAAAAGCTAATATGTAAACAAATGTTAGAGAGGTTGACTACAAGACTAGTGCTAAGCTTTAAATTGTGGACAGTTGCGCACACACACACACACACACATAACAACTGTTCAAAGAAACCAGTTTTAATTTGCCTGGACCTGTAAACACCAGTTTATAATTTGCTATCAACATCATTGATTGTCTTTATAATCAAAACTACATGGTGGCTTCCAATTTTGATATTTAGACTGCAAAACCTCAAGCAACAAATGAGTCTTCTGTCTGTTAGTGTACACTAATTAGCACTTTGATTTTTAAAATTAACCTACATGTGTGCATCTCTGAGACAATCAAAAGGCCTGGTGTACCCTAAGCAAAGAGAATGTACATGTTCAGCATATCTACTGGTAAACCACTGGTGATTACTTTGACAACAGGTTGGAAGAAAGAGTAGTTTTATCAGGTTATAATACTTTAGTATTGAAAGGAAAATGATTTCATAGATATCAACTAGTGTTTCTTTTTAGTCTGAAAAATGGTAAAGTGCATTTTTTAAATGTTTTCATGGATTAATTTGCCAACAGCATTATGAAAAAATGTATTAACCTGGCTGACTTCCTTCGAAAAGATGACTGATGACTTTAAAAGGGTCAGGTATTGACAATGAATTAAGAAATTATTACTGATGACCCAGTCCTTGCATTATGAGCTCCATGTTTATTCTGGCATCACAATGAAGTGTATGCTTGTTTAAACTATTTTTTGGTGATTAAGAAAAGAAGCGTACTTATATATTAAAAGCTAATAAATGTTTTTTTTTTTTAATGCAGTGTCAAAATATTACCAAAATTAAATATTTTAATATTTCTTTTTGTTTTCCTAGGCATTTTAGAAAATCTGTATTCCTATTCAGGTTCTTTAAGCACAATAGAAAATGAAGAAATAGTGCTTCCATTGATGGCGATATTACTGTACTGTGCAAGTAACCATTCTATTAAATCTGTTCCACCAGTTATTTTGTGGTCACGGCTCAATTAGTCTAGATGAGTTGGTGGTGGTATTATCTTTCATCTTTGGTACTTCAACCTACTCTAAGATTAAAATCTCATTAAGGATTTATTCATGTGATGTAAATGCAACTAGCTGCATGGATTTCATGTCAACCTAAGTAATACATTTTCTAAGTAGATCTGAGGATTTGATATAAACTTAAGCAGACAAATCATATATGGAGTACTGGAAAAATATAAAAAATAAATCAGAAGAGACTAACTAATGGCATTTTATTTGCTTGCATAAATTATAATTCCTTAAACAAGTAATACAATACACTAAATAGAAAAACCCAATAAAAAAGATAAGCAGGCAAAAATTAATATTTTGTGCAATGATTTTACTTGGTAAATCTCAGAACACAAATGACAGAAAGAATGTGTAGTAATGTTTAAAAGGGATGCTTGGATATGCTTAGGTTTTTAAATTTTATTTGCAAGCACTAAAAAATAATAACCTGATTCAGGAGAAACCTCTGCAGTTAGAGTTCTATGATGAATCAATAGAGCATTAGCTCTGATTATCAGTCTTGAGCGAGTTCTACATGGATGTGGCTCCATACAGAAATGTATTCCATGAGAAGAGTAAAAAGATTATTCTCAATAAGTGAAAGCTTTAAATAGGGATTCTGCTGCAAAGAAAAGGGTGTCATCTGAAAGCTCTTGGAGAAATACTGGGATAGATGTCTACTTGCTCATCATCTATCGCAGGGGTCGACAACCTACGGCGCGCGAACGTTGGCATTAGCCAATGGGAACGCGGCTCGATCGCGTCAGTCCTACTGCGGTAACAGTTCGAGTTGCCGCCCCTGTCGTGTATTGTCCGTGTTTCTATCAGGGTGGCGGAGCGACAGGAAGTTATCGGGGGCCGGTGATGCCAGTGTGAGTTACTGCAGAGGCCTGTGACGTAACCGGGAGGGGTGGGGGTGTGGCCGGCTATAACCCGAAGGTTCTGGTAACAATACCTAGAACTTTGAGCGGCTAATTTTTAATTCATTTTAAATAAAGTGTTTGGGGCCCCGACTGATTTCGACAACAATAACCGTTCGACGACATCATCCGTGATTATAATAAACGGCTTCTTCTGTACATACGAATGAGGGCCGGGGAGCAAACTACCTCATTAATATGCATTAGATACTCTCCGCGCGCGCACGTTTTCACGTGGGGATCGTTCGCCAGGAATATTTCGGACTAATTACCCCTTTTCTACATCCGCCGCGGAGTGATGCTCCCTCGGATTTGGTGGTTAGTTGGCGTGCCAGGGCGGCGGTTCACGCGACTTCTCTTGCAACAACAGGATATCAGGTGAGCCAGGTATTCGCGTGTGCTACGGCACTTGTCGAATAACTCGCGTTTCGAAATAAAATCGAAGAAAAAATTCCCATGGCAATGAAGGCAGAGACGCCGAGTGCCGAAATTTCCAAGACACGAGATTACTCCTCCATCGGGCACACTGGGAAACCATTTTGTCTCGTTTGCCTAGAAAGGCGGCAAAGAGCAGACGACATTACGAGACCCGCCATATTGGAAATTCTAGCAAGTTTACTTGGCAAGAAGCGAGGAAAGGTGGAGTTGAGCGACTGAAGGCTGGTCTCGGAAAAAACAAACAGACGTCGTTTCTTGTGCCGAGACGAGCAGTGAAAGTAGAGGGAATGTCCGGTGCCGGCTACGAAGTCTCAAAACGTATTGCAGAAAAGATGATGGAGAGTTTTTGTCAAAGGATGTTTACTGGCAGTGGTGGATATTGTTTTGTCCCGAAAAGAAATCTTTATTCGCACCCGTCTGCCTGTCTGCGAGAACGGTCACGCGACGAGTTGGGAGAAATGTCGGCAGCTGTTTAAGGGATGCTTGCTACGAACTGGAATCTCTTCGGTTGCGCTTGATGGGAGAACAGACTCGCAGTGTTTGTGCGAGGAGCGACGTTAAATTTTCAGATTTTTAGAAGAGCTTATTCAATCAAGCGCGGACTGAGAGTATTATTATAGGCCCTCGGGCATAACTGTTCACTGGGCCCCTTAGTGCTGATGTCAGAGGCAGATAAGGGGAGGGCGGTTTGTGGGGGTGTCAATTTCAAAAAAAAAAATTAAAAATTAGTTGTCTCAGACTGCATCTGGAGTATTCATTTAATAGAATTTATATGGGAATCTCTTGCAGCTGTGGGCCCTCGGGCAGTGCCCGATTGACCGATGGCTCAGTCCGCCCCTGTATTCAATTAATTCCTGTGAAGGACCCGGTTACTGGAGCAGACTTTTTTGAAACTTTGTTGAAAATGAGATTGAATCTTCGCCAGTTTCAGCAATTTTTGTTGGATACAGAGGCAGAATATGGGGAACCTGGCTTATTTCTGCAACGTACGCTGGCTTGGCCGAGGATCAATGCTGGAAGAAGTATTTGAGGTGGCAATATTCCTTTAAATCAGAAATGAAGATGCTTCACATTTTCGTGATCCTGACTGGCTTGCAACCTTGGCATTTCTTGTGGACATTACATCTCATTTAAATAGCCTAACTTTACAACTTCAAGGAAAAAATCAGCTGATACATGAGATGCATGGCCATATTGTGGCCTTTGGAAGAAACCTGCAGTTGTTGGAATACCAGCTTCAAAAAGAAATTGCACACATTTTCCTACTTTTCTAAAAAAGTAAAGCACAAGATCCATGCATTTTTTGTGAATGTGGTCCAAGAATTGAGAAGAGTTTTCATCTCGTTTTGCTGATTTTCGTTTGCATACAAGTGAGTTCAAACTGTTTGCTACTGCACTTGATGTGGAAGTGGACACTGCATCAGAAATCTATCAAATGGAACTGATTGAGATGCAGTGTGACGACGTATTGAGATCGAAATTTCATTCTGAAGGTGGGTCAGTGCTTGACTTCTATAGAAAATATATTCATCCTAGTGGGAAGTAGTATCCAAACTTAGTTATCCATGCAAAAAAAAGATGACATCATTGTTTGGCAGCACTTATCTGTGTGAGCAATTATTTTCAAAAATCAAGTACACCAAGAACCATTTGAGAACAAGACTGACTGATGCTCATTTGGATAACGTCTTGCTATTGGCATCAACAAGTCTGACACCCAATATTGAGGAACTTTCAAGCAACAAACAGCATCAAGTTTCACGTTGATTCATCGATTCTGCATCAGAATTAGGTAAGTTATTTTTATTATACTTAATTTACCACCATTCATTGCATCATGTTTATACTTTTTATGCTTTAAAGATTCTGTCTTTTTAATGGATTCAAAAGATTCCTTGATTGAAATGAATTGCAACTAAACTGAGTTTTTTGATTACTAATTAGCATCCTTGGTAAAGCAAAAATGATTTTCTAACATGCGTTATTCATTGAATTTAAGAAAAATATAACTAGATGTATTTAAATGGATAATTCCCATATTTCAAGTTTATTTATGGCATTTATCTGGTCCACCGCCCACTCATTAATACGCTATCTGGCCCACAGAGGCAAAAAGGTTGCCGACCCCTGATCTATCATGTAGACAACATATCCCGAGCTACTTAGCATCACTTTTAGAGAGTTTGGATTTTCTTCCTTGACCGCATCTACTGTCAACAGTTCCAGTTTCACATGTCCTCCTCAATCTTGCATTCAGCTCCTCCTGAAACAGTCGGGTTCTAATCTTCCACATCATAAGAGCCAAACTACAACAGTATCACTGCCCTATACTTCCATAATCTTTCTGCAGGTGTGGAACTTTCTGATTGCCTTTATGACAACCAATCACAGTGAACTATATCAACACATGGCTGTATTATGGACCATTTTAACTTTACACAAAAGATGCAATTCCCACATCATTTTAAACCCAGTTTTTTTTCTGTTTCCATAATTATTTCTAATATTACATATATTGTCTGTGTTAATAGTTCTAAAATTTTGAAGGACTCAGTCTCCTGATTCCCAATCTTAAAAGACCCTCCTTTTGTGCGCACATCTCAGATTGAGAGAGAGCATCAGTCTCTAAAATATTCTGATAATGGTGTGGAAGCCACCACTGTCAGGGCTTAAGTTTGCAAATTCTTATTAAAATTTTGAAATAACTTTTCTACAGTAAAAAGCCAAAGAAAAACATGGTTTAACTGTAAAATGTCCATTTATTTTTTTTTTTAAATTACAAATGCACATTGGACAGAAATGTTGGGATGTGTGAAACATGAAGAAAATCAGAACAATCTGCTGTAAAACGAATACAATGGTGCATCGTGTAAGCAGTTTCTGACCAGATACCCTCCATAACCCGGGTGGCAGTGGTAAACCAATCCTGCTGGTTATTTGGAGCACTGATGTGCTTCTGGTGTCATGCACAGTCAAACTGATCTTAGTCTGTCCCTGACACTTCTGGATTTCTATAAATAGTTCCGCAGTCTGCTCAGGGTTACTTCATGGACACCTGTAATAGTTGTAACCCCAGGATATGTTATCCCAGCTTACAGACTTTTGACTGTTACCCCCCTCCTTTCAATGTCAAATATCCCCAGCATTGTGACATCACTGGAACAATCCAAGAGAATGTAGCTGAGTACCTAGGCTTTTTATGAAGCTAACCCAAGGATAGGATTATTATGTATGTAAAACAAATTTGACAAGGAAAAGACAGGTGTGTAGTACACACGTGCACACATACAGACATGTCTGAAAGGTTTACTATTTTTGTGAACAATAATTCACTGCCCCCTGTACAGCTCATTAAATTTCTGGTGATGTCAGAAAAGTGCAAAGATAACAATATTATTGCGTTTCAATGGAATAAACCCTGGAAATTTTATGTAACTTTTTTGATGAAAAAAATATTTTACATAACCAAACACAGTTCATCCATATTATTTTACATTACAGAATAGAATTAACTCGGTCACTTGCATTAAACATCTTCACACTTTGTAGCACGAATGCGAATTGGGTAACTGAAACTACAAACAGTTTGTTCATTAGTGCTGTTGGGTTGGTACAGGTTTTCAGTGCGAGCTCAACATGTCAAGTTTACAATGAAGATACAATTTGCTTTTTTTTTTTTAAGCCAGTTATGTTACGCATATGTAAGGGACATAATTCAAATTTTGCTTTTATTTAGAAAGTTGTCTCCCTTAGATCTGTTAAAAAAAAAAAGAAAAGAAAACGTAAACCAACAGTGACATACTATACACTTCGTCAAAGGTGAGATGTTGATCCACCAGACATCGTCCGGGTGTCTGTGTCTCGAGCGGTTCGGCACCGTGGAAGCTAACTGCTGTTGGTGACCTTGGTGACCCACTAAGCCAGGCGTGACCTGGCGGAGTCGTGCATCAATACAATCCTCGTCCACTTTGGACCACCACCGCAAATGGGCTTGACGGTCGGGGTTCTTAATGGTCAGTTGAACGTAGAGGTGTGTGAGCAGTGGTTTTTTAGTCTGTCTAATCGTTATACATAGCCAGTGGGTGCCTTTCTGAAGTCCCGTGGCCTTCTCTTTGAGGCCGGCCCTCCCAGCTGTCTGGACCTGTTGCCGGTACTTGGCCCTCAGTTTGCTAATAGCGACAGTTTTTTCTTTTCTTTTTGGTGCCCATTTCCAACAAATTCTCACGCGATACAGTCTGCTCGTCCCTCCACGTGACAGTTTGGGTTCAGGAAGTTTGGTCACGCGTACAACTAAGAAAACCGTGGTAAGCACTGAGTTTGACATCCTTCCCGGTTTTCCGTTTCTCGTAGCAGCACTAATCACAAAGCCCAGCTCAAGATGCACTTCGGGAATAGCGAACGGTAAATCCTACCGGGGTCGTCATTATCTGCGAGGACTAACCAACCAATCAACCGGGCCAAGTCAGCTGCTGTCCGGACTGCAGAAATTGTGGGCAGTGGGCATACGATTGAGTTTTTCTCGGCAGGTAAAGCTGCGAACAGTAGGATCACGGCATTGAAGGTACCTTCAGTGCCACAACGGCCGGCAGAGGATAAGCCAAAAGCCACCCGTCAAGGTCAAAGGAGAGATGAGTGGAGATACGCCCTCTGACAGCGACCGGGCTAAGGAAGATCGAAGAGAGCAGAATAATATATTAGAGAAAATGGCGATGGAAGCATCTCTCGAAAAAGAGGTAGACGAAAATAAAAAATCGGGGTTGGGGAGAAGAAGGTAAACGAGCCGGATTTTCAAATTTTTCATTTTACAGAAAACCACGAAGGAGAGGAAACAGGAACCGGAAACCTCAGGTGTCAAGGCAGAGAAAAATGCTCATCCGAACATAGTCCTGCAAACCGCGGAAAGCAAGCCGTCTGGCGGCAAATAAGCAGGAGTAGGGGGCAGACCAGATGAGACCATGAAACGAAGTATCTAGGGTGGTAAATTTTCACCCTGGTAGACATACTTTCGGACCCGAACATGGGTAAACGATACATTAGAATAATAAATTTTTTTTTTATTTTTTTTTTACGTGATTTAGATATAAAAAAATAACAGCTGTAACCCGCCTGCAGGAAACAGATCTCAAAAATCACCTAAAAGTAGACACTAAATTCGCCCTGTGGAAAGAAGAAAAAAATCTATACCCCAAACGCCATTTCACCCAAACCTAGACTATACCTTCCTACGGTAATAAAATTGTACGAGTAACAGCGGCCAGCGCAAAGATAGCACACCGGACAAAGGTGCTGGTGGCCTTGACCTACCAAAGAAACGTATATTTTTTTAACTGCCTCAAAATCATCTTTAAAAGAAAATAGTCGCACATTGCAGGTGATATCTGCTTGATAGTTGATTTTAACTATATCCAGGTTTACAAGTTAAACGGGTACGGGACAGTTTCAAAACATAAGTGGGGGACATTTATGCTGATCGGAACAGCTGAAAACCAAGTTCTCGCACCTCGACTTAATAGGTGTCTTTAGAAGTAGACATTCCCCGACTATAACGTGCACGCATTACTCATATGGTATAGCGTGGCGAATAGAACTGACAGAGTGCGCGTTAACACTAGACTTAGTGCTCTCCAAGATCCAGGGGGTGGGGGTAGCTGGAAGTTTAACAGCACGGGTCGAGTCAGATTTCGTGGGGTTAATCAAAGGCTTTTTGATTGGTTTGAGAACACACAAATTTTTAAAAAAAAAGGATTTGCTAATGATTTAGACGGGTGAGACATAGGTAAACAAAAGCTGAAACAGATCAGCCCAGGCTATTGTCATCGAAAGCGCGTTTAGAGAATTTAGATAATCCGGCCTTAGACGTGACCTCAAATTTGAGCCCAACCAAGCGGCTCCGCCCCCTCCTAATTCAGATATAATTCATGTCACCAAAAAAAAATTTCATGGAAACAGAAAGAAGAGCAGCAGGAGCAACAGTTAAGGGCACAGCACCGATCATCAAAGAGAATTATCCCGCAGTGCCTTCTGCGAACTAAACAAAGCTAGATTAGTAAATAAACCTGAGTAGCGTGAAGACCAAAGACAGTCGCACCCTCACTGACATTGAAGATATCATCAGAACAAAAGCCCACCTGTCCGGGCCCCACACTCAGGACACTTCTGGCGAGTTTAGAGAATCAGGTAGTCCCTCCAGATACTGAGCTCTGTGAAGCACTTTTTAAATGTAGAAGAATAAATGATGATATTCGGGCACTAACTAACTACAAATCCTTAGGGAGAGACGTCCTTACGTCAGAGTACTAGGTTAGCTAAACTCATGGACAAGATCATAAACAGACGAAACCTGCTCGGTTTTAGGCCGACCCGTTGTGGATTCCCATAACTGATCGCGGGGAAATATTTCACGAAGAAGAGACGGAAAACTTCGAAGTGGTGTTGCTAGATCGGGCTAACACTTTTATATGATGGGTCAGATATGCTACACTGATATCCAGACAAAAATGAGTCAGAACGGCTTTGCATTGGCCTACTTTAAACCCATTCGAGGAATGCGATAGAGATGCTCAATAAGAGAGACTGTTCTATGCATTCTGGGAGAAGGAGGAAATAATAGGGTGCCATACACAGATACAAAAATAATACAGTACACTGATGCGGAACATCTAGTGCCCGAATAATTCACTCCAAGACTGAAAATGCGTGCTCGAAACCCCTTCTAAGAGTCACCATCTACCCGCAAGTCATAGAATTTGAAAGATTAAGGACGAAATTAAAATCTTTAATTTAGCTTTACTACTAAAATGGACTGTAGACGTAGATACAGACATTTGTCAAAAATCAGTTGAAGTCGTAAAGCAAAAACTAAAAAGACTGCTGGCGAACCCACAACGTTAGCTGTGTAGATAATGGGGTAGTACTCAGGAGTATAGTCCCTTCCCACTTATGGTATAGAAGCAAAACTGTATGAATGCAAGACCCGGTGCGCACTTCTCCCAGAAAGGGTAGGTGATAGACTGGTAAATAAACAGTTTGTTTTTCGCATAATACTGGCAATTTAAACTTAACAAACATCATACAGGAAAAAAAAAAAAAAATTGCGGTTCAAAAGATAAAAAGGTACGCTAGACGTAATAGGGGCTGGTGTAGTGCCGAGAAATGGCAAACAGGTAAAGCATTTAATAGAAATAATGAGACAGTTTTTCTCACGTAGCCAACCTAACATACAGAATAAACAACAAAAATCTTAGCACGTATTACAAAGACAAAAACACAACAATTGCGTATTAACTCTAATCGGAAACAACATATTGAGAAAATATCACAATGTGACCTGTTTCTCCCGTATGGTTACCTCAACTGGGAACCACTTACATGGCGTCATCTTTAGAACAACACTAAACAAAAATTTAAAAAACCGTTTTAGTTTTCTGACATTTACTGGAAAAGGGTCTATCGAGTGCTCCCTACAAGGGGGAATAAATCTAAGTGGAAACTGATAGCTTCCCCGAACACAGTCAGCCACGGAAATCTTTACTGGAAGAGTCCAAGTTTTGCTTCAAGTCATAAAGAGTCGTCAGCACAGACTTGATTGGTAGCGCACCTTCGGCCTCTCCCCCTCCTCGCGCGCGCAGTAACGCAAGTTTCTCGGAGCGGCGATGAAGGATTTTTGAGAAGGGAAAATCCACCACAACCGAAACCATGCGAGATCCAGCTCCCAGAAACAAAAGTCGGCCAGTAGCTTTAGCGAGAAACAGAAGAGTTACGTAAACCATCGGAAACAGGCGCTTGGATAGATCGCACCTCCTGCCTTAGGAGAAATGTTGGGTTCCTCCCTGATATCTCTCAAACGTTCACAGGGGCGGCCCCCTAAACCTGTCGTAGACACAGTTAAATAAAAAAAAAAAAGAAAAGATAAAGCTAATAAAATATATGTTTATTGAAAATATTTTAATGTCGACATGGAAATATAAAAGTAAAGCAGATAGATATGGGTGAACATGTGAAATGGTACGGAAGTGATATAAATATTACGCGTAGCAGAATATCATGTGACTGAAACAATACGTTTTAAAGGAAGTAAAATTAAGTACTTCCGCGAACACAGTAGTAGGCAAGTCGTACCCTGACTGGTTGGCTATAAATACTGAAAGCCGAGTTTTAATCGTAATTTTCAAAAAGTTTCATAAGAAAGTGTGAGTGTGCAAAAGTCTGACTACGATCTCCCGGAATAGTGGGTGAGGAATAGACAAAAGTGCTGCTTATATAAGACTGATTTGATCGAAAACTGAAAATTATCTCCATCGTTTGTTTGTTGTTGGTCCGAATGACTTGAAGGGGATCGGGTTTCTGCGCGTTGGCCGGTCACGTGTTAATCCAACCAGCTTTACAACAACTGAAGGAACGTAGTTTTGAGTGAGAGACTATTTGTTTGTTGCACACGTAATCTTCATTAATGCTATTGGTAAATTATTGATTTGAATTTAAAAAAAAAACAAGCTAAATACTGTCAATGCTAAGAGTGAGAAAAAAGAGCAACAACATTTGAACACGTGGTTACTCAAACAACCAATGACATAAAATGGCTACATTTGGCAGTAATAGGAAAGAAAATAGTTCCGTTACTAATTACCACGTTTGGCATCTCTACCAACCAAGAGGGTCGTCGCAGACCAGACTTTAACACACGTTTCGTGTTTTGAAATATAATTCCTGCGTAACATTAATTGATCTTTTTTGTTTAACGCACCATAGTTGGAAGGAATTATCGGTTATTGTATTACTCAAACGTTTAGCAAATCCGATGAAAAGTTACTGCCAACGGCACCTGACTCGATGAAACGGAGAGGCGGTGAATCGCTTGATAATAGTGTGAGTATGAGATCAGCGCGGGTTTCAGCCTCCTGGGGGGGGGGGGCGAGTGATTATCGCGGTTCAAGACTAAAACGTCTCGGCCGAACAATGAAACTAAATGCGAGCGCAAATTTTTCCTGTCTGGGATTTTACTTTCTAAACCCCCTTTTCCCAGTTTCGTTAGCGGCGCAGCTGACAACACTTTTCAGGGAGATCTGCCGATATACTACCGAAAGTTCGTCTAAAAATTAAGGTGGCCCAGCAGTTGAATTTACAAACAGTGTTTTTAATTTGTTGTGGGGGGAGAGAGAGGTTTATTATTTTCCTTTTTAAATGCTTCAACTTTGTCCTTCACCTGTCTACCTCTCCGTACAGTTTTTTTTTTCCCCACCTGAAAATACCCGTCACAGCGTAGATACAGAGAGCCCCCTGGAGTCGGGGGATCGAGACGCACTGCGATGAGAAGGGAATTAATTATAGTTTGTTAATGGTAACGGGTTCTACTTATGACCGTATAAATGTGTGTGAGGGGGTGCACAAAAGTGGGGTGGCGTTGCTGCAGTAAAAAAAGACGAAAACCGGGAAAGTAGAGGGGTAAAAGAAGAGGGCACCAACAACAGACAAACAACGAGCCAGCTCTACGTCGAAACAGGTCCTCCGCACTCGTTACTCGCATGATGGGTGAGACCACTCGGGAATAAAAACGTAAACTCTGACCAGTCTTTGGTATACTTGAGACAGTTTTTGACAAATGAAATTAAAATCTGGACAATAACGATTATTTAAAATTCCATAATATGTGAATGAAGTGTTGTGGAAATAATTAATGCTGTTAAGTTGAGCTTGTGATGATGAAATGGAGTTACTTTACAGTGAACTGTAGAGGTAGTTATCTAAAATGTTAATCAGCCTTCAAATATATACATACAGATAATAATAATAATAATAATAGTAATAATAATAAAATAACAACAACAACAACAACAACACTGGGATTTTTCAAATGCAAAACATTAGCAAATGATTACTATAAACCTTTTTGGTATAAAGACTGTACACGTTCTCAAACGTTTTTAACTGCTTTTCTTTAATACATCCTTTCTCCTGACAGTTTTTGTCACCCCAGCCTCTTTTTCAGTTACAGTATCAGCGCATGCGCCAAGCGTCTAGCGTCATCAGGTCAGATCTTTGTTTGGATAGCTCAATAAAGAAGATTATAAACAAAACAATATAAGGGTGTTCATTACACCAGTCGTTTGACGGCGGCTACACACGGTGTTCCAACAGTTACAGAATATCTAGGTCTTTGTCCTTGAACGGCACATCATCGTCGTCATTGCACGTCACTTTCCCTCCGCCGAAGTTCGTCTCTTTCACTTTCTCTTCCGACCGTCCTTTCACCGACTTGGATTTCATTTTTTTACCTCCTCCATTAGAGACACTTCCGTTGGGAGGTTTTGTACATGGTTCACTGGGTGTCCCCTGCTCGCCCGAGCTGTTCGAAGTGTTCGACTCCAGGCTCTCGTTCCGTACAGGACTCATGGGTCGTTTCTGGACCTCTATGTTCAAACTTTGCTCTCCGGCGCTCCTGTGCACGTTGTCCAGAGAGGTCCAGTGGGAGGAGGGCGAGAGCATGTTCTTGGGTGAATGCTCGGCGCTGTTAGTGGCTGTGGTGTTGTTCGGAGAGCCGAACTTGGAGCACGGGTAACTGGATAGCCTAGAGGAGCAGGGAGACGAAGAAGGCGTAAAAAGCCGTAAAATTTGCCCTATCTGTTCGTCAATCCTACTAATCTTTAAATTTATGCATTCCATCTCCTCTTTGATTTCTAATCGAATGTTGTACAGTGATGTCAGCATTTGATGCTCGACTGCCGTTAACTCTTCCTTATTTTCTTTTTCCGCCTTCTCAGCCCCCATGCCCCCGCTTTGGTCCTCGCCGATTTGGTCGAGCTTTATATTACTTTTTAAAATGCCGCTATCCGTCGAATCGCTTTTCTGTAAGTTTGATTTCACTTCATCTTCCGGAGATTCCGATATCGGTTCCTGCTGCTTTGCGATCACGCGACCCCACTTCGACAGGGACTTCAGCGGGGCCCGGGGGCCCTCGGTCAACTTAGCGCCTTCCTTCGACCTCCACCCACCTTTCACTTGGCTATTGTCTGAGCTTTTCTGCGACGAACTGTCGCTCGTCTTGTCGTCGTCGAGCTTCCCACGCTCGGCTGCGCCACCTCCCAGCCCCGACGCTGTGTTCACCTGAGGGGTGCTCTCCGACACCACGATAACCCTGGTGCCACTCCCTGGGCGATCGCCATCTCTGATGCTGGGATTCACCTGGCTGTCTCGCTCCGGGTCGACGCTTGCGTGGATGGCGCGGGTGTCGCTGATCTTGCGGAATCGAGATATAAGTTTTCGTACCGGGTGATCACTGGACAGGTCCAGCGGCGGGTCGTTCTTTCTTTTTTCAGCCAACTCTCTTTCCTTCTTAACGTCTGCCACCTTTCGAAAAATAAGCTGTAAGATAAAATGAAAACTAGTTGACACATGCTTAAAGTATCCATTGCAGAACATTTTAAATGAACCTCTCCAAGCGTGCATCCGGGAGAGGAGGGACTGCTTCAGCATTCCGTATCCACGTGTGTGTGCTTCCTTTTAATGTATCAAATTGTCACCGTCAGTGTTATCGTTATATTGATTTTACTGAATATCATCGAGGCCTGGCGGCGCTACAGACAAAGTGCACAGCATCACACACACATGGAAATCTGTATTTTTATTGATATTATTAAGAAATGTGCGAACCCTTTGTTTGAATCCGCGGTGAGTGTCAGCCGGCAACGTCCAACTCTTCTCGTTTTATCTCGTGTATTAGGGAGTAGCCACCAGCACACGAAGGTTTTATTTGCAGACTAAAATTGCTAAATGGGTATTCCGAGATAAGCTCGCAATGAGCTGAATGTTAGATCAATAGCCTTGCACTTCGCAAAGCATGTATGTTAAAGTTTGCGCCCTAGCTAACTGTTCTTTTATAATTCCTCATCGAAAATGATTTATATGTGTTTAGATATATATATATATATTATCTCTCTGGTAGAGTTGCATGGCCCAAGAAAGATATCTTGGCTGCGCGCCTGAACCATCGTCAGTCACATTAATCTCTCCTTAGTCAGAGAAACTTTCTACATTATTCCGCTTTTGGTACTCGTTTTTCAAAGATTTTTGAGATTATCTCCCCTGATTACAGTTCCCGTATTGGTGGCCACGCTTTATGTTGTTTTTTTTTTTTTAAAGAAAAGAAACAAATCTGCCAATGAAATAACTTCAGTTACGTTTTCTTTTGACAACTAGAGTATAGAAAGTTTTGTTTTGTTTTTTTAAATCATCAGTCCAAATACAAGAACTCACGGAAATAGAATAAGCAACGTTAAGGCGAAATCAGAGAAGAATCCCACAATTCTCTTTCCACGGAAATAGTTTCCGCACATCTCCATTTTTATATATCGCCCAAGCCGGTTTGTTTTGTTTAATTATGAGAATTTTTCGATAGAAAGAAGAAAGAAAACGGAACGAACCGAAAACTAAGGATGCCGCAATTCTTCGTTTCGACGAGCCAAAAGAAAATTGACAAAAAACTCAAAATAAAAAAAATTCAACATTTTCACTCCACATAGAAAATATCACATCAGAACTGTATATCTAAGTGCTCATCGTCATTATTATTATAATTATTCTCAAAATAAGATTTAAAAAAGACAAGTAAAAAAGGTTTCTAAATAGTTCTGATTTACCTAAGGAGACATAAAAAGTTTAAGCGAATAAAAAACATCATCTTTTGCCCCCCTTTAGAAAATTAATATACAGTTGAACTTTGAACCCAGCGCGCGGCGGCGGGTAAAGGACGGAGGCAGGCCGCTGACCAGATCACTTACTCTGTGGCGAAGGTTGTAGGTGAGTGTAAGATTCCGCGCGAACGAGTTGGCGAAGGCGTGGTAAAAGGCCAACACCTCGAGCAGCCGGTTTCTCTTGATGATGTGCAGATCGCAGTAGGTGAGCGCCCGGACATTCGCCGCTGACTGGCCGATACCCATTTCTTTCCAGAAGTTATCTCCGAACACGTCACTTTTACCTAGAGAAAAGGCACAGATATATTAACGACAACAGTTTTCCATTCGAATGTCCATAAAAGACACCGTCTTACAGGGGCCTTAATCACAATTCAGTACCAACTGTGGCTACCTTCAGCTGCAAGGCAAGTGGATCATACGGACGGACCTCCGCTTTCGAGACACCATTAACTATGATTGGTTCTGTAGGTCGCTGTCCGTTCGATTCCAAGTAACGTCAGATAGAAACCAGCCAGGCGTACCAAATCCATTGTCTTGCAGGGAGACCTCAGCTACGGAAGTACGTTTTACAAGATGTTCTCAGAGGAGAAGCATCGACGGCTTTAGCCAAACCGGCTGTAAAAAGTTGCAATATGCACCAAATATTTTAGCTGACAAAATTCTTCTAACTCGGACATATTTATTGGTGTCGGAGGGGCCGACAGCCAATTGTTGTCTTCTCTTTTGCTGCTGTTATTTTTTATTCATACATTTCTGCTTAATCTTCATGGAGTACAGTTAATGCCAGTCTCTGAGGACTTTCCGCATCGGATGTCTCCCTGACCGTTTCTAGCTCGAAGACGCAGCAAGCTCACACCCGTTCATCCTGGTCTCTCAGCGACGTATCGCTATGGAAGTTGTCAGCTTCCTTGTGCCTTTCTTTTCTGACTAAGTTTCAGCTGCGATTAATCGTCACAAGACTACCAACTCAAATCTCGGGTATGCTGTCATAGATAAAACAATTTCTTCTGTTGGTGCATTTCTAAATTGCCCCAGAGTAGTTGGCCAAGACAAACTTCCCTGCTTTAAAACCTAACGTGGCGAAAAATTCTCACCAATTGTATTTGCACCGTCGGTAAACTTAGACACTTGCTAATTCTAAAAGAATTTTATGTAAATGGAATTTTTTAAAGATGGCTCAAGTTGTATTTACTTTCTTTTTTTAAAAAAAGAAGAGAGAAACGCTCGCTAATTTTTAGCTGAGCAATTTGTCGCCTTACTTACTGAGAATAGCCACGACCTCATCGTCTTGAATGACTTCGAGAGATCCCGACACCACGAAGCAGAGCGAGTCGAGACTTTCCCCCTGGTGGAAAATCAGGTCGCCAGGAGCGCTGTGTGTCATTGTATAGTGCATTGCTAGCGCTCTCAAGCAGCCATCACTGGCCAACCGAAAAGCGGGGTGCTCGCAGAACACTTTACGGTTAAGATGAACGCAGATGTCCGCCTTCATATCTTTAGGACAGTAGTTCAAAACCTGTAAAAACAAAACATGCAAAAACACCACTTTAATATTATTCTTGTCAGGCTCTATAGGCGTAAAACGTTGCAGCATTAGAGCTCAACAATGCTACTACTGTATACAGAGAACTGCGGAAAATACGAAACGTCTTCAGATTTGATAATTCTTCATTAAAAGCTGAAACACAGTTGATGCGGTATATCTGCCACTGCTATTTTGTTTTACTCCTCTAATAACGTCATTATGTGGTGGCGTCATATACGTAGTGACGCAACGGTTTTGATAAATACGCAGCCTCGCGCGGTCATTTGAACACATGGGAGGTCACTTTACTTTCACTGAAGCTGCTGGGTTATCCACGCCAGCTTTTTGTTTTTGCAGAATGGCAAACACAAAATTGGAATATCTCATAAAGATTTGGCCTCGTAAAGTTACATTCTTTGACCCTGTTTTAGAAGATATTTAAAATTATAGAAATACACAAGGTGTACTTTCCATTATGTCTTCGTATCTCTCTGCATGTTGATGAAGATTCCATTGGCAAATTCTCCCATTTCTCAGCTTTAAGGGGACTAATCATTCGATTAAGCGCTTCAGGGAGTAGTTAGTAAATCCAGGTTGAATAAAAGAACCCAAAAGTCAACCTGATTGAAATGGCCAACATATGGGGAGAAAATATGGTATTAGTGTCAGGAGGGTGTGTACACTTGACATGGAATGCCCCACCTGCTCAATTGAATTGAGGTGCCAACGTGGCTTGTGGTGGTAAAGTAAGGTCAGTATCACTCGGGTCATAGTAAAAACGATGGACCCTGATCCTGGGCAGTTGAAGCGAATGGAAACTATAGGGTGTTATCACACGTGCAGATTTTCAGGCTGACCTTTCCCCAACCCCGTCTTAGAGAATGTGGAGCTGCGTGTGTGGGTCAACCGTGCGCTGTCACG
Organism: Nautilus pompilius; assembly: GCA_018389105.1. NCBI lineage: Eukaryota > Metazoa > Mollusca > Cephalopoda > Nautilida > Nautilidae > Nautilus > Nautilus pompilius. The sequence continues at coordinate 50,438 of JACATO010001546.1, forward strand.
CCGATGGATTACTCGGACGACCGCACTTCGGAACCACGCCCATCACAGACCTGCAATATAAACGTACCGTTGTCTCCCACACTACCTCCACCGCCCTGGTCGGATTTTCTTAGTCAATGCCTTTTGAAATGGAGTATAGAGCAAACATTTGCTTCTGGGACTACCGTTGGTTCGCCCACAGAGTGGCCGTAAATGGATAATCAGAGACCGTGATCCATTCTGGCTGAGTTGCTTCGAATTGGCTCGCGTTTTTGGGCAAACGAGAAACAGCTCGCCTCTGATGGCAACCGTGTTCACGGTTTATACATCATTCCGTATCATTTGTATGAGCATGGCACCAACCGCCAGGAAATACGTGGAAAAGAGTCTTCTTTTTTTTGTTGTTTTGTGACCCCTTGTTCTGACTTCGGGATCTTGAAGACACTTCACAGGAGCGAGCTAGAAGGAGAAGTCCTCTGCTTAGCTATGGTTTCAGAAGAAAACCCACACAGACGAATTAATACAGAAGAGCGACAAAGAACCAAGCAAAGGATATTGCCAAACAGAAGCCGGGCCCTTCATCTACGGACATCCGCCGCCAAAACGAGGGTAATCTGGTGATATCTGACATATGCGGAAAATATGGCGACATATCGTTAACTTATAATTTGTCTCGAATGATTATCTAATGATGAAAAAGTGGTGAGATGGCTGAATGATGAATCCGCAGAGAACTTCCGTGAGACAGGTGCGCAGAAAGCCACTCAACTTAATTTTAAAAAAAACAAACACGAAAATGGCTGATGGTTATATGAAACCAAATCTGAAATATCGACCTTTTTTAGCCGGAAGTCTCTTGAGTTAAAGAAAAATAAATAAACAAATCTGTTGATAGCAAAAGGGGCGACGAGAGATTCTTGGCTGAAACCAGCCGACAGAATTGCGAAACGGAAATTTGTTCCACATGTGTATATGTATGTATACTGAAAGTAAATGCATGAGAGTTATCAGTGCGTGACAGAAAGCGTGGCTTGTGTACGTCATAAAGCGGTGAAGTAAAGCGTGATCGTTGTGCCGCTAGGTGAGAACGTGAAACGCTCGGGATGTGGAAGTACTATTCCATCTCGCTCGGTGCCAGACTGAGCCTCCATGCACGAAATCTGCCATGTGCGCGGGCACTGGGGATTTACCACTAGCAGAGCGTCGCACCGAACCACATGCCAAATCAGAATTGCCGCCGAAAGAACAACATTCGGTCCAGTCCTTGAGTCCTTTCAGAGGAATTTCGCGGAAAGATCAGCCTTACGCTTTACCTGATCTGATTTCTTACGCAATCTTTCGTCGTCTTTGTGGGGTAGGTGAGGAAACGTGCGAAGATAACGTACATGGAGAATAATCTGCCAAAGTACAATACCGTTCAATTATTTCTTCAATCTTTAATTGTTTTCTGCTGGTTAAATGAACTCTCCTGCCAAGGAAGCAATAAAAAGTCTAATAAATAAAGTAAAATTAATGTTTTGCTTCGCGTAATTAAAAAAAAAGGAAAAAAATAGCCCTCACCTCTCCTAATATCTTCGGAAAGCAGAAAAACAAGCACAAGAAGGGATACATATATAGTTTATTTGAAAATTATTTCCGAGAGCTGAAAAAGATTTTCAGATCTACCACCAACTGTAAACGTGTGTTGAGATCGCCGTTTTAAGGAAGGTAACTATGTCTGTGCCGGGTTTAAAGAGACGTAACTCAACTACGGCAACGAGATAAGGGAAGACATCGATGAAATTATTGAAAAATATAGTTTATCCTATTTTTTAAATTTATTTTTTGCGACAAATAAGTATAGACGTGGTTGTACTGTATTTCTTATTTACATCTACAACCTGAAGTGTAAGACTGTAACTGAACTGGAAAAATCGACTTTGATTTTATGTAAATAGTGTAGATTTTTAAAAAAAATTGTTGTTTTTGTCCATATTTTGAATGCTTTGTTTCCAGTGTAAATAAAATGATTAAAATGGCCTGCCGATACCAGATAGAAATAACAAACAGTGCAAATTAGAATATAAAATATTTTTTTTAAAAAAAACTCGACTCTTTTCTAAATGTTTTTTCTCCGTAGTAGCTCCTGATATCAAAGTTCTGCTGTGCTATTTAAAAAACACACAGCCCTGATGACGTTCCGACGTGGATAACAATAAAAGTGACGTCATATTTCTCAGCCATTTCTTTCCAGTGTATTCACTGCGTGAAGACATTTAAAAAAGATGGAACAGATGCTTTGTTTTTTTCATTAGTTGCCTTATTGGAAGAATGCCGTTACTGTCTACATTGGGGATTGATTAGGAGAACAGAAGATCCCTTAGTTTACTCAGAAACATAGGATCCGGTCTTTACATTTGAGAGTCTTTTAAATGTTAATGTCTAATGTCTGCCAGGTGAAAGGTCTAAAATTCGATCAGATCTCAGCAAGAATTTAAAAAAAATCAATAAAGAACAACGTAAGACACACAAAGAAAGAGATAAAAAAGGGAGAAAAACACAATTTAGATTCACGATCTAGTAAAAAATAAATTGAAGAAGAATAATATATTATATAATAACTGCTTGTGAAGCGTCAGTCTAAACAACACAATGGAAAATTATCAGAATAGTGATAATGCTTCATCAAGATTAATTCTGTCTTCTTAAGGCCCTGTGAACATCCTATAGATCGTTCAGTAAAGAAAAAATTCTTTACAGCAACCAGTCAATCATTTTTTTATCCCGAAATGTTATTATAAGTTTCTGAACATTAAAATTAATTTTTAGGTTTATTCAGTTTAAGCGTAAGTCAGATAATTATTAATCCCATCAACACGAAATGTTTGGGAAGTTATTAATGTACATTTTAAAAAAAACGTTAACGGGAATAATCGCCGGTATAAAATTATCATATATATATATTTAAATGCTTAAATAGTTATTTTGAGGAAGAATGAATTACCCTCGACGTTAGCTGTAAAGATGTAAAGCAGTCATGCTTGTTTATGCGACTAGACATTACAGTGCGTGGCAGGGGATTTACGAACGAAATAAAAGCACTTGAGCTTGAGAGAACAGAGGCCGGTTGGGCAAGCTCGAACTGATGAGCCAGGGACAGTTCGACTCCGAAGCAAAGGAAAACGAGTTTTGCTTTATTATCATCAGCAGAAAATTGAAAGATTTGCGTCGCAGAGAATGAGATTATTTTAGAAGAAACAAATCCGGTGTTTGTCAGATAAGCAGTCTTCTCATCACTCAGCGTCTCAAAACGCGTGTTCAAATCCAGTTCTCGTTAGATATGAGTGAGCCGAAGAGTTCTGTATCCCCTTCTTGTTCATAAGCTGGTCCACCAACAGCATTAAAAATGTCATTAGAAACCGTTAGCGTGAAGCAGATTGTTCAGAAATACAGAGAGCAGCTAAGTCTAAAATAAGACTGGATTCGGCTCGCTCTCTCTTCCGAAGCCGAGAACTGACGTAGATGATTGCATCGATAAATCTTAAGCACGGATATTATCGCCCGCTCTTTCAAAAATTTCTTCATTTAATACTGAAATACAAAACATGGGCTTTAGCACCAGTGGCAAGCTATCCTTCTCAAAATTCTGTTCGTTCTGTCAAAGAAACGAATAAGTCACCACATGGAACTGTTGTAAGATGATACAAAGATGTATTCAGCAAACATTTTCGCATACTGCTGTAAAGAATTAGGCATTTCGTGGAAGATACATGACGGTTTTAGACTGAGGATGAGCAGGAACATTACTAAAGTATGAGATTTTATACTCAACTTACAGAAAAATGCTTGATATTGCAGACTGTGTACAGAGTAAAGAAGAGATTCAATGTATGACGTCTAAGGAGTTCTGACTGACTTGCCATGGCGATATTATCCGGTCGTCCTACGTATCCAATAAAAATTTGTCGACATATAATTCACGCTAGGAGTTATAATTAAGTATCCATAATAAATATAATCAAAGTAGACCTTTAATGTTAATTATTAATCACAATTGCAATCCACGTGTACAGATTAATTAATGAATTGTCAATGAAATGCATGATTTACACGGACGGTTTTAACCAAGTGATTTCCAGTAATAAATATAATCAACGTGGATCTTTAATATTAATTATCAATCTAAAATATAATGCACGTGCGCAGGTATAATTAATGAACGGTCAAGATAAAACTAATTAACTGTCAGTGACAAGTTTAGTTAACGTGGAAAGGTCTTCAGTTGATGGGTATACTCAATACAGCATTTTAAAGAGTTGTGACGTTGGTTCTAACGTGTAGGTTGGAAGACCGTGTATGAATACCTTCGTGGCGTCAATTCCCTTTGTTATGGCCCAGGAAGAGACAATATAGTCCATAACCCTTTCGCTGAGCGGCTTGGGAACGTCATGGATTTTCATGAACTCTCGCACGCTGTTCAACATCTCGTGGTAGCGGGCCGTGCTTGCGTAGAACTGCTGGAAGATGGTGGTGACGTTGCTGAAAATGGTGGCGTAAAGTAGCGCTGAAACCGAAAGGAAGACATTTGAACAACTCGACCTTCACCTTAAAATAAACGGTAGAAATCTGAAAGCATCATAAAAGCTCTACAAGCTCTTTTTACGCCAGAAAAAAAAAAAACTCATTTAGAAAAGGCTTGTCAGGTTAAAGAGGTTTTACTTACAGCCACAGATCATCATAAAGATGGAGAAAGCTTTCTCCGCCATCGTGTTGGCCGCCACGTTGCCGAAGCCGACGCTAGTCATGCAGGACAGGGTGTAGTAGAGGGCTGTCACGTATCGCATCTCTTTGCTGGGGCCGCCTTGGAGCACATCGTTCTTCGTCTTGTTGAACGTCTCGCCAGTCAATCTGGACAGCGTCACCATCCAGCCGAACTCAATGCCGTTCCTCAAGTCATCGTTGCCGATCGAGTACCAGACGCAGGCGAACCAGTGGGCAAAGAGGAGAAACACGAGGATGAGGAGGACGAGCACGGCGGCGCCGTACTCCAGGTAGTGGTCCAGCTTGCGCACGACCCGCCCCAGGCGGAGAAGGCGAACCACCTTCAAGGCACTGAATAGAGTACTGATACTCTGAAACAGACAGAGGTACGGCGGGTGATTAGCCCAGGTACGAGCGTTTTACACGCGGATGAGACTTTCTAGTCATCACCCGGGCAACAAACCTCCAGGAGCACAAAAAGGGTAGAATGATGACGGAATGGACACTTAGCTCGTTGAATCATAGCGAGGAGAGTTCGAAAAGAATCCTGAGATGTTTCCCCTGACTCGTCAAGAAACCATCTGTCAGACTACTTATACTTGGTGTTCTGCGACGACGAATACATTCATGACCAACACTTCAACAAAACAAAATACCATCGTTAGGATGACTCAGACTTCGCACGAAAGAGAGGGAAGGTGGGGCTTTAGCCCATGGCACGACACTCGCAGGCTGTTTGACTAGTTACATCTGTCTGTCCCCCTCGGTTATTTGTCTCCTACTGGCTATATCTGTTATTGCCCCCGTTTACCTCCGCTACTCGATGATTATCTCCCTTATTATCTATCTATATTTACCAGTGTCCGGCTACCCATTACCGACTAGTGGCACCTACACAGTATGCCTTTCTGTGGGCAGTGACTCTTTAATGATTTTTAATATCCAATGTTGTTCTATATCTTTCAAACTCACTTTTGCCATTAAGTTCCATTCCGCCGTTTGTTTTGGTGCACTGCCGATACTTACCCGGGAACATCCAATACCGCCGCTCTCCCGCCATCCGTTCGAGAGAAGACAGCTTGATCTCGTACGCCATTCTTACGCATCCCGCTCCTCTTCACTAAATCGGATAGGGCGTTAGTTAGTGTGCCCGCCGGACTGCTAGGGTCAAGTCCCCGAGTTCCCTTGAATTTCCTTCCCACATCTGAAAACTGGAGGGTTGTTCCCCAGCCTAGGGTCGTCCTTGGCGTGATGTGTACATTACCTTTCTCCGGTGGACGCGCCATTAGCTGTCTCACAAATGTCGCTGCAGGCGCATACTGCCGAGCGTTTATGAGACGAGAGGAACAAGAACCCCAGCGCTAAAATTACCCTCGTACCTTCCAAACGAGCTCCGGTTAGATTTCGTTTGGTTGGGGTAATTTTAGTTTTATAGAAATCACATAGTGGGGTTTAGTACATGCTGAACGTCGCAACATAAGGGAGGTAAGAAAACTCGGCGAGATGCTGAGCGGAAGCCAGTGCCGAGTAGTTGACGTACTTTGCATTACTGGGTAATTCTAAAGGTCGAGAAGTGGACACCGCTAGGCATGTACGGCGCGTCACAGAAATAGTCGAAGAATTCTCTGAGCACCGCGCTATAATAATGAATGGATCGATAACTAAGAATTTGCATGGCCGATAGCTTCCCAACCTATAGAGAACATTTAATGCCCTTGACGCCGACACTCCAATTAGTTTTCTGTGTACGACACGGACACGTCAGCCATTTTACTCGTATCTAGATATTATTCTAGACATAATTTGGCTACTCGACAATGTCAGCAACACGGAAGGGTTAAAGAGACTTCAGTTTAAAAAGACAACAGCATTGCTGCTGATGTTGCTCCTGAGTTGGATGGTATTCATAATTTCATTAAGCCTGAGATGTAGAGTACAGCGATAACTTAGGGGAGTTAATAAAACGCCTCTATAGAGTAGAAAATAAAGTTGCTTCCGCTAAAGATTCTTGTGCTGTAACTAACTAATTTGGGTAACAGGTAATCCGGTCAGAGGTCAAACGGCCGCCGCTAACGTCTAACCACTTCTAGCTTTTCTGTGGGAGGAGTGAAGTTCCGAAGTTGGTTAAGGCTTAAATTTCAATGGTTGAACAAATGGTATCCCGAAAATTATAATTTTAAATTAGATTAAACATAAATTACACCCCCTCCATTCTTTTTCTCATGCCAGAAGGTGGGAGAATTGAAGCAAAAGAGATCTTGATCCCATGATGCCTCAGTCAAAAGACGGGAGGGGCGTACTTCGATTTGTGCAAGACTGCTCAAACATTTGGTTTTCAAAGTTTAGAAAGATGCATCTAAATGTAAGGAAACCTACTAGACTACCATCCGAGCGAAAAAGAAAAAACGCGGCTAAACTCTGTCAATCGCTATTGCTGTGTATATATTTTTTGAATACGTCGGGCCCTTTTGAAGAGACCCAGTTATGGAATGAAAGGATTAGTCATTATAGGAAGCTTAGTCTTTTTCATTGAGAAGAATATCTTTTGGCAGATCGCGCAAAACACCGGTCCCTAGTAGTCGCCACAACATTCTAGACGTTTAGGGGCGACAAAAAATAGCAGCCAGTAACAATAACAACTTTGTAATGACGAATAACAGCAGTTAGATCACAACGAATCCAACAGTCATTAAGAAAAATAACATAAAAACACGGCAATGTTTGACACTCACGTTTTCTATATACTGAAAAGCATTGAACACGTCGTAAGGAAGGCAAGACAGGAGGTCAATGACGAACCAGCTCTTCAGGTAGTTCATTCGGATGATTTTTGGATCAGAAATGACTTCTCCCGTGACACCAACAAAAGTGGTGTGAAAGTTCAGGACGATGTCGATGAAAAAAACAACGTCCACTATGCTGTCTATAACGAGTAGCGGGACTTGGTCAAGCGTTTTACTCTGGAAGGCGACGTTGTACGGGACCATGACGGCGGTGTAAAAGGTGAGGATGAGAATGACCCAGTCCCAGATGGCCTTGAACAGGCAGTAGTGCAGGATGATGTGGGGCGGTGTCTTCGGCGCCTCCTGGCGGTACTGAGGGAGCACATCGGCGCTTAGGTTTACCATCTGTAATGTGTAAACATAGAATGTTCACATTTTAGGCTACGATCGGTGTCACCTACCGCTAGACTTTAAGTTAAAAACGGAAAGAAAGTCATCTAAAACGACATTGTTTCTGAAATAAATGATTGAAATAAAACGGGTTAGCTTGGAAAAGAGATTGTCTAAACAGTTTCCATGACGACAAACGTCTTTAGCGCCATAGTAATTTCTGCATTTTTACATCTGACTGGCATCAACACTCATTATACTCTGCGAAACAAAAGAAAGAGATCACTGATCCAACCGTTTTCTCGTTTGTTGGGGGGAGAGGGGTTGTCTGAAATATAAGTTAGAGCACATTGTTTCACAGCCGTCCCATCACAGAACTCAGTCTGACATCATACGGTCAGCTGCTACATTTACACACCGGTATGCAAATTAACTACCGATTTTGCTTTATTTTTTTTGTTATGCAGGAAACAGGTGTCAGTGTAATCGGCGATGTAGTTAACTGGTTTAACCTGATCATAAAAGAATTCTCTCAGTTTGAATGGAAAATTCATACTGCGCGCGCAGAACACAGCATAGTCAGTCACATTTGTCTTCCGGCAGCTGCTAATACAGTTTATTGCAATTCTTGTTCACGAGGCACGTACGTAAAAGCGAATAACAGAATAATTTAAGAAGAATAGAGGTTTTACAGTGCCCGAGTCTGAAATTATTTTATTTCTTTAAAATGAGAATTTTCAAGTTCATGTAAATAATTACGTTTGGTACAGTAGCCTCGTTACTGCTGGTATAATGGTATGTGACATGTTTATTTAACGGTGGTGTAATGGTGACACATCATGTTTAAAGTATTGTTGTGCCATGATGTACCCCCGTCGTACTCCGCTAGCTCTGCGCTTTCCAGATACATCTCCGCTGAAATCTGAAAATCGTTTTGTTCGCAGGAGTACAGCATAGGTGGGATTTTTCAGCCTTTCGCCTTGATGACGGGGCAAGGATTCTGCAGTTCCGCTTGCAAGGGCTGGTGAGCATCCTGAAATTGTTTCATCAGCGGCGACCTCTGCATTTAAACCACTTTTTTTGCTAGTTAATACTTTAAGTTCGCAGCAGCCGCTGAATTAGGTTTCTTTCGACAATTATTGTTATCTCCTTTGCAAAAATTTACCTTGTTTCTGATACTTTGGTTTTCAGTTTCAACATTACTGGAAAGAGAGAAACCGTAAGTTAGTTCTCTCTCTCTCTCTCTCTCTCTCTCTCTCTCTCTCTCTCTCTCTCTCTCTCTCTCTCTCTCTCTCTCTCTCTCTCTCTCCCTCTCTGCGATATTATAGAATTGATAGCGGCACTGTATTACTTATTACCCTAATTATCAAAGTATGTATATGAAAATTTGCTAGAAGAGAGCAGAGCAGAATAAGAGGCTGGAAAGAACTCACATTTGCTATTTGAGACGGCCTGGAGTTGTCGTACTTGGTGGTTGGTATGTGTGACGAGAACTGTAACAGGGTTGATCTGTTCCTGGTAACAGATCGTGCCAAACGGGCAAATTTACTGAGGCCTGTATAATAATAATTAAAAAATTAAAGTGAAAAGAAAAGAAGACAAAGTGTGTCGTTTAGCAAGAAAAGTCTACGTGCTGTAACCATTTTAAGTAATAATGCGAGTCAGAACTGATGATTATTATTTAAGCCAAGAATAATTAACGAATTGAGTTGCGCAGGGTTGGTGAGGTGCCACTTTTTTTCAGGCAGCAAACAGATTCTGTAAAGAGCAGTCGGTAAAAGGTGACTGCTGCAGCGGATAGAGTCACGCTTCGAAAGAGATCGTGCATTACTCAGCTCATCTTTTATAGTCTAATCATCCCGTTCTTACAGACGTGTCTGTTGATGATGCGATAACTAATTGTATACTAAAAGCTGCGAATTTGGAGAGGGCAGTGTCCAGGTACAAAGAATTACCACAAGGAAACAAGGTCAGTTTTCAAATTTATATTTAAAAACCCATCAAACTGCCAGAATTACAATGAAAAATACTTTCCAGCCTGATTTCTTTTTTCTTTTCTGTAGCAACATTTTAGGGGATAGTTTTATACAATAACAACGCCCTCATCAGTACCGACGACGCCGTATTCTTTAGGGTAAACCTCTTCTGCAGCTGTGTACCAAATGACGTAGTGTGAACGCCATTGTGACGCTTCCTGATTTGGTGGATTTACACCAGTAACTTCTGCTGCGCCGGTACAAGCTTAGAAACAAACCAGCATCCCCAACATATGCATTTCTTTGTCTATGTAAATCAATACGTAAATAGATGAATGTTATCAGTTTATTTTCTATCTGTCACACGTACCGTTGCCTCCATCGTCATCAATGGGTTGTTTCAGTGCAGTGATGTCTTTGAAGGTGCACAGGAGCAGAACTACTTGGTCTTTTTCGTTTCTGATGGGAGCGATATGCAGTAGCAGCCAAAGGGGCGTCTCTGTGGATCGAAAAAGAGCAGAAATCTACAGTGTTTCGTCTGAACATCCGCTGTAGCTGTATCTGAAAGACTATGATAACAGCTTGTTCATAACAAACGTTCTCTCTCTCTCTCTCTCTCTCTCTCTCTCTCTCTCTCTCTCTCTTCGCTCTCTCTGTATAACCAAAGTATGCAAACGACGAGGCGGAGGAGAGGAGCCGGAGGTGGCTAGATCCTCTAATTATAACTCGCTGTCATAAAATACGTCAGAATATACGAAATTTATTTTGATAACATGTTAAAAAAGAAAGTTGAGAAATGATTTCAATCCTTTTAAAAACAGCTATTGCATTTTTATTTAACCTGTGTTCTTTTGGGAAATGCCCAATGTCATAATATCTGTACCAATGACGCACTTGGGGGCCCTTTTGCTTGTTTCGTAAACATCTGCCATCAGGTTTCAGCAGGACACCTACGGGTAGCTTTACGCTTTCGATGACGTCAGCCAGTGACGCCGCCTAACTCCGTCCGCCATTAGCAGCTTCTCACGGACACGCCCTGGATTTTGGGTTGGGGGGTGCTAAATGCCAGAAGGTTTACTTAAATTATCCGTCTAAGAAATAACATCAGTAGTTCGTCCAAAACCGGCTTCGTAAATATAGTCACCATGCAGACTATAAATAACGAAAATCTGAGAAGATAACCAGGGAAAGAAGCGACGGACTAATCGCACTGCGGTCATCGATCACCGATGTACTGACCCCAGGTCTGGCGCGGTAATACTGGCAGTCCGCGGTGAATACAGGTAGAAATAAAAATTACGGTAATTGTTAATTGTTTTTCGTGTATTTAATATTCGATTGCGCCAAAAAAAGATAATAAATAATTGAACATAGATGACTGACGAAATGCCAACGCTGTCGAGAAGAACATTCCGAACTAACCAATTGAAATATCTGCTGTGTTCGATTACATTCTGATTGTTGATCACTACGGGTAAGTCAAAATATCAGGGACGAGTAATTAACGTATTGAAGAGAAAGCGACTTCCCCTGGCGTTGTTTGTAGATTATAATCTTTTACCTGATTTGTTGCCGACGAGAGCGTTAAAAAATCCAATGATAACTTTTGCAATTGCTAGAAACTGCTTTTTTAAAAAATCATAGCCAAATTATTTTATTGTTCTTTAATCCAATATAGTTATCGCTTCTGTAGGAGAACATTGGCTGCTCAAATTTAGTGAATTTTATTCGTCAGCCATTTTAAAATTTTGGGACTAAAAACGCAACATCATTTCCAAATTATTATAAATAAGTAGACTTTTAAATTATACAGTGCCCTGCCGTATTAATTTGGTTGTTACCATTAATTAATGCAAATGATCGAAATCTATAGATTTCAGGTGTGACAGACTTTGAAAGATCTGGTCAGAAGTTATGTCGTGCAAGACTCTCGAGTAATAGCGGTGCACTATTTTCCAACGAATTCCAGACTTTAGAAATTCATGTCTGAATATTGCACTCGAATTGTCTTCAGTCCGCACAATCAAGTATGCAGGTGGCAGCTTCATTGTATGGGCTGCATTCTGACCTGGTGGAAGGACAAAAGGTGCTTTCCAAGAAAGTCTCAATTCTGCTGGGTTGGATTACATTCCTAAAGCATACTGAGATTCTGTTCTCATATTCTTCAGGAAGATAGTGCTACATCCTACACTTCTCGTGTGATTATAGTCTGGAAGAGGTATCGAGGTATTCATCTTCTTTCCTGGGTACCTCAAAGTGATAAATTAAATCTGAACGAGCATCTAGATTGCCACCTGAGAGGTCGCCTGTCTACGTCTCGTCGCCAATGCGATGGATTTAACGGAAATTATCGCTGGATCATAGAGAATCTGGACCAGGCAAAAATATAAAATCTCGTTGATACTGCCAAATAAAGTACAGGGTCTTCGTCCCGCGAAAGATCGATTAACCAGGCACTAACGAGAATTTTCATTTTATTACTTGTGTTTATTTGCTTTTCCCCGCAACAAACCAAAGCGTTTGATGCCATATATGACAAACATGAGTTCAACTAGATTTGATAACATCATGGGATATGCACAGAGTACCGAATGCTATTTTTATATGCTCGTTTTATATTTTTCGTAACACACGAGTATCTGTATCGAAGAACAGTTATAGATTTCTGCACGTGGTAGTATGAATTATTACCTATGAAATGCATATTGCTTCAGAGCTCTGCTACAAAGCTTCAAGATGCTGCCTATAAAACCGTGCACTAAGGTGTTAGATGAAGGCTACTTCTATGGGTCTTCACTGAAACTACGTACATAATTAGAGATAAACCTGGACCTAGTCAATCTCATGTTACAACGCAGCATCATAATTGATACGTCTTTTACAAAACCACCACAACTTAGCACGGACTGATTCAGAGCGTGTCAGTAACTATGGGAACATAGGGTGCATCAGTAAATCCAGCCAGGAAGCTGAGATCAGTCAACATAAAAAATCTATGGTCAGTAATACCGCTTTGGTACTAATGTCACTATTTCAGACGAATCCTGAATTAATCCACCATTTTCCGATGTGAGGGTTGCCATCCAATGAACTGTTTGTAGATGTTGCATCAGATTTGGCTGTAACAGCTTCATGGTGCGAGCTGCTGTAGACACTAGTTTATGCAGTCATCTAACGGTTTTCAGCCAGTATCTGATAATCCAGCAATACTTTAACAATATTCTGCGTCTGTTCTATCCTAATGCCTGGCCAAAGACAACGCACACAGTAAGACTGGGATTTTCTTAAAGTAAATCGATGTTAATCTTCGAGCCATCAGTCCATCCTGTTTGAGGCCGGCCAGGCCATCGAAAGCATCACTGAACGACCCACCAGCAGTTTGCCACAGCGTTTAGGACACCAGAGGCAGCCAAACAGTTAATCGGTGAGAAGGCAAAGCGTTCTAAAGTGGAAATTGAAAGTAAACGTTTTTCTTGGTAACCCTCGAGCCTGGATAAAGAAATAGAAATGTCGTTTATGAATCTTACAAGAACATTAGCTTCCACGGTTATCTAAACATCTTAGGGTATGTAAGAAAAAAAAAATAACATTTCTTAACTTTTCTTTCGTACTGACGGATCATTCTAGAATTAATTAAAAACAATTTTCGATCCTTTATTCACGGCGAAACATTTTTTTTTTATACTTTTATTTCAGTTACCACTGCCTCTGAACAGAGGATTTTGAGAAACTGGTTTAAATCCAAATATTTTAGCAATATTTTGGTAAAGGTAACGCAAATATTTGTATGTTATTTAATTTATCTAATAGATGGCGTCCCGGGAAATACGAAGTAGAAAAATAGCATCTCTGGAGTCATTCAGAATAGATTCCGTGACAGGAATAGATTTTTAATACTTAATCCTTCGAATTCAATCCGCCACAATCAACCGTCAGTGAAGACAATTACTTATCGATTTCATGGCGAGCCAGCTAATCCTTCATTTTTTATACATCAATCAGCATCTGCCTTATTATTACAGGTCGCGATAAACAGAAAAGTGAGATTCTCCATTAATATCGATCTCTTTTTTTACGTAAAGAGTTCAAAAAGTTCTTAAATTTCTTTGATTATTATGTCAAATGAAGAAATCAAAGAATGAGAGATCCTAAACTCTTTTTTTCCCCTCAGACACACAAGTGAATTATGGTTTTTATAGCAATTTAAATGACGCGAGGCAGCACCGCTGAATGGCAAACAACACATGTATAGGCTGTGAATCGATTGGTTAGGCAATATTGTTCTAAAACATCTTCCTTCAAACAGACGAAACGCACTCTCCTGCGTGGTTATCCTTTGTATTTCGCAACATCCATAGATTATAACGTAGATAATTGGACGCATTCATAAAAATTACAATATTTAAGTCTCCATTAGATAGATTAAAAAAATTTTTGTTTTTTTCTTGTGGAGTCGCACTTTTTATATTGTGAAAAGACATCATTGCTGACAACATCTCATTAACAGTTCCAGCTGCAGGAAGTACTAAAACGATGTGAGAGAAAAATACCCAGTCATTTATTCTGTGATAACGCGAGGCTTAGCTGAAGAGAAGATCGATTTGTCAACAGAGGTAAGATGGGACCGTGGACCCGACGATCTCTCCGCAGTGTTCACGCCACAGTTGAGCTCTACCGCCTTAATTGAGGCCGTTTAGACGGCGGAAAGACTGACTCAATCCTGCACGAAGTAGCAAGAAAGTGAAGCCTTTCTTTGTTGGCATCCCATGAGCAAAACCATTGGAAACCATTCACAGATTGACACCATGTCATTGATCGGTATGTGCGCTAACTCTAGAAGCAGATCCGGTGGTGGTAACTTGACTGGTCCTCTAAGACCCGATCCTCCTGGAAACAGCGCCACGTTCCTGATATCTCACTGTTACCCTAACTGAATCTAAATCGTTGTCACCGGTTTATTCTCGATCAAACGAGTCAAGTAGGTTCTTAGCCCAAGTAAAATGTTAGCACTATTATCGTCTGCTCTTACAGACATTTGGATAAAATTAACTTACAGTTATCATGCTTTATATCGTGTATTTTAATGGCTTCAGTAAAAGCGCCATAACGGCTGTACGAGTTGATACCGCTATCATGCCGCGCATATCGACGTACAACTGAAGTCGTGTTTCCAGGAAATGATGTCAGGGCGAACTGAACAGAAATCAATAGTAAGCTTTTAATAAAAGATATTGTTTTATATGCAAGGATTTAAACAAAAAAATACGTATATCCGGAATTTATCTGAGTACTGATGCAGATAAATCAGCTCTTACCACTGAGAACTGGACTTGTTGAAGAGCGCATGTTGTCTGATATATGAAAATTTACACAGATCCACAATTAGAAGATGATAAAAAGAAACATTCTGTAAATAAATAATTTGAAACTATTTCTAGATATCCGTTTGTCTCTTTCCTAATAAAGAGGCTGGCAGGGTTAGCTAATGCAAATTAAAAGTTACTTTCTTTTAATGCAATTTGGTCTGTTCTCGTTCTTGCCAACTGGACTTCCTGTAATTATTCTGTTTGATGTCACCAATTAACCATATACACATCGCACTGTTTTTTTTACATAGTTCAATAAAATATCACTGCGAGTTAACAAACGGATGCAATCTATGGAAAACCTCTGGCAAGATCTATAATTGTTTGGTGTGTTTTAGCAGCGGGGATAGCATACAACCCCAGCTGATCCCTTGCTCCTGTACATCAAAAACAAGAGTATGTAACTTTCCTATAATTTCTTTACAATTCCATATGTTTCCTATGCGTGCGTGACAGTTCCAGGAACTATGCACGATCGGTACAGCCGCTCATAATCCTTATTTTACCTGGACCAGGAATCTCTAACCTCCTGAGATTCTAGCGCTCGTGGTCTTCAAATAGCCTACGATTAATCAAGAAAGAAACAGATAAGTAATTCACGATATCGTCTGCCATTACGGAAAATCTGGCCGATATTTTGTCTGTAGAAAACTAACGAGAAGAGGAATGCTGCTGACTAGCTAGTTTGTAAGACCAGATGATGTTATGAGACTTTTTCTTTCATATTTGAATACAAAGGAGTACCAATACAGATTTTTAATGATAAAAGTCAAACAGTCCATCTGTCTTCTCAATCGGAAGGGGGCAGATTTCCATGGACCCTGATGACTGACGGTTGTTCTCTATCCCCCAAGATCTAACCCGTCGTGTTTCTTTATTATTTAATCGCTCACTCGTTAGCCATAATGTCATCAGTAAATCTACATTTTTTTTAGATCTTTCTAGTTTAGGCAGGGAGTCATCTAACGGCAGAGGTGAAAATCAATCCAGCGCCATTCTAGTTCGACCAGAAATGGGATTTAACGTAATCCCTAACTTAACGAATTACTGATTTTAGCAGCAATTCTTTTCATCTCGCAACAAACTGCCTGGGAGGAAATCATCCTCATCCATTATAATAGCCACACCCTGCACAAGTAAAAGTTCACTCTCCGAAGTCTTCCATCGCCAATTTTTCTTTTTTTTCACTTTTACTTTCACATTCAATCATCAGATGTCGCAAGTCGCTGACACCGTAAGCCGAGCCTTTCGGCGACTGATATGTGGCTCCACCTTTGATTGGATTCGGAGAGATTTTCCAGGGAGAAAATTGTGAATCTGAACCATTTTCAAACCTGTACAATAGGTAAAGTATAAATAGGATGATCTTCTAATACTTATTGATCACACGTAGTTACAAAGTAGATCAACTAAAAAGAAAAGGTCGAGGTGACTATTTTAATAGATGATTAGCCCGTAGATCGTCAGTGCTAACAGGGAGGAGCGGGGAGCCAATTTTCCCTGCCGCTATTGGAGTCAGTGTGGCATACTCACTGTTCTTCTTATACAGAAGAATCTCAACCTGCTCCTGGACCACGTTCTCGAAGGCCAGACCCACCGTTTTCAGCGTTTCTTTGTCGGTCAGTTCCCCGTACATAAAGCTGCACGTGCTGCTTTTCTGCATCACCTCGGCGCGGCTGAAGCCAGACAGCTTGCAGAAGCCGTCGTTGCAGTAGACGATGGGGTAGTCGACGATCCGTGCGTTTGAAAGCAAAAAACTGCTGTCTGAAAAACGAAACAAAAAAATTAACAGGCAAAGGGTTAACACTGTGATCAACGGGATCAGCAGCACTTTTGTCCATATTATTATTATTATATTATTATTATTATTATTATTATTATTATTATTATTATTATTATTATTATTATGTTTTAGTATGTTGATTGTCAAGTCATATCTGAACTTCAAATTGCTATCTCATGAACGGTCTCTTACGTATTCAAAGTGACGGGTAACTTTTCGCAAGAATCTCCGGCGATTCTGACGATGTTTTCTCGGAAGCTCTGACAGCTTCTCACTTTATAGATCCACTGCAGAAGTAACGAGCCGTTTAGTAAATTTTTCATATGTAAGACGTACAGAATACAAGATCACTTCCAAAATCTTTCTGTTTTAAGATGCACTCGAGTGTTTTTACACTGGAAGTTTGTTTGCTGCAGGTAAATTTGTTCCAGGTAGTTTCACCACACGGGCTGTATATGCTAGGGGTCACTGTCGTGTTGGGAGATGAATCCCTGTCCAATGAGATGCTTTCCCGAGGGAGTGGCTTGATGGATGTGAATCTACCTGCATCTGTCAACTGTCAGTATACTTATGATTTTATGCAAATCTGACACTCAGGGCTGATATGCAGCCCCACATCTGTAGTGATCCCCGTGCTTCACTGTACCTGCTGTGCACTAACTGCTCCCCGGTCTGCCTTCGAACAAACTAGCGTTGTTCATTGCCAAACAGTCCTTATGGTCTCATCTGTAAAGATGATCTTCTTTTAAACTTGGTCGTCTCAGTGTTTCATCTCTGCTTCCGGCTATATCCATACCGTTCTGTTACCTCTCCTCAGCCAAAGTTGCCAATTACACATCCATTGAGACCACTGTGCTAAGGTTTATCTTACTGTTCTCGAAGGAACGTTAACACTCTGACTTGCAGCTGGGTCTTTTATTGTCTATCACGCAGAGAACTTTACTCTGAGGTAATGAACATCACCTTTTGAGAATTTGGTCTTTCTTCATCGACCGCGTCTACTTCCAGCAGTACCAGTTCCGTGTACCATCCTTAGAGTCTGGCATACAGCTTATTCTCGAGCATGAAGTCGGGCTGCAGCAATCTTCCAGATGGAGTAGCCTTAACTAGCTAAGACTTGGATTTCTTTACGTTTTTTATTTGATATTTCCTTCCCAAGAGCCATGGTGTTCACCACACTACAATGGTGTCACTGTCTATACCTTTTTAGTCCTGCAGGTGTGGCGATTTTTGATTGCTTGTATAAAAACCAGTCACTATGAACTGTATCAACACGGGACTGTAATAAATCATAAGTAAAACATAGTTTAATTAATCTAAAATAATCGGAATAATTCATTATTCTCTGCATCAGCCAGTGAGTCTCCAGGCGAGAAAGTGGCTGGCTCTCATCCTTACGACACGCAGCAAGTATGAAAGTTCAGCCAATCCACCCAAAAGGTTGTCGAAAGACGAACCAATAACAATAACAACGTTGGTTCTTTTTTGCTTTGGTTCATTAATGAGCTCCAGAGACTATAGGTGTACGACGTCACTAACCATAACCTTGCCAGAATAAAAACAGAACCCGTGAAAACAATGTTACCCAGAAGGCCATGCGCTCAGGCTGTCATACGACAATAGAGCTGGTAGAATGTCACAAATCGCGCTCCTGATAGATCACGAGGTCGCCTGACTGGGTAATCGGAATGCGGTCAAACTGAGAAGCAGACAGCCCCCCCCCCGAATCCTAGACTCACAGATAAGACAGCGCGTAGCATCACTGTTCATTTTCGTCATTCAAATGAAAAAAGCAGAAAACCATCGACAGGGCGGCTATCAGCAGTTACCCAACACGCGCGCAGGGCAGACATCGCCGATACCGTAAACGTGTCGCCAGGTTATATGCATAAAGCAGGCTATACTTAACGCGTTGCTCAGCGAAAAGCATTGATTACGGAAGCCATTGCAAAGCGAAGACTTTGGCGCCAGGAGATGGCACGAAGTTGTGACTTTTTGGACGTCTGTCCTGTTCGCTAGCGACGCCGAATGAAGAAACATTGGCGTGGAGAAAGGCCAATACATGAGGCCTGTTTGCATTATGGTTTTGGTGTAATGGTGTGGACAGAAACACCGCACACACATATCTGTTCTTGGTAGTCGTCTGATGCCACTTTCCAAAACAGGAGTTTTTGCAGTTCAAAACACATTTACTGTAAGAAGACCGTGTCTGTTGCCACACCTCAAAAACCGCCCAACCTGTAGGGGAGACAGAATAAAAGGACCGCAGCTTCTTTGATTACCTAAGATAACCTGACATGGATCCGTCTGAGAGGGAAAAAAAAAAACAAGACTTCCATCCACATCTGTGGCAGCAGATCTGAAGTTTTAAAATGATTGGCAAAATCTTGCCTATGATATCATACAAGCTTTCATTGCATTCATTCCAAAATATGTCTTAGCTCTTCGTGGAACACGTGGGAAAACTTCCAGACGTTGATATCGTTTATGCTGCTATTTTGTGGCGCTCTTGTACATACGGAGCCACAATAAAAACTCCCTGTGCCTCAGAGGGCTCCTTTTATTCTGACAGGGATCGGATTTATTTCGTTTATATTTAGTTCTCTTGGTCACAAATAAAAGTTCAAAGTTGTTTAAAGGAATTTTAGTCTTTTCCCCTTTTCAACTGTGAAAATTTTCCCAAAATTATTGGCCACTTGTAGGGATTCTAAGAAGTTAAAGATAAGAACGAAAATTTTTAAAAATGTTAAACCGCGCCACCAGGAGAACAAAGACTTCCACGTCTCTGTTCCTGGCGACTGCGAGAAAAAAGAAGCCGGAGTTCCGAAATGGAGAATTAGTCAGCATCAAAAGCATTTACTTCTTTGGTGATAAAATAAGAATGTTCTTTTAGAAAAAGACATTTATTATTTGTTTGTCATGGAAATAGGTTTTGTCAGTTAATGAGGGCGTATTGATTTTATACTAAAAGGTTCGTTTTCTATACTTTTATGTAAGATTAACTAAATTTCGACAATAAATTTCCAATATGATTAACATTAATACGGTTCATCTTTTGATGAGAGAGAGAGAGATC
This sequence comes from Nautilus pompilius, assembly GCA_018389105.1. Classification (NCBI taxonomy): domain Eukaryota; kingdom Metazoa; phylum Mollusca; class Cephalopoda; order Nautilida; family Nautilidae; genus Nautilus; species Nautilus pompilius. Next base: position 70,471 of record JACATO010001546.1, read on the forward strand.
TTTCCATATGTTTTTAATTTTCCTCCATTAGTTCAAATTTTTCTACAGCCGATTTGTTTTATGCTCTTCACAATTTAAAATAAACTAACTTTTTTACTTAAAAAGGTAATTGATGCTTTATTTAAAAAAATTTTTTTATCCAAGCAAGACGATAAAACTGGGTGCATATTTGTCTTACATGACACTAATTCGGATCTTCCTTAACTCTCTGAAGTCCCATTGGCTAACTAACGTAGTGACCTAGCTGATAGACGCACCATGATCAAATCTATTCGAAGATTCCAGACTACCAATATGAAATGTTTTCCTAAAGCCTGATTTGTTTTTGTTTGCTTTTATTAATTAGCATTCCACTTGTCGTAGTTTTCAGGTTTGGATATAAGTGTTCTCCATATCGCTGTTCGCTTTCTTACAGCAACCACGTGATCAATCACATTCAAGAGAAGAAGACTTATCTTTGGTTGTTATGAAGAGATGACTCAACTTTCCTTCAGAAAACAGCCGTGATTTGGCTGCGGAGTTCTGACAACCTCGCGAAGTTGACACAACTTGCAGCGAAATTTTAAAACGGTTTGTTTAACATAAAGAGAAAAGGCATATACAGGTGAGCCTGCTGATCAATAACGAAGGATAATCACTGCTAGAACAAATGTGGACATGACGACAGGTTGCTAGGCAGCGGAGATAAATAGTCAATCGGAGCATACACGTATATTTACAAAACTATCATTTTATCCCAGTCTTCGGCACTTTTACAGATGGTAGAATACTGAAGTTAATTAAATGTCTTTTAATTGTTTGGATGATAGATTGAGTCATCAAAAAAGAACGTAGATTACGGATGTGCTATAGAAAGAAAGAGCAGAAAAATGATTGGAAAAAAGTAATATTCATAAAAAACAAAGGTCAAAATTAAAAATAAACAAAATATGTTATAGGAAATTGAAGTTAATTACGGAGAAGCAGGAAGGACAGCAAACACTGTTAATGAGCATCTCACAAGAAACGAAGAACGTGTACTGTACAACCTAAATATCAGTCTACGTTGTGACGTCATCGTAAGGTAACATACTTCATACCAGTGATTTACTTCTGAATATATTTATCAACAGACCTGTTGCACTAGTAAAAACCCAAGTCCGATTTTCTTTTCTCCATTTTTTAAAACGGAGGTTGGTTAACGACTGCAGCGACGGCACTTGAAAGCTGAGAAAATTAAGATGAAAATGTCTTCAGATCTCTCTCTCTCTCACACGCACGCACGCACGCAAGCACAAATCCTACGCAGTTCTTTTTCTTTCTTTTTTAGCTATTTCGCTACCAAACAGCCAAACAGAGCGCATACCCACGAAACCCCAAAACCATATATATAATGGCTTATTCTCACAACGAAACGCCCACAGACAGTCGAACCAATCGAGTCATTTAGCCGCAGTAGTTTTGGAGCTTTCACAAACTCTCCGTTTTGAACGTGTGAAGAACTAGATACATGCAGATGCTTGCTTTCCCTGCAAATTAAATCCTTTTAAAGTCAAATTTGTCATAAGTGTTTTTTCAAAACCTATACACACAGTACAAACTTTTCGGATTTTAGGTTTTTATAGATTTCGGGAGATATATATGGGGTAGCCTATCGTAGATACTTTATCTAAATCACTATTTTTTTACTGTTGCAAAGTTTTGCAGCTGTCCATGGCTTCCTTAGTATCACTCTCAGCATAAGATGACAATATTTTATCTTTCTGTTTTTTTCAGATCATAAATTGTTGTACCAACATACTCCTCTCTCAGCCGCATGACTGATGCACCGCAATCTAGTTTCTTAAGTAACTTAGCAATACTTAGTACATGATGCTTCCTCTTACTTTTTAAAAATATTTCCCTTATTCATGTCTCTCTCTCTCTTTTAAACATGATTAAGATGAGGGGAGTCAAAACAATAGAATAAAACACAGCAGCTTCCAAAAGGGTCAGATGACATGTTCAGATGTAAGCACAGCTGGGGCCATAACAACACCAAAACATAGCGGCTGGACGGAAAACTAATTCGCGGTGCCACCAAAAAGAGGCGGCTGAGGCCGAGAATTCCCGACACGTGTCAGTTTTTTTGGACGTTTTCCAGAATAAACTTTTGTGAATTTTATATGGAATATTTAAAAAAAAACTTTCGAAAATATTAACTACTTAACATTTCTTAATTCAAGTTATTTGATAGGGATAAAATCGAGTTAATGCTTTTGAGGAGTATACAACGTTAGATAAAATAAAAACATTTGAAACTGTTGAGAATTTCTAGTGAAAAACTAGAATAGTAATTGAAAGTATTATTTTTCATTCTCATGTCTCCGCAGCCCTTCCCCATCCAGTAATTGGCTATAAACTAGAGTCATTAATTCTAACAAACAAAGCTCCTTTAATTAGCGGTCTGCGCTTAGTCAAGAAGCATGTGCACAATTAACGACATCTATGCAAAGATCAATCGGGTTTCTACTTTAATCACGGCTCTGACCAGACCCGACACTTTTCGTATTGAATTTGGTTGGTTTGGCTTTGATGGCATTTGCAGTCATGTCCAAGCTCTGTAATCAAGGGTTACGGAGGTTGTTGTTGTTCTTGATGTACCGCTCCAACAATAAATCAAACACCGATTTGATCCACGTCGGCGTGAATTTGTCTCTCTCTCTCTCTCTCTCTCTCTCTCTCTCGCTCTCTCTCTCTCTCTCTCTCTCTGCTACTGACGTCATCTCTCTGTGTGTAATGCCGTCATCTATCTCTCCAGAAAATTAAAAAATATCGTCACATTTAAAACCCTAACCTTAAACTAGTGGTGGGAAAACTACGGTCCCTCAGCAGTGACGAGTGTTTGAGAGGATGCGCGCACATCTTCAGTCATTCGATATCCGGTGGAATGAGGTCACGCGCGAGACCAGTATGAGATTTAGACCTTTATGCCGACCGAACCACCGTGCCAACCATTCCATTCCCCTGGTGGTGATTTGTATTCGTGTCGCTTGTGAAAGATGAGTGCTTGCCCCTCCCCCCACTAAGACGATAAAAAAGCGGATGGCTATGACCTTGATTTGCCACGAAAGTGTAGCTCGCTTGAATGGTCCTGTCCTGTGACAGAACGCCGCCATTTTTAAAGCTGTCAGCTAATCAAAGAGTGAGAAAATTCAAGATTGTTTGGTTCAGTTAGAGAAACAGCAGTCCCGTTCAGTATACAAAAGCTCAAACAATGGCAAACTTTGTGTTCGCACACAAAAGGGCGAAGCACATTAAGCTATTTTTAAATGGTTTAGCGGAGCAACGAACGATTGATGTTGCTAATATAATTGGTCCTGAGAGCAAAAACGAAAGTTCGATGGCATCAGTCTGTCCGTCAGGGGAACAGTAGTTCATCGCATCAAAGAGTCTGGTGCAGACTTGACAGCACGCTTAAGTAAGAAGGCCGAACCGTTGGCTGGTCCTCATTGGTCCAGCTACTTGTTTCCATAAGAGGCAGCAAAGATCAGTTTGAAATCAGTGAAGAACTTCTGTCTGTAGAATCTGCGAAAGACATAACAGCAGGAAAAGATTTCTTTGACAGAATGTAGCAATGCATCAAAAGACACGAACCGACTTGGGAAAAGCCAGCTAGTGAATCAAAGGACGGATCATCTGACTCGACGAGTCAAAACTTCTGGTAACCAGGATCAAGAATTTGTACAGTTTCATTGTATCATTTCCAAGGAGGCGCTTTGCAAAAATGTTATGGACCACGTGGTGAGCACTTTCGTTTAGTATGTTAATATTGTTCGAGCTGGGGGACTAAATCACCAACAGTTCATAGCCCTTCTGAAGACATTGATGCAGAACGGAGAGGTTTTATATCACACAGTGTCCACTGGCCTAGTTTAGGAAAAGTGCTGAAGAGTTTCACTTTTCTTTCAGCAATGGATCTGACAGGAGCTAAGATCCAGAGGAACAATAGAATCAGTTGACTGCATGCAGCATAGATCACCGTACAGCTAATGGCAGCAGGGTGGCCGTATACAAGGTTTTAAGAGCCACAGAGTAAAGGACCAAGCTGAAGATGTCCCGTGTCCAATTTTGAAATCTAAAGAACCTAATTTCTCACCTTGGTAGCCACCCCCAACCACAACTTCTCTAAGCAGAAATAGCTGCTCGAAGACCTGCGAGACAACATTTTACCTTAACAATAAGGAGCAGAAGATTTAGATTGCGCTATGCCCTGGCTAAAACCACAAAGTAAAAATGAACGCACTTAAATTAGGTACAAAAGATAGACGAACCTGGCGGTGAAAGGATCTTATGGCATGAATAGCCATTCGGCGTTATCGACATGAACAAGTCTCCATTGCAACAGAGACCAGATTCTAACCAGCACAGGTAAATAGTCGTATATCCCAAGTAACGTTTTATCCTAAAAGAAACATTTTTTGTTTAAATTAAGAGAATACATTAAAATATATAAAGTAAATTACTGAATAAAGAAGAACAATAAGCTATATTCACACTCCAGTAAGAATATCCAGCCTTTCATTTTCTCTGTGTTTTTAAATTTCCCAGCCTAAACCATTCTTAACGGAACTCAGATACAAAATCTAATTACCCATTGATCAATCAAAGAGTCGACTACTGAATTATTCATTGACGAATGGGTTTCCGTTAGAGAATTACCAGACCCAGGCATCAGCTTCCTGACCATATCTGTAGTAAGATAAGAACTGAAAAAATTTAGTATCAATCTTCTGAATTTATCTATTCACCGTCCGAAAGTCCGCTCCCTGTACGTGGATGAATCTGGGCAGCTGTTTTCCCTCGGCCGATTTGATCGAGTTCTGCCAGACAGGTTCTAAAGTAAAACAACCATATCTGTTTGTTAATCAAATATTTTCTGTACTGTTCCTATCTTCTTCTTTACTTCAATATAGTACAAATGCCTTCCGTAATAGATGGAACGCCATGCTCTCTTTTTTTGTTGTTGTTTATTTTACATGTGCATTCATTGTATAATGCATCTAAAATAGCTGGTCACCACAAGTGAATGGTCAATTTTTCTACACAAAGTCTCCTGGTTTTCCCTGATTTTCTGCTAAGACGTCATCTTTTGTCTGTCAGCGTGTTCTCGTGTGTGCTGAATGCCTGGAATCTGTGGAGTCAGATAAGTAGCTGCGGTCTGTTCCATATGTCCCAAGCTATAATGGTTTTTAATGCTCCCACCTTCTTGCAGAATACGGTGATTACAGTTTAGGATACAAGACGACAGCCGGCGGAATTCAGATGTCAGTTAATGATACATTATCTTTTCTTTCCTCATCGTACCACTGCTTCAAATGTAACGTTGTCTATGAACCAACTGGTTAAAAAAAAAAAAAAACCTATCCATTTTTTCTTCAGTCCCATGTGCGCCCAGAGGATGTAAATTTCATAGAAATTTATTTTTTTTTTTTTTTTTGAGAAGATACAGACCAAGAAGCCGCTAGAGTGCTTCTGCTAAACACCTCGTCCGCTATATCAGGGTTTACGTTCCATCTGTTGCTACTGTGCGTCGACTTAACGACGTTAAATGTGATTTATGGCGGACAATACAACCCGTTTGATGCACAGGCAGTGCGACATCACGGGAAAAGATCTCGGTTATCACGTGCTTTCTGAGCTTCCTGCCCCGGTACCCTTTACCATAGATGTGATGGTGATTGGATATTTAAATTATAAATGAACTCACTTTCTACGGATTTACATTATTATGGCAGTTACCTGTTGCCATCTTGTCTACATATTATTTATTTACTGCAATTATTAATTTACCCCCCGTATATATCTAGCCTTCTGGAAAGAACGCAAACCCTAAAAACCGTAATTTTGAAAACTACTGTCTTTAAACTTTCCAAAATGTATCTTTTGGTGCTGAAAAACAATAATCTTTTTTGTCATTGTTATTTACTGACCAAGAAAATTGGTTTTCGTAACTTTAGATTTCTCCCAGTTAGGAAAACTTGTTTTTTTCTTTCGATTAGAATCGTAACATACACCTGAGCAAGGTAAGATCTAAGTATTTATTTCGTGTGCATGTTAGATGCTCTGTTCATCATGTCTCCTTTTACAAATGTTACATTAAAAAGATAACGCGGCTTAACGGGCGTAGAAATATATTTTCCTGTGAACGATAAGCGGCGTCGTTTAAAGTTTAACAGTGTAAAAGGACTTCGGTGTACGATGCTTAATCTCAGATTCCAAAGTATTCTTGTTCCCGCTTAGAAAAAAATTCCTCTCCTCTATTGATTTTCTTCAAAGTGACTATATATACATATACAGTTGTACCCAGGTATTCGCAGGGGTTACGTCCCTTGAGCACCCGCGAATATTGGACCTGGTCCATAAAAATGCCTATAAACGTCAAAATATAACGTAACACATAATAAAAAATATAAGTAAATATATAATAATAATTTAATTAAAAATACAACACTCAGCGAAACACTCGAGATAGCTACACGCGGTAAACTGGGATGATGCGGGGCTGCATCTGCCTGAGCCAGCACCTCGTGGGCAGCAGCCAATCAGCAGCGAGGAGAAATGAATGACGCTCTCGGATTGGCTACTTTCAAACCTCCAGCCAATAGCGTTTATGTTATATTGATATTTTGCTGAATTTACGCTAGTATTTATATTACAAAATTAGTAGATTATATTGTTATTAATAATTTAGCGTTAAAAAGCGTGAAAAAATATATATTGCCACGAAAAAAGACATAAAAAAATCGCGGAAGATATTTGCGATTCCGCGAATATGCGGGGGTTTCCACGAACAATTATTAGTTAGGTTCTAAGGAAAATTCCGCGAATAACCGGGGCCGCGATTACGCGGGGGTCGACTGTATATACAATATTGTAGTTGTACATAGTTTGCTACGAAAATGTATTATTTAGCTTGTCTTGCCATTGACTCTTGAGTGCATATTTTTTCAAATGAAATACAATTAGATGGGAGAGAACTCGTCACGTTTCTGTGACGTCAAGTAATACTTTTCACGGTAGCTGCGCCCGCGATTTAGAATCTTCAGTCTTGTTTCGGAGGAAAGAAAAATACTCTATCAGAAACATTATTAAATGGGTTTTATAGTTTCTCTGCTCAACGGCATTTTTAGTTTTTAGAATGAATACTTAGATCCGCTGGCTTTAAAAAAAAAAAATCTGTTTCATAACTGAGACTGGCTGAAAGAAAGTTACTGCTTATACATAAAAGATTTTATTTTGTAAATAAAATAACAGAACGTAGTTGGTGTATAATATATATTTTTTTAATTTCAATTTTGATGTCGTTTAATATGATTTCAGCTTTAAAAGGACACACTTCTGACATGTTTTCTGAAGCATACGGTCATTTTTAGCTTTCAGTTGGTCGCCTTTGCTTATTCTGAGGATAGTGTAGTTTTAAAAAACAAACCGAGCAGGTATATCTACGACTCTGGTCAGAATTGTTGTATCGCCCGAAATAATTCTGAATCTTTGCCGCGGTGTTTAGGCTCTCGTTGGGGTTTTTTTTTGTTGTTGTTGTTGTCTGATTTGGAATTTGTATTTCGTTTGTCAAAATAATATTTTTTAAAGTGCATTTATCGAGGTTTACCGCAAGAAACGTCTACATTAAGGATGTTTCTACAAAGGTTCCATGAATGTCAAAAACCACTTACAACAGACAAAGCATCGTGGGCGGCCATTAGCTGCGCAGACGACATCTAAATAATTCCTTTCATAGAGTCAGACTTATGGAAAACTGTTCGAACTTATTTTTAGTCTTCCAGTTTATTTACTGAACACCGGAAATAAAGCTGTCAATCTAAAAATGAAAGGATTACACGATAAGCCATTCTCTGATAACAAAGGAACGGTTTGCTTTGTTTTGCTTTCCTTGAACGAATACAATTTTAGTTAATTATCAGATCTGTTCAGGAATAAATGGTATGAGGTTCGCGCAATTAGGTTCTTCAGTAATACACCAACTTTCCCATGTCGTACCGAAGCTGCTTTTCTGCCTGAAGAGAAGATAAAAAGATTATCCCAGTGGACATTGCGTTTTTCTTTAAGATGCTACATCGCAATGCAGAGAACGATCCGGTGGTTTCCTGATTAGAAAATATGTTCTCTTCCCCTTTTTTCACTCCGAAGAAAGCGATTTTATTGCTGTGTATAAAGAAACACATCTTTCAGAAATCTCCGGTAACCGGATTAAACAGATATCGACAAAGAGACAACAAGATGGATATCGCTGCGTAATGAACGCCGAGGGTTGGGGGCGAGGGGGAGAGAGAGAGAGAGGGAGACTGTTCTGGTAATTGCCGACGCGCCAAGATGGTGGAAGAACCGTCCAACCCTCATCGGTTTCATTATTTCGCGCTCTTTTGCTTATCGGGCCGGAACAAACCAGAACGACGCGCCTTCTCCCTGATTGCCCGCCTGACTTCCTTCGGCTCGCTCCGTCCGTTTGTCTGCTAGCCTTCCCTTGTTGCTAGTAGCATTCATTTTAATAAACGTTTGCATTGGACAAAAAAAAATGTAGCACAGGTGATCGGAATCACGTTCAGGTGTGTGTGTGTGTGTCGTCTGTTACGATCCACGCGGTCCGAGAAGCGTGTTAAAGTAAAAGTTCCGGCTGCACAGCAGGGCGCCGCAGTCATTAGCCCCAAAAGTACTATCCAAAAAAATCGTGGACCCACAAACGAAATGCCAAATATTTCATACATAATTATCTCGATTTAAGCAGGAAACAAGAAAGAAGACCAAGCGGGGGTCAATATTGGGAGCAGAGGAAGGAAGGTAAAAAAATAATTAAGAGAAGAATAGCCTCAAATTTTTATCATATTTAGTCGTGAGGGGGTTAATATGCTCTTGTAGTGTCTTGCGGCCCCTTTCGGGTTATTTAAAGCGTGAGATCTTTTGACGAAAATGAGCAGACTGTTGGAGAAATATTCCAAAGTATTTGTTTATTGTCGTTTAGAAATTATTCTGCTCGTTCTATCACCTTCATATTTTTTTCTGTTTTGTGTTTTATCAAAGCGTGTAATCGATAAATTGATAATTGATTTTGGACCTTTGATCACAAATACCTTGAGCACTTTACGCATTTCATTCTCCCCAAGAGCTGAAAGGTAAAGTTATAAAAGTTTAGAATATCCAAACAAAGAATTGGTGTGGAGAGAGGGAGAATGAAAGGGGGGATGACCTCATTACAGAGAGAGAGAGATGACGTCATTACAGAAAGGGAGGACTGATTAAAACGTGCGTACATATTGTGTTAGGACAAACACGGCACCAAGTGAAATGGTTCCTCGTTGGTAAATTACAAACGGATTTGTTATTGCGCTATAAAAAGGAAATTACTTTCAGACATTTGTCACATAAAACATTTTTTTAATGTAAACATCCTCCTTTATGCTTAATATATTGTCAGGTTGGTGATTCCATGATAACGGCCATCGGAGCACGTACTCACGTGTACTACTAATAATGTGTATAACAATACCTTATGTATAATACCTGATGAGATCGGCTTTACAGAAAACAATGACTAAAAGCGAAAATTTGATTCATATTTGATATTGCTTATTAACCATAGAAAATTAAATCAAAGGCGATTTTGTCAACAATATGAATAAATAAAACGACCAAGCAAGGTTGAGCTTTCCACTAGAGAAACAGAAGCAGTGGTTTCGTGTTGTTTTGCATTGTTACCGTGACAAATATTCGGCAAAAATAAAAAATAAAAACAATTAACAACAGATTTTTCTCTCTCTTTTTTTTGGCTAACTTTATCCTCTCGGGAAATCCGTTTACCAGACCCCGCGATCGCTGGACTGAATTTGTCGCCTACGGCTGACGGTCGACTATCACCTGACGCCATCTTGATGCTATTAGCATGCAAAATCAGTCTCTGGTCAATAGCATTTCAGCGCCGACAAAAGCTTGATAGCACTATCAATTCGAAGTAGCTTAACACCAAGTGCAATTAATTAGATTACGTGAATTTGTCCAACCGGTGTAGAAACTACGCAGTAGCGAGGAAAATAATTTTATGGAACATTCCAAACTCTGAGAATCCTTTGGTGTCCCATTATCGGCTACTTATCCTGACTTACAGTAGAGATACCCGTGTTGGATGATGCAGCCAGTATTATGTTATATCGTGCGTGACCACTTTGCAACGAGGGTTTGGTTCGTTTAATGTTGAGATGGTTGTTCGATATCACTGAACTAGTTTACTGCGGTGTCAATCCGGTCATTATAAACATTCATCCTTTCAGAGTGACAAACATAAAGGCTTCTCTTATTTACGGCGTTCTATTTTTTTAGGTAGCCGTAAGTCTTGAATAAGCCATGACGGTTTTCTGTCACCAAACTAACCGTTCTGCGGTTCAGCTCAGCTGGAGGACAGACAGTGTACCTTTGGGGTTTAACTACGAATAAGTAAGGTTTAAATAAATAGCAATAAGTGAAGCACGGATAGAAGAGTTTTTCGTGTCGTTTGTCTTCACGAGTTCAAACCAGGCACCTAACTACATTTTAAAACCCATCCGCCAGCCAGAGAAGGTCATGGTCACTGTCTGGTGGACTGCAAATGGTGTCATCCACTGTAACTTCTTACAACCTGGCGAAGCCATCACAGCTGGAAGGTGCTGTCGTGAATTAAACGTTGTTCATCAGAAACTTTCCCATCGACAGCCGGCACGGGCTAATCGAAGAGGCCGGATCCTGCTCGTCCTCACGACTCTTCAGAAGGCTGAACACGGGGTACGAAGTTCTCCCTCACCCAGCCTATTCACCAGACCTTTCTCCCACAGACCACCACCACCTTCTCAAACACCTCGACAGCTTCCTCCGTATGAAATCCTTCTCCAACCGAGCAGCAATCGAAACTGCCTTCCAACAGTCTATCGACTCCAGAAATCCAGATTGTTTTCAAAATGGTATAAATCTATTGACTGTAATGGAACTCACTTTGACTAATAAACTTCACGTTCAGCAGCGATATGGAGTCTCGCTGTTGTGATATAAAAGAAAACCGACACAACGTTTGTAACGACCTGATATTTAAGATTGTAAAATTGAGTATAAGGAAAAAAATCCATAATTTTAATAAAACCATCTAACCCAAACTTCATTTTTTATTAATTTGCAAAAAAGCTCTGAAAACTTAGTGGCTGATGCTTAGAAACTAAGTCTCCCCGCAGATCGATGACTTATCGCAATCAATTTTCTCCTGTACAAAAGGTGAGCAGGTGATTTTCACACTCCAAGCAAAGGACTCTAAATTGTACTAGGCTGGACACATTGATTTCTCGTGTACTTTTCAATTACATTATTCTTATAACTGAAATGTCGTCTTCAACCCTTAATGTCTATATTTTAATTCTATTTGTTTTCCAGACTGAAAAATGTTCCAGTAAAAGATTTAGGGGTATTTGCTAACCGCGATCTCAAATATCTACAAAAAAAAAAAGACAAGCGCATTTCAGCAAATAGAATTTCAACAGCAATAATCCTGAATGTTAAGGAGTTTTAGTTCCGTTTTGTAAATCGTTGGATCTTCCACATCTGGAATACGCCGTGCAGGGGTTAAGCCTTTATTTGAGAATGGATACTGGTGTATTGGAGAGAACTCAACAGAGGTTTACTGATAACGTTTTCAGGTCTTAAGATCTTAGGCGTTTAGAATACACGAAACAGATGAAAATGTTAAACCTACTAAGTCTTAAATTTAGGCATTTAAGAGGGGGGCTTGAGCCAGCGGACATTGACAAATCGCTAAGGTTACAGCGAAGTTAGATATAAAGACATTTTTAGTAAGAATAGCTAAGGAGGAAAATAAACTGTTGACAAGTGTAGTTAGTAGGAATGTGTTAATCAATTTAAGATTCATGTTGATGGTCTTTTTTCTATCCCGATATTCTACCGTATAAATCCTGAGAGCTTCCTGCTTCAGTTTAACAAAATAGATAGGCACCAAAAGAAGAATCATTTGTATTTGTAACTGCTAAACGGACCGCATTTTCGTATTTTCAACTAGAAAACTAAGTCATATGTACAATTCAGTTCAACTTTTCTCGGCTAGCGGACCAAAGGATCAAACCAGCCGAGCTCAAGTTATCATCGTGGTGAGCGAGGATTGTCAACCTCCTGTTCGCAAGTTATTTGCAGCTGGTTGTTGCCTTGACTACTCATCAAACTTGCTTCCAATTACTGTAATGCCAGTTACGAGGATAGATAAATATATATAAAGCATCGACCAGAGATCCGCAGCAAATACACGTAAGTGCATTTGAGAATTTAGCATTAGAATCATATTTAATATTCGATTTGGGCTTATTATTCATAGATTAGGGTTTCTTTCTTGATAACAACTTGCTGGGAGAGCCGCCTATATACGAGTAATGGTTTCCAAACTCAAACAGCTTTCATAAGACTGAAAGAAGTCGAAGATTTCACCGCAGTAAACCTGGAGAATATTTTTTCTTGGTCACGTAGTCGTGTTGAGGTCAAGACGTTTGCTGAATTAACATCAATAAACAACTCTATACAAAATTGTTTTAAGGGTTCACCAAGGGGAGATTTCAAACTTTCCAGCCCATTTACAACTGTTCATTGGATAAATAATATAACTGATACTTAGTTAAAACATAAGCCAAACGTTTATTCAGCCGGTTCAGTTAAGCAGTTTTGACGGCCTCTTGCAAAACTGATTCTGAACAGTGATGCACAGGATTTCGGTTGCACCAACAACAAAAGGTTGACAGAAAGTAAGCCGAAATGTCCAAATTTTATTTCATTTTGCTCCTGTGATTTCGTGGCTATTTGATATTAATTTACGTTAAGTAGCGTATCTAAATAATACGTGAGAATGCGATGTAACTTCAGTGATGCTCCAGGCAGACATATAATGCATATTTATAGGATCGGCCCTGGCTGGCTGCTGGTGATTTGATTCTTGGCGACTACAACCGGAAAACGACTCAAATTGAAATCAATAACCACCAAGGCAATAAAAAAAGCAATATGTGTTAGCTAAGTAATTTAAAAGTCTCAATTACCATTCAGTTAAGCAGTGAGTGAATTTACAGCAGAACTGATGGCCCATACGTCTGACTGTACTTTTCTCTTCTTTTTGACAAAGTAGGATTGCATTACTTTTGAAGTCTGTTTACACGTGAGATTTAAGCGTTTTACACGTGAAGCTTTGATTGACGGTATTCCTAAACAAAGATCTCGCTTACCAAATGAATCGAGTAAACCGAAATTCGTCATTCTGACGTGGTATTCGAAACAAAGCCGCAATTTTACACTAACAATGTCACGTGACTAGCTTCTTTAAGAGACTGGCTTTCAGAACGAGGCGCAAGTCATAGCGGCAAAACTCCGTTGTGTGCCGCCTTTTCGATGCAGATCACACAAGCAGAGTTTCTAATGTTCCGAAAGATTGTGAACAGGAAGTCGATTGACAGAAACCAGGCGTGGTGGGGCTCCATTACTGTTATTTAGATAGAATCTTCTGTAGATTTAGGGAAATAGCGATACGGGTGTATGAACTGATAGATCGATATTATCTCGAAGAAACAATTAGAGGTGATATAAAAGAACGTAGAGCCTTCTAACGTCTCGGAACCAGGACAGGTGAAAAACTCGTACCCTGGGTGTGAACGACAGGTGATGCTTGAATTTTATGCATGAAATTAAACGAAACAAGCAACACTGACAAATTTTAAAAGACGAGGTCTTAAGTCGAGAATACGCCGCGTGAAAAGATTTGCAGAACTTGGAATTTTGTTTGTTGGATGTTGGGTTTTTTTGGCCATACTCGGGGGGTCTCCATGTGTAGCCGTACCACGTCTTGAGAGGTTCGCTAAATCGGGTAGGTCGAGGATAGAACTCGAGCCCTGAATCACAGCAGCTGGGAGGTATCCACTCAGACGATCGGTCTTTGTCTAATGAGAGCTGTTTTATGGTAATTTTAGCAAGCATTATCCCTGTTGTTTGGAATGCCGCACCGGTAGAGTTCTTTAGGAAAAAATGCTTCTAAAATATCCGGTAGGAAGTGGACTTTGATCCCCAAATGAAAACAGATTGCAAGTCTGTTCTGAGAACTAAAGCAGACGAGTTTAACTCTAGACACCGTTTAAAGGATTCCTCTAAGGAGAGATTTCGTGAAAACCACCAAGAAGTAACCGACTAATGGCAGGTGAATATTTTGAGTCTGTTGGATACAGACAGAACTTATTATTGCATGCATCTCTCGTTTTTTACCAGCTCTAAATCTGGGACTCCAAACGCCAGATAAGCAGCTTAAGAATTGTGACGGTTAAATCATGGTTAAATATATATATATATATACGATTTCAGTTAATCTACAATTCTTCCGCTTAGAGATTGGAGGGGAGGATCCGCATTAGCAGAAACAGAGTTGTCACGAGATTTGCTAATACGGCACCGAGGAAATTAGCCGCGGCCGGCAGAGCGATCTGAGTAAAGCTGGAAAACAATAATGGTCGAGAGCAGATGGAAGATGCTACGACAACTACTGAACTTATCAGCAAATGAGCAGATCTTAAATGTGTCTACGGGAAGGATAAACACGGGACTTGACGAACGCCCTACAATAAAAACGGTGACTTCATATAAATTTATTATGGGAGTCGAGAGAAACTATTGATCCCTACTCGTCAGAAATTTAACTTTGAGATGTATCCACTGTGCCATTTCCTCGGCCGATTGCATCTTTTATGCACTACAGCAGCTGCACTTTCAGTCGGTACAACCGACCCCTTCATTAGCCAATACAGGTTTTTGACAAATACGCACTACGGAACAATGCCCAGGTGCAGTCGTGTCGCCTCGAGCCCGGCGTCTGTATATTGAACAAATAAGCTCAAGGTTCCGATCGTTTTGATAGGAGTAACACTTATCTCCCTCTTCCTTCGGCCGACTGTGGCTATCAGAACCGTTAAGCAGTATTGGCCAGTTACAATTAATTAAATATCTGGTCACTAGAAAGTATGTCAGGTTGTCATCATGGCGAACAGTAACTCGCACGTGCAGAGCATCTTTAGACTGTTTTAACTGTCGATCGGGCCGATAGGTGGCAGAGTGTAAAGTCCGCGCCACAAACTCATATAAGCAGTGCAGTTTAATATCTTTATTTTTTACAGATTGACATTCGCATTTATAATTACGCATATGCGGCGTCAATCATAATTGTGAAGTGACCGATACAATAATTCATTAAGCACAAAGGAGAATATTTTGATTAAAACGTCAAACATCGAGGATAACAGTTTCGTTGAGTGCAATAAAGAACCAGCTTCGCACGAGTAATTTCTTCTCCTGACCGATTTTACCGTGCATAGTTGTTATTCTTCCACATTATCTTTTGGAAGAACAGCTGTAACGATGTGCTTATCACGTGACGTTCCTGCCCGAGAATCGTGAGATGGTTTGAGCTAAGAGGACATTTTGGCGAAGTCTTGCGATCGGGCCCAATATAAACTTACTGCACCATGTTTTTTCCTTTAAATTCTCATTGGTCATGCAAGTATAATTACTAATAAATTTATTACGATAAGTTCCATTGATGATTGCCAGTAGTAAATGTTTTAATTTATTTATATCTAATTGCTCGCGTTTTTCGCTGCAGTATATGTCCTTCGAACCCGCTGCACACCAAGGTCAGCTTTATCTACTAAAGGAAGCCTCCTGGCGTCTGTTTTCTAAACTAAACGGGAGAGAACAGGATGTGGAAGTGAGCCGCACCCTCCCCCACCGGTGACCACTTTACTCTTTAGATAACGCAATATAACAGATTATAGCAAGCCTCAGCATCTGAAAGGTAGTTGTCTGTCTGAATGGTGCCCCCTCCCCCTGATACGTGTCTCCTACACAATGTTGACATGAAAAATAGCTGCCGGCGAGTGATGCTCACGACTTTCTAATCAACGAGAAGAAAGAGAAAGTAATCAGCGTTCTCTCATACTTGTAGGAAAGACGGGGTGGCTCCCATAGCAGCCGTGATTGCTTTACGACCTCGTTGTACGTATATTCTATTGGCTGTCCATAATATAAACAAATTTAGCATCTTAGTATAACTTACGACAACTTCTAGAGTATTAGCGAGGTTTCGCACGTTGGCCCGTCTCTAGGTGGTCGGGTGTGAAAGAGAGGGAGAAACGGGCCTTGTGGACTGCCAAGAGACACCGCTGTGAAAACACACACACACACCTCTCTCTCTCTCTCTCTCTCTCTCTCTCTCTCTCTCTCTCTCTCTCTCTCTCTCTCTCTCTCTCTCTCTTTTTCGCTACAGTCATCAATTATTCAGTGTTGTAGTAGGCAGCTGCAAGAGAAGCTGTGTTCGTACATGCCGAATACAGTTTGTTTCCCTGGAAATCAAACAATAACAAAAGGAAGTGGTTTGAAATGCATGGCTTCTCGGCAGAGTTCCCCCGATGGCAGAGGAAAGAAGTATATTGACGTTTCATTTTGCACACTGACAAATCGAATCTGCTTGCATCTGTCAGCACGACATTGCTCACTTTGCCTGATAAAGCAGAGTTTTGTCTACAGATTACATTCTTGGCCATTTCATCAATTCTCCTTATGTAAGAGACACAAGCTGCACGTTTTAAAGTATGTACAGTAAATTCATTTTGCATTTAAGCTACTGGTCATTCATTTTGTTTTTCACGAATCTGTCTTTTTTCCCTTGATTACTCACTCTTTCAAACATGTGAATCAGCGCCATCTACAGTGCTAAATTAGGTACCTCTCGGAAAATCATGGCGTCACAAAACTACTACTACGCCAATGACTATTTTGATTTTGTCTTTGTAGCGGAAACAACAAAAAAAAAATCGCGCCTATGTAATAAGTCAGAAAACAAAAGCCATCTTTATCATCAAAAGGTGTTTCCATCTTTAAATTTCTACCTTTAAAAAGGCTGTGGTTCGATAGCGAAGCCATAGTTTGGACGTTTTAACTAAAACTGGTAGGAAAAATAAATGATTAAAACAAATATACATAAATAGTTTTAAATAAGATTTCTGTTCTGCCCGTGACAGGACATATATGCGAAAATAATAATGAACAAGTTTGTTTTGTTTTGACAGGAAAATGTCTTCCATTTGCTTTTATTACGCGTCCGACAAAAGCCGAGAAATATTTCCATATAAGTAAAAGAAAATCCGGGAATATTCATTAATTGGAGAAAAGGAAAATTTAAAAATAGAGATCGATAAAATAGTTATGTGATTAATATTACTAGTAAAAAAAAAATTGATAATTGCCGGTAAATTAATTAACTCTGAAATAAATATCCTCGTGAAAAACGGTTCAGGCTCCGTTAGTTTGCAGTTATTGTCCTACTCGAGAATTGATGTGACAGAGTGAGAGTCGAACAGGAACCCGGATCTAGATGATCGATATGGTTGATCAGCGCCGGCGCCAGACATCATACAGAGCGAACCGGCAGATAATGGCAGAGAGGAGCCCGCGTTAACACGGATAGAAAAGAATCGATCACCGATAACAAACTGCACTCGATGCCCCTTCGAAAAAAATTTTATTACTGAGTCAATTTTTGTTTGTTTTCAATAGGAACGCTGAACTTTTTATTCTAAGCCCCGACATGTTTTATAGAAAACAGCAGCCATTCACTTCGTTTCGCCTAGAATCTCCTACTAAACGGGTAGAAGCCGCCTTTGTCGAGCAAATCTGTTAGCGCAGTGCTTTCAAGCTATTGTTTTTAAGCAAGTTCTTGCAGCTAAAGTAGGTCCATATATCCGTATATTCAGAATAGGATGGTTGGATTCTATTTCACGTGAAGATGCGACGATTGAAACTCGTTAATTGGAAAAAGAAGGCGAGATATCGCTGAATGCGAGTTCTTGGCAAGACGTTTGAGTCCGTCACGTCCTCACAGCCCGTCTACTTTCTGTTTGCATTAAAATTCTCGGCTGTCGCCTCTCTTAACAGTCACTTGTTGGGGCGAGTAGGCCTGTAAGATTCCGCATAATTTGACCGTTACCTGAAACACCTACAGCCACAGTTTAAATAAGTTATTAAATAATATATGACACGGACCAGCCGATGTATCTCCTAACGTATGTTAGTCTCGAGGAACTTTACACAGGCATCGATTTATAGACGGTTCGAAAACGAGCAGCTGCGACTAAGATGCATCGCGCCTATTTCAGCATCTGTACCAAAATGTCAGCGTACTTGAATACTCAAAGAATTCTCTTGTGGATGTATTCTTGAGACAACACGTGGTCTTGGAACCTGTCCTGCACGTGTATCAGTCATGCTACAGGTGTCAGAAATTCCAGAAGAGCTCTGGTTTACAACGGGTCTTGAGGATTCATCACAGGCCAGCTGACACAAATTGATACCGTGTGTTTGAAAATCATGGGTCTTTATAATAACTTTATTTATTTTTTTTTTTTTTTTTTTTTGGTCTACAAATTTGTTAGTTTTTTGGTTCCAAAGAAGTAGACTGACAGCTGTGATCGGTCAGTAAGCAAGTACAAAAAACGGTAAGAAAGAAGGATCTGGAAATGTTGCCTAATTACACTATCAGACGCATTCCTAACTTGGCTATACAGCTTCCGCATCTTTCATTTTTATCGCTAATTCATATAGGACCATTAACCAAATCTCATTTTTCATTAGCTATTTGATAACACGAAAGTACGGTGCCGTCGGACGTCAAGTTCTTGCAATTTTTTGCGAATTCGCAGACATGCTGCTGTGTTTTTAAGTCAGGGATTGCTGTCCAGAAAGTCTCTCGCGCGACTGATTTGGCAGGTGCATAGATCGCGGTCGAACGAAAACAGACAAATTCTCACAGAATATTCATTTTTTTTTTTGTGATATTTTACGTTATTTGCAACATCTCCTTGTAATCTGCAGATATTAACCGATCTGAGTTGTTGCAACCTAAGATGCCTTTGTCTGCGTTGTACGAAAAGGTCACGTGAAGCGCCGCGTGATCCGTAACTTTAAAGTACATAGTGCGAAAGTGACGTGAAACGATTGTATTCCGGGGCGTGATGGAGGATGCTTACACAACCGGATTGTGTTCCTTGAAGCTGTGGCTGGGCGCACCGATCAACGTGTCAGTCTAGCCAGGGGGCCACTTTTCACGTGACACTTCCATCAGCGGGCCACAAAAGTTAAGCATCCATCTCTATACTTTATAACATGGAATTTTTTTTATAGACTTACTCAGATCAATTTGTTATATAGAATTATTCTACTTACATGGATGTCAGTTACAAAATTAAAAAAAGGTTGTGGTCATGGGAGACATTGCAGCACTTCTCTGACACCAACTGGTTAATGTTGGGCTCCAGTGAGGTGGTCACAACTGAGCACTGTCTGCAGGTTATCATGCTAGTCTTGTTCGCAGGCAAGACTTGGTCATCTTCATTAAGGAAAACACTTTTTCACACATGTAAGTGCTTCCAAACATTGAGATCCATTTCTGTGCATTTGCAGTAATATTTGGAAACAGATTCCGGTCCAGGCCCTGATAGAATTGTAGGAGTGGCATCTCTGTGCTGACTCCTCATCACTGCGGAGCACTGGAGTTCAATTACTTCCAGCTGTACATCACCAGGTACAGTTTCAGCATCCACAGAGAATGGATTTGCAAGTAGTCTGAACGCAGCCTGTTCGTTCCTGAACTGCCCAAATCTGATGGTGAATGCCTGCTGCAGGTCTTTAAGCACACATCTGTGACAGCCCCAGTTGTAATGCTAGTGCGAAAAGGCATCTTGGCATGCTGAAAAGTGTCAGATTCCCTTTCATTAACTGGGTTGCAAAAAGTTTCAGTTTCATTTCAAATGCACAGACTGCCTCAAACAAGTCGCAAATCAGTTCAGTTTGAGATCATTCAAGTGTCCAGTGAGGTCTGTCATAAGGCAAAATCAGCAATCCAGTCAGCGTCCTCCATGACTGAAGTGTCCTTTCCTGTCTGCTGTAAAAACAGCTTGATTTCATTTCGCAGAGCAAAAAAATCGTTTCAAAACATTACCACAGCTCAGCCACCTCACTTCTGTGTAATACAGAACATCCCTATAAACCGCACTGACATCCTTCAGAAAAGACGGGAATTCTCTGTGATTTAGTAATATTGCACGGATAAAATCAACAGTAGATATGACAATGTCCATTGTATCTCTGAATATTAAATGTTTTCGGCACAATGCCTCCTGGTAAATTATGCTGTGGTAATCTTTTAGTTGTGTTGCGAGATCCGGTCCGAGGTGCAGTTCCGTGTTTTCCCAGACGGGCCGCCCCAGCGGTGTTAGCCAATGGCAACGCGACCTCAATTGCGACATCCGCAATGGCGGTCACGGTTCGATTGCCAGCCTCTGTCCGTGGCCTGTGACGCAAGCTGAGTCATCGCTGTGACAATAGTACGCGACGGATAGTGAGTAAATGGTAGTAAGCAAGGGTCACTGACGCTCGGGGATGGGAACTACAGTTCCATGCAGTATCCAACTGCGGTTAGGTTCGTAACAGCGAAGTCTCTTCCTGGCGATTATGGTCTCCACACTGGGTGTATGTTGGCCCACAGGAGGATTTCCTTGTGGGACATGCGATCCCCCCCCCCCAGGTGATGCCGGGACCAAATGCGAAACTCCTTGAGGCATCGCCGATGTCGACGGCACAGGGTCCAGCACTCAGCGCCATATCAGCGCTGCCAGGCATGTGACCCGGTAGACAGCTACCTCGTCGAGGTCTGCAGGTTACACAGCCATTTAAGATGACGAAAATATGAGCTGCAGAAAATGTAATGACAATTAAAACATTGGAAAAGCAATGTATCGCATTTAACTAATTTATCTAATTTAATTAGACATGGCTGCTATATTTTAAAATGTTTTCATTTTGGCACATTCGTTGGCGGGCCGTATATTGGCACCCCTGGTCTAGACGGTCAGTTATTGTTTTCTAGACGCCAAAGAGTATCTCCGCGTTATGAAGGTCCATACTTTTTTCCGCTTCGGTAATGTCGAGTTATAAAATCTTCTATAGTGGGCTTCGTCTGATATTAAAGCCAGTCTTCACTTAAGGTAAATCTAAACGGCTATTTTGGCTTCTTATGTTTCGTATAGATGTTTTTACTTTGAAAATGCAATTAATTGATTTCATTAAGTGCTTATAAACAAAACAACAACAAACCTATGTGCTCTAAATTTCTATTGCTCAGCGCAGATTAGTCTTCAGATGAATTTATCAATATATAATTCTCATAAACAGTAAACAGAACAGTTTATCGAGCTGTCACCGCACAACGATTCCTCAGAAGAGCAAAAATAATGCTGGATGTAATCAACGAACAACGCAGATCGTTGGCAATCACAAAATACATTTCGTTAACTCATCAGCTTATTCAGGAAATAAATTTTTTTTTAATAATCTTCTTTCTTCTTGGTACCAGAAAACTGCTCTCCTCTCTCTCTCTCTCTCTCTCTCTCTCTCTCCTCTCTCTCTCTCTCTCTCTCGCTCTCTCTCTCTCCTCTCTGACGTCAGCTCTCTCTCTCTCTCTCTCTCTCTCTCTCTCTTCATCTCTCTCTCTCTCATCTCTCTCTCTCTCTCTCTCTCTCTCATCTCTCTCTCTCCTCATTCTCTCTCACCTCTCTCTCTCTCGTCTCTCTCTCTCTCTCGCTCTCTCTCTCTCTCTCTCTCTCTCTCTCTCTCTCTCTCTCTCTTCTCTCTCTCTCTCAATCTTCATCTCCTCTTCTCTCTCTGTCCTTCATCTCCCTCTCTCTCTGTATTGACGTCAGCTCTCTCTCTCTCTCTCTCTTCTTTCCCAGAATCCTCATATACAGCTATGCCCATTAATACAATATCCTTCCTCTTTCAGTGCTATCGACCAGTTATTGGAAATTTCACTGGAGTTTGGGCAAACTATCTACATTTTCGATTAACCAGCAAACACCAAGTAACGAAGCTGAAAGTATAAAATAAAATTGATTGTACTAAAATGGGAGAATTTAACTCCGCCAGTTTTTGGATACGTTTTACATATAAATAGTCTTGCATCCATGTTGAAATGTCGGACGGAGAGAATTATTTATTTATTTATCTACTGTCGAAAATCCCTTCGTTCTTTATGTAATTATTTAACTATCAAATGACGGCTGTTTATTGTTGAAGCATTACTAAGATCAGAGGCAGAGATTAAAATACTTGTTGATGTCAGTTATATGTCACGACTTGCTGAAGCTCCCGTTAGCAGAGTCTACCTTCGCTAATTCTTTCCTTTATTTGCTGTTGCCTTTTTTTTTAAAACGAAAAATCCAGATGCTGGAGCAATAGAGAAGTATAAACTGAAATGTAAAAATGTGGTTACTTTCCTTAAAATATATAAGATATTCAATCAGTCATCTTCTCGTTTCAACAATTTTGAATTGCGAGCATCATCTTTCTCCCTCATCTATTCCATGACAAGTGAAACCATTTCTTGCAGATAGGGGTCTTGAATATCTTTCGTATTTAATTAATAACTATCTTAAAAGTATTTATGTCGCTGACATATTTTTACTTCAAAACCTTGAGAGGCGTGGGATTTACCTGCAGAAGTTCTCATTGTTACCTGGTTGGCTGCAAGAAAGTATGGCTTAGAGTTTCGACCTCTGGACAAAGGGTTCAACCAAATCACTCCCTGATCTTTGATCGGAATGCAAAAGATCAATCTATAAATTAACTCTGCACCGAGCTACATGAAGTAACTGCGCCGGCAACGAAATCTGCATAAATTTTTGGAAATTTTTTTTTTTCCTTCCAGAAAATATGAGGAAAACTGCCCTGACATGACGTAGATTGATGGAGCAATTCTGGTCGGACCGAGTTTTGTCTTCAGCTAAACTCATTCCGAAATTCCTTCAAAAACTGGGTCTGTCGGACGGGTTCCTGGTCATTGTTAAAGATTTTTATAGCAGCCACAAATAAATATATTTTGTTGTTTTTTTTAAAAAAAAGAAATACAGAAATCATTACCTTACATTTTCTACCGATTACCGTACAGTTAATTAACGGATACCTGAACTCTACGCGGTTTAGCATATTATTGCATTTAAGAGCTGGTTAGAATTAAGAATAGCTCCCCAGTGATTTCAGAACCCATAGAAGCGCCACACAGCGGCAACAATCTAAAAGCCATAAGGCACTGAGCACAGCCATGACAGGTGAGGTTGTTTGAAGTAGTCCTGGCAGGAGAGCTGAAGGCGCCGGACATAAAAGGTATCTAAGGTGAAATTTTACAGAAACAGGAATTCCTTTTGAAATCAATTATTAATTAGCCATTTCATGTGTTCTAACCGACTCGGTCAGGTAAATTACTGGCTGAAGATTAAGGCTCCAGTCGCGACGTTTCCATGGTTGTTCTGTTATTTTGGCATTTCGAGGAACAGCCAACCAGAACAACACTTCCAGCTGTCACGTGGCCTAGCAGTCGCGACGTGAACGAGGTCCGGCTGTACGGTCGGTGTTTTTATTAAAAACCCATCGGTAAATCCATTCCGGTCCTTCCGGTCGGGCGGTGACAGCCCCTGACTCGACAAACTGCCGACTTGGTATCTGATTACGACCCGGGGGGGGGGGCTAATCAGAGAATTCGCGGGGCGCGTGATGCACGCGCCGTCATGTCCGTCACCGTATGTAAAATAACTCCTTCCTGGTACACGCTACATCAAAGCCGTCGGCGAAATATTCCCATAACACCTGACGCCGTCATTGTGGCGGACAAAGGACAGAGAGGGTTAAAAACGGCTCGAAAAATATTTTTTTTAAAAAAAAGGATTCGCACCTCAGACAATTTGAGAGAGAGAGAGAGACTGACTAACTGAGTCTATAATAATAATAATAATAATAATAATAATATAATAATAATAATAATAATAATAATAATAATAATAAAATCACTCAAAAGGCTGAGTTATCAGAGATTTTCCATGTGCCACTGTAATCTTTCCTCGAGGAGTGACTTCCCGCAATATTCTCGAGATTCCCAAAATGGCTACCGTTACCAGGAGATGAACATTCTGGTGGGCACCTGGAATATTTTCAAGCCGTTTTTTTTTTTTTTCCGTTGTCTTATTCACTATCCTGTGGAAGCGATCACGATGAGTGTTACACCTGACTTCATTATCTGCAGCATTCTACTGCAGTCGAGCTGCAGATCGACACTGGCCTGCATCTTTTCATTCTTTGACACATACATCGCAATCACTGGGGATGGAAACGTCCGCCAGCTGACAAGTTTTGTTTCTCTATTCTTACTAATGATATCAGGGTTATTACACCTGATAGGTCTGAACCGGTGGGTTCCAGATTATGGCCGTGTCCTGGCTACCACCGATGCCTCCAGGTTTATTTTCAGTACCTGTCTTGCAATGCATACATGCTGTCCATCGAGGGTCCCTAGCCGCATTCCTATCTTCCCAAGTGCTCGGTTACGTCGCACTGATCATGGTACCTTTTTCCATAAAATCAAAAAAAAAAAAAAAGAAGTAATTTTTGTGTCCTAAAACCCCGGAGCGCTTGAACTCTGGTGATGGATCCAATTCTCCTCACCTCGTTCATGACGTTATCTCTTTCTTAGTGTCATCAGAACGCTTCAGTTCAGTACAGATTGCCATAGGTTTATACGTTCTGAACCGAAGCTTACGATAGTTTACGGAGACAATGAAGCAGTATTGTTTCTACACTCCCTCAAATAAAAAAACAGTTCTTTAACAAGATGTCTCTCACCTAGGTACAGGTCCTTCGCGACACAGGTGTTTACTTTGTTTGTGCTTGCGAATGCGACTGCAAACGACCTTTTTCCAGGACAACAGAAAGTTTGTTTTGTACCACTCTCACCAGGTGTACACATTCTTCTGCGAGAAGGACGAAGTTGATAAACTGTGCTGCAAGTCTACAATGAGTTTCGGGAAAATTGATATCTTTCTTTAGTCAAAATATGTGCATTCATTCTCTGTCTCTAGCATTTGCATAATTTGGCTGCTATCTCGGTGCTAGTACACATCGATGCCACTAGAGGCGTTTCTGCATGCCATTCATTTAGCAGACTCGTGGCACCGCCTGTCAAATTGGCAGACGGCGTTTCAAACACTCGCTGTTATTAACAACTAAACGGTCAATTTTATTCGAACTTTCTTTGTACGTGTTGAGCAATTTCTAAAAGACTTTGCAGCATCTCTCTGGACAACCATGGAAAACAAAACCGACCTACATTTCCCCTAGAAGTTAATGGCGGAAGGGGAGTGACAGCCAAACTGCGCAGTGACCAGTCATCCGCGACGTTTGGAGAAAGAGAGAGAAGGGGGCTGTTTAAAGTGACTACAGGTGAGATGCCAGTAATGCAAGACAAAGATTGACAACTCGTTAAAAAGGTTTTAGAAGACTCCAGGAATTGTCAAATAAACATTTCTAAACCCGTACTCGTAAAGTGACGGTAGGAAATAATAATGTGAATGAGCTAATTTGCTATAAAAAAGAACCAAAGCTTATTGCACAGTTACTGCAGAGGTAACAACAAAGGAGGAGGGAGAATGGCGCATTGTTAAAAGTTCTCGATAGCAAGTTTATTGGGTTTATATTATCTCCTCTCGAAGAACACCTGCTCATTCTGTCCGTGCTGGAAATTATGGCAGGAAAACTGATATAGATCAAGCGAAAACTACTGCCCAGTTTAGGGCAGCTTCTAAATATATATATATATATCCAGGTCACCTACAGTTTATCTGCACCTGTACACCGATTTTTTATTGAACCGTCAGTCTCGCTACACCACCAATTTTGTTGCTTTGATCGAGAACTCAAAGGAAAATGTATAACGCATCTGCCGTTATTAAATTAAATAATTTCATAAATTGGAGAGAGAAAAAATAACTCTGAGAGTTGGGTTTGGACAGCGAAGCCATAAAATATGCGTTTTCCTTGTTTTTAGTTGGTAACAAGAATTTGTTTCAGCAATGGCGATCATCTGAAGTTCTGGCCAATGGCGAGCCGCCGAACTACTCGTTCTCGTTGTTAATGCCGTTGGTGTAAAACAAGTGGGAAAATATACGCTTCACCGAAGTAACTAAATTCATGGAAAACGAAAAAAAAACAAAACAACAACAACAAAGGAGTAGAAACCAGGTAACTGGAGAAGCACAAACAACCAATCAGAATCTTTGTACTTTGCGGGACTATGAAACTAAGTTTTCTATTCGGAATGTGTGCAGAACAAATCGAGTAAAGGCTTCTAAGAAAACGGTTCTATTTGTATTAAATATCAGACCGAATTCTGTAATAATGACTGATGATGGATTTTAGCAGCAGCAACACGATGCCTGTTTTTGTTTGTTTGGTTGTTTCCAAAGAAAATAGTTTAAACGTATAAGCAGCGGTACATCGACATCTTGAAGTTCATAGGAGAATATTTCACACACACACCTCTCTGACAGTCAACTATAAAAATGGTTTCGGGGCTTCTTGATCAACAAAAACAACAGCAGAATGCCCCAACTCTGCAATGAAACCATGAAAAAAATAACTTAAAATGAAAGTGTTCGTCGCAGATGGTCCGGTTTCCAATGAATTCGTACGATTTTGTTATGTGTTCCTTGTTTTTAAACCGTTTATTTTATTATATATATTATTTTTTTTTCTGTACTATTCACTCTTCTTTTTTTTCTTTTACCTCTCCCTTTCTCTCTCTTTTCCGGAGATAATTCTGTTTTCTTCCACAATTAATCAAACAAATTTCGAGTAAGACTAGCGAATGCGGAAAGGCATGTGTTCGGCAGTATATTCCTCCTAGTTTCTATCCTATTCCGGCTTGGAAAGAAGGGAGGATGAGCTGCGCCATGTGCGTCTTGGTTACCTCCCCTTTGTGGCGAAGTTCTCTCATATCTCTCTCTCTCTCTCTCTCTCTCCTCATCTCTCTCTCTCTCCTCTCTCTCTCTCTCTCTCGCTCTCGCTCTCGCTCTCTCTCTCTCTCTCTCTCTCTCTCTCTCTCTCTCCTGCTTCGCTGCATAGGATTGATTGATAATCCGCAAAAACACGATTGAAATAATATATTAAACTTTTGTATTATTATTGTAGGAAGAAATAGCACCTAATTATCGGTATTATAAAACAGTCCAATTTGAAATATGCTTCTCTATGTACACGTCATCAAGCTTCCTACTAATAGATTTTTTGTGTTTGTCTATTTACCTCCACCAGGGAGACGGGGCCACCAGGCAAAGCGAAAGTTATAGCTCAAGATCTCCATCTCTATCGAATAATTGGATAGAACTGGGGGAAAAAAAGAAAATTGTAAGTATATTCAGTATTCTACTTCTAATCTGCTACGACGCTCGAATCCATCCCAGAATGCTCTTTAATGTCTGCCACTATCGTTTGAAGTTCCCCGACAGTTTCTTTCTTCTTTTTTTTTGAATATCGCACCGCCATCCGTACATTAACTAAAGACGGTAAAAACAAATGTACTTTAAGTGGAACTCTTTCAGCTGCTAGACTTCCGGCTGGAGAAATGTTCGTCTATTGTTATTTAACAGAAACGAAACAGAAATAGAAACAATGACTAAAAATACCAAATGGCTTTAATCGAGGCGTAGATTTTGCCAAATAGATGTGCATTAAAAACTACAAGCAGTTTTGTCTTTTTTCATTAAGAAAAGGGAAAGAATGACATTTATAGGTACTTTTTCAGAAATATATAGATTAATATTTTTTAGTTAAAATCTTACGAGCAAATACTTAAACATGGGGATTTTATGTAGATGTGTTATAAAATGTATACATGGAATAGTTATCAGACTTGGACAAAGGTTTTTTAGTTTAAAGACTGACTTATTGTGTTGTTAGTTATTTTAGAATATCATTTTTCAGTCCACGAATTACATTTCTGTGTATTAGTATTTCTGTTAAACAGTACTTCTGTATAACAGTATTGTAATATTGTAACATATCTTCGTAACAGTGTTTCTGTGCAACAGAAAATGCTTCTTTGCAAAGGCATTCTGTGATTCTGTGGAATTAATTCTGTGTAACAAATATTTATTTTATAGTGTTTTAACGTCCGATTTTAGTTAATAAACATAATTTCTAGCTGTAATGTCATGATTACAGATTAAAATTCCTATTCCATAATACACAAATTTAGGCATAAACAACCATGCACTGATTTCTACAACAGACCTTTTCTTGTTTCGATAGTTAGTGGTCGGCCCAAATTCTTCAGGAAGTCGCCCGACCTCTTGTTCAAATATGAAATTTGACTATTTCTAAAATGGCAAAAATGTAGAAAAAATATTAAATAATTTACTTTTACTAGCAGATTTTCTGTTTTTAACATATTCCAGCGTTAAAAGTAGACTTAGAGCAAAGATTATTTACCGCTAAAACAGTCTAAACTTAAAATATATAAATAGATAAAGTTGGGTGCAGGATACACTCGTTAATGCTCAATAAATATGGACATATTCAGTTCCTTTACACTCATAATGGCTTTAAAATTATGAACTCACACGAAAACACCATTATTTAAGTTTTACAACGTTACTGTTAATGAAAATGCATTATCCCAGCAGAAAATATTTAAAATCCGATCATATAAATTGTCGGATGTGACGTCATCACGTCGCACTCTTGGCAGATTATTTCTACGAATGCAAGATTTAGTTCAGGCAGAAAGGATGCTACAGCCGTGTTCTTCCATTGCGAGCTCAGGAAATGCTTTTGCGTACATGTTACTAGATCACATTACTGGTCACCGCTAATTATTTGAGCGGAAGATAAATGGCACCGGAAACAAAACTCCAATGGTACAAGGCTCTTCAGAAGCTGGTTACTCCCCCCAAAAAATTGTCCAAAACCGTTGAAGCTACACGGAATGGTGTGTAAACGGCCATTTTCAGAATGAAGTCAGCTGCCTCAGCTATGAATTCAAAGATCCAACGAGAAAGAAAGAGAAACATTTTTTTTTTTGTCTTTAAAGCAAACAGACGAGACGAGGTCACTGGTTTAAAGGCCCGCCCCAGTCCCTTTCTGAACGGGTGTCCCGTTATCTTCTAACCGAAGTTCGCCTCTTGTAGTCGGCATTTCGACCTCTGGCCCGGAAAAAAATTGCCTAAGAGGGAAGTCGGGTAATCGGTCGGCTAGCGGATAGAAAGACCTCGTTTAAACTTTGGTTAGCAAGAACAAAACAAAAAAAGAGATGTTTACGTCTTGGGTTTCGACGGTGCCATTCATTCTTTCTGGTCGGATGAGATCTGGGTTTTAAATGTTTGTTTCTAAGCGACGACGGCATGTTGGAAGAGAGGCCGGGAAAAGGAGGAGGAGGAGTGTGTGAAAATACCAAAGTGTAGGGCTGTGTTGATGGTTGGTTCAGTTGGTGACGATACATACGGATTGCATTACCACAACAACAACAACAACAAAAAGAAATATCTCTGATGAATCTTCAACGCGGTTTCATCAAAGAATTGCTTGGTAAGTGATCCGTTTGTACTGCTGCAAGATGGTGAGTCGCAGCAAATAACAAAGCCCGGCGCGATACTTCGCCAAAAAAGAAGGAATCAGAATCACTTAAAATTACGGTCCCGGCCCCTCTCAGTCGAAACTCCTGCGAATGTTTATGGGATGAACCAGCTCTGAGGTTCGTGTAACAAATTCTAACCACCAATGCCAGTCAGCTATAAGACTAGTTTCAAGAGGAAAGCAATCTTAGAGTGATAACAATGTCACAACCAAAGATGGTAGGCTCATAATAAATGTGCTAACTATCACGTGAGGTAAATTCACGCAGGTGTTACAGCGAGTGGTTCGAGTCTCCGAGGTCGACCTGTTTGACACCTGCAAAATATCTCACTGTGGGGGATGCGTGAAGGGGGACCTTCTATCTCTGTCTGATCACCACTATCCGGTTTCCTTGAACACGCACAAGGTCGGTGAGGTAGTCGTGAGACATTTTTCTCTGTGCAGTAACTCTTCCAGGCGATAATCTCTGTCGACCATCAACCCTACGGATCAACCTTTCTCAAGCAGTTATCCATCAGGTCTGAACTCAGGTCTCTTTCGGTTGTCATCACTAAAGCCTAAAGGTGTAAGTTGACGAAGCTGGCAGACACTGATGTCACGTAAATGGCTCCCAAACATCTAGTCAGACATTCAGGGTAACTTTGGAATCCTTTGCGCTGTAAATATGGCAGTTTTAAATCGATCTTCCAAGTGTTGTAGTCTATATCCCAAAGGGTCATGCGCGGTCAACACAGTCGAGCGCAGTCACTTCTGCTTTGATGAAATAGGTTTATTCATAGCCGATCTGCAGACAGCGCCCTTAATGGTAGAAATCTCACAGGTTTTCTTGGCTCGCAGCCTCACTTGACCTTCGTCTTTTTTTTCAATGTCAAATAACCTCGACAATTTGTCAGCATTGGTAGTCACAGCGAATGCGACTTTAAAGCAGTTTCGAGGCTTTTTATACAGCTAAACCGAGTGTATTTTCCATGACTTGGAAACTGCTAGAGATAGCTGTCGCATGGCGCGCACGTGTCTGGAAAGGGGTTGCTTCATTTTCCCCTATGACTACGTAAACATTTTCCTTAGCGTTCACACAAGCAGCAGATTGGAATCTGGTGACGTCAGTATATAAGAAAGGAAGTTGACTGTTTTCTTTGTTTTATTAGAAACAACGCCGAATATATCGTAGGTTCGGAACTCTCTGAGAGTTTATATGGTACTGGAAATAATTATGGAGAAAATACTCAGTATGAAATGTAAATAACACGTGACACAATCGCACCTCATGTGTAAAAATGAAATGCCGCATAGTACAGCCAAGGGTTAATATAGTACACCATGGCTGGTTGTCATGCAAGCAATCGGAACTGTAGAGGTATGGAAAGTGATATCATTGTAGTGCGGTGAATACTACAGCTCCTGGAAAGGAATATCGCAAGACATACGTAGAAATCCAAGTCTTAGCTAGTGAAGGTTACTTCAACGTGTTTTTTTTAAAGAACAGTAAGATAACGCATTAGCACGAAGTGGTCTCGATGGATGTGTAGCTGCCTAAAGAGCAACCAAACAGCATGGTTTAAATCGGCAGCAAAAATGGAACAGTGGAATGACCAAACCTGGAAGAAGATGATCTTTACAGATGAATCCGAGTTTGAACTGTTTGGCAATAATCAAAGGCGGACTGGAGATCGGTATACAACAGCTACAGTAAAGCACAAGTGGGGTTGATTAACAGAAGTGTGGAGTTGCGTATCAGCCACGGATGTCAGCTTTCATAAAAACATAGATATACTTGACAGGTACAAGCAGGTTCTTATCCATAATGCCTTTCGCTCAGGAAGACATCTCATTTGGCGGGGATTCATCTTCCAGCATGACAATGACCCAAGCATACAGATAATGTGGTGAAAAAACTATCTGAAACGTAAAGAGGCCGAGGGAACACTCACAAAGACGCCTTGGCCTGCACAAAGTCCTGATGCTAACTACACTCAGGTTATATGAGGTGATAGGGCTACTGAGAAAGTCAAACGGCAGCCAAACACCTTGGATAAATGATGAAAGGTGATACAGGATATTTGGGCAACATTCCATATACTGATAAGCTGTATATGAGCATGAAAACAGGGCGTCACACTCTAAAGAGGAAAGGACTCGTGCGCCAAATACTAATGCACTGCACGACGTATTCATTTTATTTTGTACATTTTATACAATAATACTTTGTGGATGCATTTATATAGTTCCCAATTGCAATTACTTATTATTTGTGCTTAGTCTGCGCGTGTTTCCATATTCTTTTTAAATACTGTATATATTTACTAATTACATATCTGCATAGATACGCACGTTACAGAGACGGTCGCGATGATCGTGTGGTGGCGCTGCTATTGCTAATTTTTCTTCGAGCTGTTAGACGAGTCGACCGCGTCACGTGTTTTTCCAACAAACCGATGACGTTGATCGTCGGATAAGCGAATCAGAAACCATATTTTATAAATTTAAATCTAACGAAAACTGTACAGTCAGCAGCTTTTAGCCACGGGATTTGTCAAGATCTTATCAAAATCGAGAACTCGCATGCGTCGGGAAATCCTGTAAAATTTTAATCAGAAAACTTAGTCTATCCTGAGTTAGTATATAATGGAAGCTGAAAAATGCTAGTCAGCTGACTTAGATGAACATGGAGACCGATCGACGTCAATAGAGATTTGGTTTACATAGACAGAATATCTACCAACTCGCAAATCAGCTAAACGTTTCGTTCAGTCGAAGATTCTACTTAATTAACTTTCCTTTAACACGGTTAGCTAGACGTCCCCCCTAATAACCTCACGAGTTAGCCACGTGTCACCGCGAGATTGGTTGACCGCAGCGGCAGGAACTCGGCTCACTAGCCGCCATGACCGGTCTACTTTCCGGCCTGGTGAAATCAACTGGTAGTTCGTTTTATAACTTTGAAATATTTTGGCAGGGTTTGTTTTGAAATTTCTGCGGAAACAACTGAATACAGAAGACTCGGGATATTTTGGTATCAGACCGCCCGAACAAATCTTCGAGCTCCCTTTTGGAGAATCTACCGAAATACGAAGTCGTCTCCCTGCGCGTTATCGACGGTTAATGTACTGCTGTGAGTATTGTAAAAACAAGGAACCACCTGCCATACAACCAGCACGTGCCTACGACCCTGTGCCGATAATCTTCGCTTTCGATCTAAAACTTCAAACTTGCGCTAATGGATTTTCTAAAAATGAAAGTGAACAGAAGCCAACGTCCTACAGTTATACAAAAATACTAAATATTTGTCAACAACAGTGCTTTCCCCCCCAGATAAATGAAGAGAACAAGTTTTGAAGGAAAAGTAATCAATACATTCTCTCATACCGGAAGTTCTTTTACTTAACTCGACAGGTATCATGGGTGTATAAAAATAGCAAACAAATAAAACAATTTACCTGTAAAGTTCTTCTTTAGTAATATTTCAGTTGGAGGGGGAATTATGAAATGAATACAAACTTTCCATTTATTGATTGATTCCTACCTCTGTCACCATAGCAGCACAGAACTTGCATACGCATTTCGGCCTACGTTGCGTCAGCCATTTTGTTGATGAATCATTCGGTTAAATATTCTATGTCTAAATTTCACGTCTTTTTTTTTTACCGAGAAACTTCCCTGTGGTAGCCGTGGAAATATGGGATATGCACCTACCTATTTATCAGTAGTTTTAATTTTTGTGAATACTGTTTTTTTTTTCTAGGTTTGAACCAACGCAACTTCGAGACAAATACCTATTAATGGTTTCTCTTTGTTCTATCGCGACACCCATCTGACTCACCATGTTGGTGAAGCATCAGAGTCAATGCAAAACTGGCGCTGTCTGAGACATAGTGTTAATGTAAACAATGACTGATGTTTTCAGACACTACAACCGCTAAGTATTTCTCGGAGCTTTATCTCGATAAGACTGCTACCGTTAGCTAATCTGTACATTCAGTCTTGGTACACCAGAAAATCCTAGAGACAGGGGGAAATATTAAAAAAATAATATTTAAATCGTGTTCATATATAACTATTTAAAAGATTCAGCATAGAACTGTTGAGACAGCAAAATTCAAATGAACATTTGTTATCTGTTTGATTCCCCATTTTTCAAGACTAAACAAATATTACAAATAAATTGTTACAAAGCATAAAAATGGAAAATTTTAGAGTAAAACTAAGAGTCTATTACGAGTTGATGCTAGATGGAGTGAACAGCTAGATGGAAGTCACGTTTAACTTTCGATAAAATTCGCCATTTAGATCTGCATAGATTATTTATAGTCCGACACACATCATTTCCAGGTGATCTCATCTATTCTTATCGAAACCTGATCTTTTCGATGGCTGAAATACGGAGGATCTCATAACATTTCTTTGGCACCTCTAACTTTTCTAGCAGAATTTCAAGCTTGTTTCTTTGTTATACCAGTTTATACGTATGAATTCAAACAACATCATTTACTGAAATACAACTCAGCTCAATATTAAAACTTTGCTGTAGAATAGTTTTGAAAATGTTAAGAACAAAAATTCCATAATTTTCATGAATTTATGAATGTGTTTGCACTTAATAGAACTAGGTAGAATTTACAATTTGTTTGTTCTAGCGGATCTATATTAAGGTCCATGTTGTTGGCCAAGGATTTATACATACTCAGTCTTTTATACCAGAAATGGGTAAATAAGTTTTAAATGTTTCTTAATTAACATTTAGAAACTAGCCATTTAAGCACTTTAATTAAAAGCGATAGATGCGATTTCTCTAATTTTTCGGAATAAAGTCATCTGCTTTTGCTTGAGTTGTCGAAGTCTTCGCACCCGATACACGCTCTGTGACGCCGCGTTCCTGGGGCCGTGAGACCGATGCTTTACTACCATCAGAACGCCCCAGTCGGGCTCAGACCCTGGCCGCAATATCAGAATTCTTTAGGAGCCTTTATCTCAAATCGGGTTTAAAGAAAAATTAAAGAAGAAGGGATAAACTTTAAATGTGAAACCCTAAACCGAGAAGAGGATCAATAAATCTTCGTCTGTTTGCTTAAGCCCGTTTCTACTTCGGAAATTAAACGGCCTGTTTCTCTGTAACCCTGACCTGCTCCCCTGCCCCTCTTCTACTTTAATTTTTACAAAATTAATTTTTTAAGTTTTTTATTGTTTTTTATATATATATATTTAATTTTCCCATCAGTGCTCACAACTAATAGAAATTCTCAGCTTTATTTCCTGTCAAGCCGAAACCTGGAGAGTGAAGGGCCCTCTTGTTGGTTGAGGCATTTTCTGGTAGCTAAACAATTAAACTGTAAGCCAGCGTCTGAAACAGACGTATTCTGAATCCCAATTGTCTAATGTGTCATCTTTTTTTTATTTTTGCAATTCAAGAGTGAATATAATTAGTATTCCAAACTGACACAGAACAAGTCTCTTTGTTTGACTCTCTAGAATTAGTTTCATACATACATAGCTAAAATATGGTTTTTCCGAAAACTAATCTATAAAATTCGATAACAAAAGGTAATGAATTTATTTGTTTAAATTTTAAAAATGAAGACATGTATTTTGTTTTTGTTTTACACACACAAAGCCTCTTTTTTTTAATATTAATTCTGTTACGGTGCCGTCGGTGATCGATTGTAAGCGGTTCGGAAGAGAACTGAAACCATCCATCTTCTAGAATCTAGGTTATGACATCAAAATGACGTAAGCGAGTTGCTATTTTTTTATTATTGGACGAAAGTGGTTCTAAGATGGTCGTGTATGCTGACTAATAATAATAAGTATAGTTTAATATTTGGAAAAGTTCTTGCTTTATTTATTTATTTTTTTTTTATTTTAGATCTGGTAATACTATGATCGCTGCTATTGCAAGTAGACATTATCATTAAATTAGCTGTAAAGTGTATCTACTAGAAATTGAGTTGGAAACTAAGGGAGACAATTAAAGGTAGTTGTTACAGCACCAGTATTTTCTAGTTGAATGTATAGACAAACTATAGTCGATGTCATACGCTTGTGTATAATTAAGGTCACATGCTTATGTATGGATGATCTACACATTTAATTAAGAATTACTGGTGCTGTAACAACTTACTTTGTAACTAGTTCCCGGTTTCCTTTATGGGATGTCAGAGAAAACGATACACAGTGTTATATTTACTAAATGACAGCAGAAAAAGTGCTTTATTATTTTTTGAATGGAAGAGTTGTCTTCAGGATACTTAAGTATTTTTAATGGACACAGCCATTGACCTTTACTTGTGAGAGACGTGACAGCGTGGATGTAGAAAAAAAAATCGAAAAACATCTTTTCACGTTTTTTGGGGGGGGTTTAATACCTTGTCTCCAGCCTCCTCCATTCGGAAAGCTAATGATGATTTTTCTTCCAGTTGCCCATGTTTGGTTTTTGTACGGCCTGGCAACAATGCGAAGATCGCCTATATCTTCGCTGTATGTTTATAGAAGACGACGAGCGAGAAGTGTTGCATCAGTATCCTATGCTTTCTAAAACTTTCACAAGTCCCAAGTATTTTGATTATTTAGAATGGATCTGTCTGCTCTAGTTGACTGACAATCGAGAGGCATAGTAGCTATATGGTTGGAGTAATCGATGTAAAAAGTATTTTAGCCAACAGGGTTTGCCATGTTAGCAATGACAGTACACGATGTCTAAAAGTTGCGTCAAGAAGTATTTCCTCATTACTCTGGCAGAGGTGTGTAGGTTATCACGTCTTCCTATCTCATCCTGTTAACTAAACTCAGGTAAAAAAAAATTTTTTAAATACAACAATATCATTTAAAATCCCTTCTTTGGCAGAATCTGTTGTTATTATTGCAGTTTTAAGAAAAATAAAAATAATGAAACCCTTTGGCTTGAAATGCTTAGCTTATGCATCTATTTAATTCAGTTAACCGATGTTATTAATACTGGCTACTTACCAAAACAAATTTACTATTTTCTGAAAGAAGAAAGGAGATAAGTAGTAACAGCTCCATCTTCTGTTCTTAAAATCTTTATGATTGTAACAGTTTTCTGTTCTCTTTTCTTTCACCTCTGTGGTAGTAAAACTTCAAGCAGCGTCAGCACAAATTAATAAAGTTCTAGTTAAATGCAAAGGGGCAAGAAGTCTGTTTATTTTCATAATAAGCTCCAGAGTTTTTCAAAATACTGATCCACCACATTTTTTTTAAAAAAAATCATTTTCCGACATCGTCTTCAACAACCGACGAGGCAAATCGTCTCGTGCATCTAATCTGCTTGGACGCCGAAGCAGTTCTAATGTTTTATTTACACGGTAACAGAATTAATAAGAAACTAGAATTTTCCTATAAGTTTTAAAGAGAAAAAATGTTGAGATCATCATGTAAGCTACGATATGTAAAACTCAGTAGAACAGATACCTTCTGACCACTTCTCTCTCTCTCGATCTCTCTCTCTCTCCGTACTGACGTAGACATCATCTCTCTCTCTCTCTCTCGCGCTCTCCGTAGGAACGTAGACATCATCTCTCTCGCTCTCTCTCTCTCTCTCTCTCTCTCGCTCAGCGACAGACTCATCTCTCTCTCTCGCTCTCTCTCTCTCTCTCTCTCTCTCCTCTCTCTCTCGTCTGAGTAGAATCTCTCTCTCTCTCTCTCTCTCTCTCATCTCTCTACTGGACGTAGACTGATCTCTATCTCTCTCTCTCTGTGGTACTGATCTTCTCTCTCTCTCCTCTCGCACTGACTCTCCATCTCGCTCTCTCTCTATCTCTCTCAGCTCTCTCTCTCTCTCTCTCTCTCTGCTCTCTCTCTCTCTCTCTCTCTCTCTCTCTCTCTCTCTCTCTCTCTCTCTCAACTCTCTCAGAATGCATTATCTACACTTAGGAGTATAACATCTGAACCTCGTATTCCAGGTGTGATCGGACTGTACAAGGTTACTGAATAGTTAGTTAATCATATATATTCAGGTTCTTTCTGTTTAACATCAAAGGCAAATATTTTATTATTTCCTTTTATTAAAGTTCTTGCAATATAATACATAGTATATTACACTGCACTTACTTCCTACTGACCGTTAATATATCATCCAAATGTATTAATAGTTTAGCCAGCAGAATGAACGCCAATGATTGGTTTATTTAAATCCTTTATCATTTTTACTTCTTTTCTGTAGATGATTTGCTGTCATTCAGCTTTTAACTTTATATCTGATTTATTGAAAAAAACATTACCTATAACCAGAACATAGCGATAAGATATGGTCTCATGGACGACCACGCTTCGAAGTTACACTGCTAAGGAATAAAATGAATGACAATGACAAAAAATTGTCAAGAGACTAAAAACTTTATCTATAATCAAAAGGCCGGCTGGACCAGAGCTGAACTCGCAAGCGAATATACGTAAAAAAAATTTTTAATGCCAACGAAACGGATCAGACTTTTTATTGTTGTTGTTTTTTTGTTTTTTTTCAAGTCAAATACAAATGGTAATATTTCTATTATTTGGGGAAATGCTACATCCATATATTTAAAAAGGTAAGTTAAAGTCAAGGTAAAAATATCAAGGTAGCAATTTAATTATTGTTTATTACACAAACTAAAGTATCAGTGACACTGCTTAACATGATAGAGAGAAATGCATTAAGGAAGAGTGCACAATGGGTAACAATAGATTAAGCTGTTTAATTGTCACTGGTAATCAATACTTTGCGAGCTGGCTCCGCCGTAGCTGGTACAGGATTTCCAGCTCTGTTTGTTTATGTAGAGTGTAACATTTTTCCATGTACCTTGCACGATTTTTATTTGTGCTGGCGAGTCCATACTACACAACACAGCTACGGCATCATCGAGATACCTGTGTTTCTGGTGTTTTCGGAATTTTTTCTATAATCAAAGAACATGCAACGATTTCTGAATAACAGACAGAAAATAATGACGCCATTTTGACAGGTCAGCAGCAAATTTTATCATAACGTCTCGGCAAAGAAACCCAATTTCCGCCCACACACACACACACACAACATCGTCATCGTCATAATCAGAGAATATAAGGTCCGTCCCATCGTTTTTGGAACTATTTCGGTAATTGTTTATTATTCTTAATGATTCTAATC
The DNA here is from genome assembly GCA_018389105.1 of Nautilus pompilius. NCBI lineage: Eukaryota > Metazoa > Mollusca > Cephalopoda > Nautilida > Nautilidae > Nautilus > Nautilus pompilius. The sequence goes on from JACATO010001546.1 coordinate 109,172, forward strand.
GCATTTTTTTAAAAAATTTGGAGTATACGTATAAATTCTTTGTATTAATGCCTGTGTTCAAAAGCGAGATTCGTCTAAAAACTGATTAAGTTTATCCTTTTAAAATTCGCTGCTTCGTTTACTGATCTCGTTCTAGCTCTTTCTTTCCCTACATTCAAAGAATCGCAGCAGTTTGTGTTTATGATTTGCTACATTCGGCTCATGTCTAAGACTCTAGCGACGGGAAGCTAAACATTTAAATTCATATTAAGGAAAAAAATTTAAAGATACTAATTAATTAGTATCCGAATAATATTAGTAAAAGTACTAATAAGCAGATAACGTTATACTGTACATAGAAGAAATAGCAATGTAAATACTTATATAAAATGAGAGTTTGTGACTAAAGTGAAATATTAATAGTACCAACTGTAATAAGTAATAAATCACCCACTTTGTTTTTTTTTTAATATTTTTAAAAAATTTAAATGATAAGTAATAAACATGAGAGAGAGAGATAAATGGAGTATGGAGAGATAGATAGAGGTGACGTCATTACAGAGAGAAATATAACAGTACAGAAACATGACGTCAGTATAAAGTTAATAATGACGTCAGTACAGAGAGAGAGAGAATTTTTAAAAAAACGTAAATAAATTTAATCCTAAAAGCAAAATTCTAAATAAAGTGGCATATCATTGGTTTTTTTTAAAAAAAAAATATTTAATGCAATGGAAAAGCGATTAGTTGTTTGAGACGTGATTTAGCAGGCAGTACCGGCTCTGAGCTAATGATCTCCAGTAGACTCTAGGGATGGGATTTAGGCTTGAAGGATCGACTTACTCGGCATACTTATGATAAATAAATAATAGAAATCTATGAATAATTAAATATTCTCCCCTCATGTAATTTTTCTTTAATAAATTTATTTTTTTTATATTTTTTATGCATTAAATAACCTGCTTTGTCTGAGATTAATGGAGATAAACGTTTTGATTATACATAAAATACCAAACTGTGGATACTTCCAACAATACTTCATGAGACTAAAATGCTGTTAGAGTTTTGCTAATAAGAAATATTTTTTTAAAATTTTAATAATTAAGCGCAAAAAAATAAGTTTTATTAATCCAGTAAGCTTTTAAGTACCTTTGAGGTGAGGATAATTTTCGAATCCGGCTAGATTACTAACTTTCCCGAAGCTAAATACGACGGTCGCACGCAATGTCTCTTGTTTTCGTTCTTTTTTGTTGTAAACTTTTCTCAGTCAAATTTTTTCTTCCTTTATTAAATATTTGACATTCTTATTGAGATTTTTTTGTAAATTGGATCTGAATTTGCGAAATTACTGGCTGAGTAACTTTCCTTAAACGAAATGCTAAAACTGGTTGCTTGTTTTCGTTTCGATTCACATGCACGGACACATGCTCGTTCTAACCGGTAGATCCGACGTGACGTCACAACATAAATTATCCGTTGACGTCACGCCAGCAGGAAACAAGATCGCTTCTGATATTTAAAGATAATGCAAATGAACGAACAGCAGAATTCAAAGTTTAAAATTAACACTGAAGAATAAATGAAATAAATAAATAGGGGGAAAAAAGGATCGCATAAAAATATTTTACATAAATCATATATATAACGAACACTGGGTTAAATCTGAACTGGTTGTGATCTTTGCATCTGAAAGGAGCCAGTCTTTTGAATATGTTGGTTTGTATGCTTTGAAAACAGAATTTCGTACTCACTCGTAGATTCTATGCTCAAGTAGTTGTCAACGTGTTCAGCTAATAAGTAAATTCAGATTATTTTATTCATGAAAAGGAAAACTGATAACTATTTTTTTTTTTTTAAATCGGCTTAAATACCTATTATCGTCACCGAGTTCATTCTGGGATAGTAATGTATCAGATATTTCACTGGCGATCATTGATATAATTAGAATAATTTAATATTGTTTACTTGGTTATGTTATAGAAACATAACCATTAAAAATGAATAAAAACGAGGGCATCGTAATATAAAGGGAAGCGGAAAGACAAGAGAGAAAATAGCGTGACTCGGGTTAAACTGTACATATGAAGATCAACTTTCCTTTTTGTCATAGATAATTAATGTAAATCATTAAATGAATTTATCAACAAGAACAGAAATTATTGACGGCAATTTTATCGGCCTTAGAAGACAAACAGTTTGTACCGCGATGATGTAAACTATGAAAGACATCAAAACCAAAGGTAAATTAATTTCAGGTGAGGAGCAAAGAGAATGCTTCTCGTAGTTCACGAGCACCTGTCAGAATATAGCAGCTGGCAGTTTTTATTCACGGTGGCAGACAGACAGCAGGTGAGCGATATCGCTAAGAGACCTGTAAAAATTAAATTAAATATACTTTAAGAAGTCGGCTTACGTTGACCACTGGATCGGCGGATGATGCTCTCTAGGAATGTATTTTGCGGGGCCACTAATCCCCTTCTCGCCCCTGGCATCCTGGCTTGTATCGCAGAGTCTGAGTTTGGACAGAGAGAGGTAAGGGCTCCAGCGAGCTGCTACACAGCGGGTCCGCTCGGCGTCGCCCCGGCCATGATCGTAAACCGACAGGTGGAAACGCCGACGTTTCAATCCACGACATTCGCTATGCATTGGCGCATCGTCACTTTAATTATTGATAGCTATCGGAGCCGCGCTAGGCATGCGCCGACTGCAGCACCTAGAGGCAGTTGCCGTGTATCAGATTCTCTCGTTCCGGTGGCGGCGGTCGGTCGTTTGTTGCCATGGTCACGGCGTGGTCGAAAATAAAACAGTGGCTTTGCTGGTTGTCTTCGATCGGAGCCCCGACATACCGCCCTCGTATCCAGGCGCGCGGGGAATCGGTAAACACGAAGCATTTAATTAATTTGCCATCCAGGCTGATAATTACAAATGGAAAACAATTTTTTTAAAAAGCCTCTCACTTGTCCCTCCTCCAAATTCTTGCTTCTTCTCGTTCTACCAGCTATATGCTAAACGGCCGGGTCTAACACCTGTTATCCGGTTTAGTTGAGATATAGACCAGGTGAGGGAGAGATGCAGGCGCCATAGCATCGCTTTTTTCGGCCACGTTCTCCTCCTCCTCCTCTGTCGGTGTTCCGAGTTAATAATATCGGGCGGACGGAGTGCTTTGTTATAGAACAAGTGTGCATTACCATCGATTCTTTAAGGAAATTTTCTGTGTAGAAGGGGTCAGTTTAGTGGAAAACCTTTGTCCCTGCCCATGACAATCGAAGAGAGGGGATACGGGCGACACCTCGACGGCTGTCCGATGTTTATTCAAAACACCGACTGAAATCTATTCACTTTTAAATTCATTTTTTTTAATATAGTAAAGAAAAGAAGATAATTTGAATAAATGAACTAAATGCGCGACCTGTTGCTTGTTTACAAATAGCGACAGAAGAATAATTGCAATGATATGAACGTATTAGTCTATCAGCAAAATAGAATTCAGTTTAGAAATTCGAATTCCAAATTACAGTTTCCAATGTTTGTAAATAACGATTTTATTTCCAGTGTTGATTTGTTCCCTTTGGAATCAGTCTTTTTAATGATTAGGTTCAACAAATAATATCGTTCATAACATTTAATCGATATGTAGCATGTTTTTTAATTATCTAAACTTTTCTGAAAAGTGTATGGTAGAACATAACAAACCTGGTCTGATCGTGTGCCTGTATATCTTCCTCTCTGCCTGTATTCAATCTTGTATGGGGACCCCATACTATTTTGCCTCCCTTTATTCGATATTATTTGTCTGTATCTGTATTCATTCCTGTATGACCTTATTCTATGGTGTGCCGTATTCTATCTAACCTGTTTGTCTTTCGCCTCTCTGCCTGTTCTATCTAATCTTCCTGTATTCTGGCTTGTCTCTCCTTTTTTCTATCTTATCAGTTTGTATTCTATTTTCTCTGCTTTTATTCAATCTTATCTGCCCTATTCAGTCTTTCCAGCTGTATTCTGTCTTCTTCTGTATTCTAATTTGTCTGTTTATTTTCTATCGTGTCTAATTATATTCTTTTTTCTTCTGCATCCATTCCATCTTCTTTGTCCGTATTCTGTTTTCCGCTTGCATACTCTACAGTCAGTCGTATTCTGTTTAGTCTGTTTGAATTCCCTCTATTGTCTGCCTGAATTCTTTCTTGTATTCCCACATTCCTTTTTTCAGTATTGTTTACCTGTATTCTGTCTTGTTTGTCCGTAATCTGTCTGTTTTCATTCTGTTTTCTCTGTCCGTATTCTGTCTTCTTTGCCTCTATTCTTTCTTGTCTATGTCTATATCTATTTTCTATCTTTCTACTTGTCTGCCCGCATTCAATCTAGTATAGCTGTATCCTATCTTGCTTGTCTATTTTCAGTATTGTCTACCTGTATTCTGTCTTTTCTACCAGGTTCCTTCTTGTCTGTCTGCATTATAATTTGTCTTTCTTTTTTTTTTGCATTCTGCTATAAATATATTGTCATTCTTCCTTGTCTGTTTGTATTCTGTCTCGTTTACCAATCTCTTAACTTGTTTGTTTATTTCCAGTGTTTTTTTTTATCTATTCTGTCTTTTCCGATGTCTTCTTTCTTGTCTGGCTATTTTCTGCCATCAGTCCATATTCCATCTTTTCCGCCGGATTCTGTCCATAATTTTTCTTTCCATCTTCCGTGTCTACATTTATTCATTTCTTGCCTTTCCGCTTTCGGTCATATCTCTCTGCATCCTGTCTTAACTGCAAATATTCTGTTTTTCTTCTGATATTCCGTCTTTTTCCGTATTCTTTCATTCCTGTTTGTCTTCCGTCTTATCTCTCCCCCACCTTCCTCTTTTGTCCTTTGTCTTGTTTGTCCATATTCTTCCTTGTCTGCCCTTTTCTGTTGTCCGTCTTGTCTTCCTGCATTCTATCCTGTCCGTCCTCTTCGTGTCTTGTGCTTTTTATGCGTCTCACGGCCAATAAACTTTGATGTGCGACGCGCGGGCATCTTAAAGTTCGAACACCGTGAACAGGACAGGCGGGAGAATTCACAACTTTAGTGGAAAACCAGGAGCAGAAATGCAGCTGAGAGTTGGAAAACGAACAACAATGTAATTTGTTGTCAGCAAGACAGATGGGAGCCACCTGGCGGTGCGGTTTTCGTTACCGTCGAGCTGTAATCCAAGAGAAGGCTTTTCGCTTTTGTTGCTAATGCCATTCTCAGCTGATTACCGAAACAGACGAAAGAAATGTTCGCTAATACAAGAAGAAGATCGGAGATTTCTATAAAAAAAAAATAATATAGTTAATAAAGGATACCCTGTGAAAAGTCACGATGACCTGACGGGCCAATCGAAATCTCACTGGAACGGGATCTTCCAACTCGCGCAGCATCTCGTAGTTTTGCTTATCATTTCTGAGACAGCTGGGCGTGGCGAATCCATGTGACCACTTTAACTATGTAACCTTTGCCAAAATAAGTATTGGGCAGAAGTAGAAAACTGCGCAGTGCCAGCGCGTAGGTCTACAAGGGGAACGGTTCCGCCCGCTCATGGCTCTATGACTTCTATTCTTGTGGAACGATAAGTAATTTTAAAGAATGGCCGGCGGCCATTTGTAAGGTCAGCGACGCGTTCCGTGACCTTGTATGCGGTTGTGGGCGCTACGCCGAATAAAGACAAAGGAGCTGTCGTGTTACTTGAGGTTTTTGCCCGTAATAAGTCATTTCGGACAGTATTATTTTGAAATGCAAACAGAAAATGCTGGGTTTTTAAGTCATAGTACAGTTATTACTTAAATACGGAAAGTGTCGCTTTGTCTGGTCAAAGTCCGATTTCGCAGCAAAATCCTCTTTTTTTATTATTATTATTTCAAAATTAAAGTTGCTCAAAATTCACAAACCAGCCTTTAAGATCCGTCTGTTGATAAATGATATGGAAGTTGGAAAGAGCCAAAACACCTGTAAAGCGTAATTCGGTCAGTAACACAGGTAACCTAAATACATTGAGGACAGTCAGTTCCACAAGATGCAAAATGACGGAAAATACCACGTGATTTGTTCTCTCCTGTGTCATGGTAAAGCGAAGATATGTATGACGTAGTTCATCTTTCCAGGTCCGTTATGGCAATGGCGGGTGGAGGGTCTGTGCCTTTTGCGGAGTTCGCAGCTTACATAGGTAATCTGTGCAGCTGCGGTCTTATGCCACACGTTGGTAGATCGGAAGCTACATAAAGATAAACCTGTCCACTACCGCTGATCAATGAAGATAAAGTCAAGCACTGCATAGCACACGACCGAATTCGAGCAGGATCGTGCTCTTCTTTTGAATGGGACTGGAGTTGATGACGCGTTCGGGGCTTCTGCATCTCCAAGGTAAGTGCTGCTGATATGGACGCTTCTTTCTTCTTGCTGAGACCACGGCTTTTATTTAACTTTCAACGGTATAGCGTTTAACAAAGGATTCCATATCTGTTTGTGTTCATTGTGTTCTTTTAAAGGCGCGGTAGTCCGGTGGTTAGCGAACTAAAATCGAGCGCCTTTAGTTCGAATCCCGATCAGGACCCGCTCCTGTTGGCGTACCTTCCCGGCAGGGTTTTTTCACGCTCTTCTCCACCAGCCGATCGAGTAGATTTTCTCCGGGTACTCCGGTTTCCTTCCACGGGATATGTTCCACGGCGCATCTAAGACAAATTAGCTCTACAAAAGAAACCCCAGCTGAAAGATGCATTATAGGTACCCCTCCCGGTTCCGATGAGGCAAATGGCAGGCAACAGTGAGCCCTGTTTTTAAGTGTCTCCCCGTCCCCGGCTGCCCCAGGAGCCTGGAATGGAAGCCAATACGTGGTGGAAAAGATCAGTTTTCTTATACGACCATTTTAATTTTTCCGGTCGGGTTCATAGTTTCGAAACACAAAAAAAAAAAAAAAAAACAGAAGGGAGAATGTCTAACGCTAAGAAACTTTAAGACTGTGCTAGAAATTTTGAGTCTGCAGGCTCCCTAATCGTCAGAACGGCCTGTCGAGACGGGCGCCTGATCTCCTCCCCCCCGCCCCGCGGCGATTACTGGACGATCCCTGTAACTCCGCCCACCTCCTCCTCCCGCAGTTCCACGAGAACGCCATTGACGCGGTCAAGCGTATAACAGCGTCACGTAAGGACCGTTTTGGTTTAGTTGGTTGACCCCCATTTTTTTTTTTTACCCTATAATTTCAAGGCACATTTTAGAGTTAACGCGCAAACAATCCCCTTCCCTTAATGCTGTATAATTTTTTTTTCTTTTTTTTTTTAAAATTTTTGAATAATAATAAAATAATTTCCGAAAGTCTCTTTAAAAATGTAAACGAGTTACGGGAAATAGAGTTTGTCCACCGGGAAGCGAAATATAATCAAAGAGGTGGGCGGATTCTGGAAAGAAATGAACAACCTTCCTAAACTAACCGACATTATGTTTATTCAGGGCAGCTGAAGATTTATAGAAATGGGGAGAATTCTGTACTTTAAAGAGAAAATCAAATTAAGCGATCGACCCCTAAAAGGCGTAAAAACATTCATTTTTGATAAAAAAATAACGAACAGAAGTAGGTCTTCTGATGCGAAGACAGTTTTGCATCGATAACATTGAAGAGAAGAACCCATCTGTGGGTTCGCTGAATTGTTGCTACTCTGACTGGTGAATCTGATGGATAATTCATAGCAGTCGATAATCAATGAAACATTAATTTATTAGAATATAGATAAAGATTTCTAAACAAAATGCAGTCTCTCTGATGGAGCCATTCTATAGTCAATTTATTCGCCTGCCAACCGGTGGAGTGGGATGTGAGCGGTGACTGCGTTGATGCTTGTCTTGTTAAAGCTACCAGGTTCTCAACATTGTGCCAAATGTTTAAAAGGGGAATGGGATGTTTAATTCTCTTATTTCCGCGAATTTCTTTAAAACTGTCTTCTTTGACAGCTGTTTTTGGTCTCTTGACGTTTGGTCTGCCAGAGCGTTTTCCATCATCATCTCTTTCTCTCTGTGTCGAACTTCGACGATGTGAATATTCCTTTAATCATTTTCTAATGAAATTAATTTTTAAAAATATCCATACAAAAACCTGGCCGTGTAATTTCGACAGTTAATAAAAACAGCCTTTGTTTGCTTATGAAATATATATATACAACCGTTCGAGTTTGTTTCCCCTTGGTTACAGAATGCGACAGCAGTGAACAATTCCCTATAACGTTACGTTCAAGTTTCCATCTGCTTTCATCGTATCACCCTCCCTTCTATGTCTGATTTTACCTTGCACTGGGGAAGATATCATTTACTTCCCTCGCTTTTATTGATTTATTTTTTGTTTTGCCTTTTATTATCGATATAAGCATCCGAGGCTCTTTCCTTCCCAGAGTAGAACGACATCCTTGAATGTCTATGCACAGGAAGCTTTTAAAATTCTCTTTCCTGTATTCCTCAGGAGTATCTAGAGTCAACTGGCTTCTAACAAAGCGAACGGCAGGATGCTAAGGTTAATCCATCAAACCGTAAAAAAAAACTGTCGCATGAAAGTTTTGGTATTGCTAGAAGAACCGTGGGAAAGCATTCAGAGTAACGAGTGTTTTTAAACAATAAATTAACCTGAGAGAGAGAGAGATGGCGTCATTACAGAGAGAGACAGAGAGAGATGGCGTCGGTACAGAGAGAGATGACGTCGTATAGAGAGAAATTGCGTCGGTACAGAGAGAGAGATGACGTCAGTATAGATGGCGTCGGTACAGAGAGAGATGGCGTCGGTACAGAGAGAGAGAGAGAGACGTCATATAGAGAGAGAGAGAGATGGCGGTACGGTAGAGAGAGAGAGAGAGGGCGTCAGTACAGAGGAGAGAGATGACGTCAGTATAGAGTCACAGAGATGAGATAACGTCGTATAGAGAGAGAGGGCGTCGGTACAGAGGGGAGAGAGAGAGATGACGTCAGTATATAGAGAAGGAGAGAGTCGGAGAGAGAGAGATGCGTCATACGAGGAGAGATGACGTCAGTATAGAGAGAGAGAGATGGCATCATTACAGAGAGAGAGATGACGTCAGTATAGAGAGAGAGATGGCGTCGGTACAGAGAGGGAGAGATGACGTCAGTATAGAGAGAGAGAGAGAGATGACGTCGGTACAGAGAGAGAGATGGCGTCGGTACAGAGGAGAGAGAGAGAGAGATGGCGTCAGTACAGAGGAGAGAGATGACGTCAGTATAGAGAGAGATGGCGTCGGTACAGAGAGGGAGATGACGTCAGTATAGAGAGAGATGACGTCAGTATAGAGAGAGAGACAGAGAGAGATGGCGTCGGTACAGAGAGAGAGAGATGGCGTCAGTAGAGAGAGATGACGTCAGTATAGAGAGAGATGACGTCGGTACAGAGAGGGAGAGAGAGATGGCATCATTACAGAGAGAGAGATGACGTCAGTATAGAGAGAGATGGCGTCGGTACAGAGAGGGAGAGAGAGAGATGACGTCGGTACAGAGAGAGATGGCGTCGGTACAGAGAGGGAGAGAGAGAGATGACGTCAGTATAGAGAGAGATGGCGTCGGTACAGAGAGGAGGGAGAGAGAGAGATGACGTCGGTACAGAGAGAGAGAGAGATGACGTCAGTATAGGATGGCGTCGTAGAGAAGGAGAGAGATATTTCCTAGTTGAGAGAGATGGCCTCGGTACAGAGAGGGAGAGAGATGACGTCATATAGAGAGAGATGACGTCGGTATTGAGTAGTAGCCAGGAAGTTTAATATTTGCTTTGTTTTGTATTTTCGGAGTATTCGAGAGCGACAGGTAGTTTTCTTTGTAAAATTTACATAATGAACAAATGAATTCCTTGCTCGTCGGACAAAAGCATCACTTCTTCACGGCTCTTTATCGTGAAATGACGATGGCGGCAGGGTTCGTGGAAGAAGCAACTTACAATCACGTCTGTTTACAGGGCACCCTGCCGTTGTTCCGTGTAACCCCGCCACACCCAAAAATATTCGTCCAATGAAACTGCTTGTAATTTTAACAAACCTAAATGTTCTGGGTTAGTCGGAGAGTCAGTTACGGATATGGACATTAGCAGCCCCGGCAAGCGATTCATCATGGCGCCCTGGAAGTGGGCGATCACCGAACAGAGACCTACCGGGGAGAGCTGGCGACGAGACTCCAACCGACTCGACGATAAAAGAACAGCTCTTCGAAATGTTAAAGAAGAAGTTTGTGACTCTTTTGAAATAATCAGATTAACTAATTTCCGTCTCTGAATTGTTCGTTTTAAAAGCTTAGGTTTTAGTCTCCTGCAGCTATAAATGTTTCCATTATGGGACGGCGCAGAGAGAGAGAGAAAGAGAGCATCCCTGGAGAGGGGAAGATACGTTTGTTATTGTCGCTCTCGGATATATTGCTTACATTAGTTCTTGCAGTCAGACCTGATTAGTTTATCCAGTTACAACAGGTTTTTATTGACGAAACGTCTCTGTTCTCTACAACCAAACTGAAAGTAACTAAAAATTCTAGCGTCCAGGTTATTGATATGATGACAATAGCGAGAAATTGAAATCGGCTTTCCAATTAAACGAGGATATCATCTCTGATAGAGTAGATGATGGTCTGGATTATGATTTTGGTAAGTAGACCAACAATCTTCCTGTAGAGACAAAACCGTCAGCGAATTAACTGACCGCTTTACAAAAACAATAGTCACCATTGTAATACCAATAAAATACTGTTCAGAAAAAAATTGTTTTATATAAGGCGTATTTTAGTTGTTGGAATCAGTGTCTAAAAAGAAAGTAAAGCAGATTTATTCTTTTGGACGCTACAGACACCGTATTTCTATAATTTCCAAACAGCAGAGTGCAATCTTCAGCACCTATATTATTTCCGAGTTGATCCACTGATGTCTGCCACGGCTCGCGATCATAATTTCCAGCAACAACCCCCGTTCAAGACGCCAGAGGATGAAAAGAAAACTGACAGTTATTTTATTTAGAAATAATTAAAAAAAAGATGTCTTTTGTTTGTTTGTCTCAATCCTGTGGTTCTTTTCAAGACCACCAAGTTAGAAAATACGCAAAAGAAAACCAAGAATATTTGAAATGAAGTCGGTAGAATGAAATATTCGCGAGATACTGGGAAAGGAAAAAACAACAACCAACAATGGCATTTTAAAGTGAACTACCAATGCTAGTGATAAAAATGACAATAAGAGCGAGATTACTGCACTTTTACTCGATATAAATACCTGTAGACTCTTGAACTAGTAGTTGTCTTTCTGGGGGTTTTTTTTAAATAGTGCAAAATTTGTATAGTATTCTCAGCACAGATGCGGACAGAATAACTGTTTCTTTTCTGCTCATACATCCATTGTTCTGTATTTCCAGAACAACTGTTAATCTCCAGCTGATGTAAACGAACAGCTGTAGCTGAAGACCGAACCTCTCTGCAGTCTTACAGATTATTTCTGTCTGGTGTAATTAACTTAACGCTGTGCCACTTGGATCCTGTGTTAACTTCCAAGGTGTATACTGTTTTCAGTTGTAGCGCTTTGGCGTGTTTATTTATTAGAGCTGTTCCGATGTAATCATTATACAAGACCATGCCGTTTCAAAGTACGAGGGCTATCGTGATACAGCTGCGCGTGACGGATGTGACCAGACACTGCAGCACGCGTGTAGATGAGGGAAGGGGCTTTTCAGGATTCCGTCCGTGGTGGAGGTCAGAGATCCCTGCTTTACATTCTCTGGACGCAAATGAGTCTAAAGGTAGATGGAACTTCTGACCCCTTAAAACCAAAAATCAAGAGCGGCTAATTTGGAGCAGTAGTTTAAGCCGGATATTTGGTACCGGGGTAAAACCGACCTGACATTCACTGATAAGTTAGATATCCCTAACTATCGCATCTTTCACGAAGATGAAGAAAGTTTCTTTCCCGTGTCCCACGGAGCCTGCATATGAGCGCCCTCTGCCAGTGCATTTTGATAGCCAACTAGAGCCAAAGCAACAAGTAACAGCAATTGAAGAAATACTCGTAAACTTTCTAAGCAAACCAGGGCCGAGTGCCATCGATAATCCGGTATATTCCATGTCCAGACGTCTACGAGTGCTTATATAAACACCGGAAGACGCTCTTTTCTTTTCTTAACGGTTATGGGTGCTTGCATTGCAGTATAAATGTACGTGCACGAAATCTGTTGCATTCAAATTATTTTGGCAGAGGTCTGTATTATAATTTGCTTGCAATTCTGTCGCTGCTGCGGGTCTTGCCACTTTCTCGGGTGCTGTCCTGTAGATTAGCCAGGACGGAATCCAACTTCGCCAAGAGAGAGTTAAAAACAAAAATCGGAAATAAACAGCTGCAAATTTAATGATGGTGCAGACGGTTTTTTTGGGGGGAGGAGAAGAAAGTTATCGATGTACGTGCAGCAATAGTGGGGACAGCAACGAGACGAGGTGCATGAGACCGAAAGCGGGTTATGCAAAATACGTCTTCATAGAAACACCGCGGGGTTTACGTGCGTCACTGTTGCCAGGACTACCAATGGCAGCAAGCTCCGTCCAGGAATGAGAAATGAGTACAATATTGAATCCGCTCTGTCAGGTTCACAAAGCGCCTTTGTTCTACACCAACCGCAACATCGATTTGTTTTCTCCTGTATTTTTTTTAAAAAAAAGTTTTGGGGTTTTTTTGTTGTTGTTTTTTTACGACGAACCGTTTTACGTTAGTCTGTAAACCCAGTGTCCGCCGGAAATGGCGGTTCTGGTGTGGGCTTCGCTTCGGTGAACTCTCGACAAAGCTGATTCGACCAAGGAGAAACGCAGACGACATCTGGAAGCAGCCCGGATTAAGTCTCATGGAATGCATATAAATTGATTTTACCATGAACACGAGGTTTAGAATATTAAAAAAAAAAGCTTTGGACACTTTTATTTATTATTATTGATTATTTTTTTAATAAATGAAAATTAATGGCTCGTCCAAAGGGGTACAGCTAAGTGTAATTACGAACTGCGAGAGGATGAACGTTTTAGCTGCTTGTGTATCGGCTGCGTTATTAACTATTTAAAGCGATGATCAAAGCAAGTTTATCTAAAATTCATGTCGCCTCTTTAATGATTTTGATAGCCCCTTATATATTTATATGGCGAAATAAAAGTAAATTGGTCTGTGGTCCATAGTGTTAGACCAGTCAGCTGGAAGACGCGAGAACCTATCATTTTCGTTCTGTTCACGGTAGAAATGTACAGAGGATACAGCGCCTGGGCAGAGTGGGTATAGTGTGTGCTCAAAAATATCTAACCAGTTTGCCACATTTTCTTAAAGATTTCTAATTCATATATCCAGGGGCTTTAAGCGATTAGAATAAAGTAGAATGGATAATGCCCGCTAATCTTGCAGCCGATAAAGGTTAATAATACTCCAGATACCCGGCCGGAGAAGAAAGTGTCCGCCATCACAACAGTTTTCGGGGTGGGACGACTACACCGCGCCTGTGACGTTTCGAGGGTGACTGACTTTCGTCTAACCAGCGTTTATTAAATGGCCATTACACCTTTTCCTTTGTTTAACCTGCATTCGGGTGGAAATCAAAGACAACACAGAAACCCTCAGTAACATATGCAGCAGAGTAAAGGGTTTGCTACAATTTACGACGGAGGAAATCTACTTGAACTTTGAAATCTAATCAATGCATCCGGCATAGATTATCTGTCGGCGGGGCTACTGATTAAATCGAAACCCGCTCTGTTGCTGAGTTTGTTTCTTTTTTAAATAAAACCTTCGCTCTTGTGCTATGCTATATTTACTCTGCGCGATGTTGACAAACGCCAGGTCTCAGTGATACAGCACCTCACTAACCAGCTGTGCCGGGTAAGAACGGCGATTTATCATTTAAAAATTACATGATTTGAATAATTTTGGTTTTCCTTTTCAGCAAACGTTTTCCATGGAAACTTTGCTACCACGCGTTTCGATAGGAGAGCTCCACAAAGCAGAATATGGGACATAAACAGGCAGACACGGCTTAACTCCCTTTTACCTTGGGGGGGGTCTCTCTCGCTGCCTTGGATTAGGACGCCCGAGATTTTAAAAGCGGGAATGCTTTAGAGATGTGGCTGGAGCTTGTCCTGTCCCTCTGGTGGGGGAGAGGCGTGGTGAATCGTGATCCCGCGCTGTGGCGCCATCATCCGCTAAAACCAGACGGGACATTTGGACCCCCAGTTATTTGGAGTGCTGCCTGCCTCCAGTGAACCTCTCACGCCGCCGTCTCTCTGCGAAGTCCATTCTCTTATATAAACGATTTCTTTAGACACGTGGTTAAAGAAAAAACGAGAGAGAGAGGTTGTGAAGTTTTCCGCTGCACGTAGAGCGGTCACGGTTTCCGTTCGCACCGGGCCGAGCCATGGCCGCCGCACGTAGAGCGGTCACGGTTTCCGTTCGCACCGGGCCGAGCCATGGCCGCAGCACGTAGAGCGGTCACGGTTTCCGTTCGCACCGGGCCGAACTATGGCCGCCGCACGTAGAGCCGTCACGGTTTCCGTTCGCACCGGGCCGAGCCATGGCCGCCGCACGTAGAGCGGTCACGATTTCCATTCGCACCGGGCCGAGCCATGGCCGCTGCACCCTGAGAAGGACTGACGGTGAGTAAACGATCAATGTCAGAATGCGAGCCGTAATCAAAGCCGCCCGCTTTGTTGTTTTAATTAATCTGTGCACCGAAACCTACAACAAAATCTCGAAATTCCTTACTGCCGACTAATAGCCGAGCGTGCTGCATTTATACCTGGTCTGTATGACTGTGTCCACAAGCTCGCGCGCTGAGTGTGGTAGGGAGTCTGCTGCCCCCCTCCACGTCAGCGTGACGAATGAGATGCGAGTCAACAGGAGCCGGCTGTGTTTACAAACTCGGGGGGGTTCATGGGAAGTCGTAAATTGTTTCCCATGTTGCCTCTCTCGCAGATTCTAATTAAAAAAAATTTGTTTTCCATTTATTTCATTGTTTATTTTCTGCTTGTGTAGTGCGCGGCGTCCATTCGGTAATCTCCCCGGTGTTTGTTTAGCATTGCAGATCCGTGCCGCCATCTTTTTGTTAGTAATTACCGGGGGGAACAGCCATGTCTGTGAAGCTCCGAGGGCGCCTATTACCTACGATTTTAATGTTTGGGACCAGTATTTTTTTATTTTTTTTTAGCAGAAGCATTGCTAGCAGACTGTGCAACTTGCGCCTAATCTCCTCCTCGCCAAGCCAGTTTAGTATTCCAGTGGTTCACTTTGCGCGCGCCCATCTTGGATGAACAGCAGTGCATTGTGGGATGGTCGACAAATTCTGGAAACTCCTTATTGTGTATATTTAAAAATCAAACTTTCGTTTAGACTGCTTCTAAATAGATTTCTTTTACTTACACTGATCACATTCTAAAATAAAGAGAATTAGGGAAAGGATACTGATGTGTCGGATATTCCTGATAATCTGTCGGGAACACGAAGGCCCAAAATGGCCGGACTGGGGTAGGTCTCATTTAAGTCCCTCCAGACTGAAAGCGGTCCAAGTTCGTAGACCCTCCTCCCACAGATGCTATCCAACTTTCTGACGCGCACATCTCCCACAACGGTTGCAGGTGAGCCTACTTAAATGGCGCCCCGCACCTGTGGCCGGCGTTTAATCAACACGGGAGAGCTCGAGCTAATTATCATTTTAATGACCAGTCAGGGTGGGCAGCACCAGAAATTGCTATCCCTTACGACGAAGAGGTCTCCACGGTATTCGGCACGGATGGCGAGGAGCCCAATCCTGAGACAGTTACCGAGCATCAGCTTATTACAGTCCAAGAAAATACAACCTTTCTTCTTTTTAAACTATTAAAACGATATCCCACCCCCGAGTTCTTTTTTGGGGGTCGGTGCCAAGATGCACTGATCAGCCGCGGACCTCTCATCTCACGGCAGCGGGCTCAGGGATCGAGGGAGTTCCTGACCTCCACCTCAAGAAGCCGGACGGCCCTGGGTGAAATCCTCGCGGGCGGGTGACGTAATGAAAACGAAATGTACATGTCTGAGACGAGAGGAAGGAAACATGAAACCGAACTACAGTACAGAATTCTTCTAGATAACCCGGCGGGAGGAGGGTTACACGGATTGCTCTCTCGCGCGCCTGTAAGAGGAGAATCCGATATTTCTTTGCTTGTACTTCACAGTAAATAACAGACTATAAATAAAATACATAATTAAATTTTAAATAATGAAATTTTTTATATAATAAACAACAAACTACCGAGATGTCTTTGTCATTTATTCATATTTTAAAGAAGATACACGTCTACAAACCATATTTTCTTTTGTCTGTATCTATTTCATTGTAGAATGATATAGTAGTGAGAGAGAGAAGGTAAATAGGAATGTGCAAATATTTGCATTATTAACGAAGTCTTTTATAGATCTGAGTCGGATGACATACTGTAGCTCTTAAAGCTGCGTCGTCGGAATCTTCTGCTTTTGGTATCTGCTCGCTTGGGTTTTTGCTCTGGAAAGACAGGTAGACATTAAGACATCGGTAGCCACAAAAAATGACACTGGTCTGAAAGTCTTTTTCTTAACTTCCCATTTTCTTTTGGGCTGCTTGCCAGTGAAAGTCCACCCATCTTTACTCTAAATAAACATTAATAATACAAGAATAGTGAAGTCGGGTTGGAATTCTATCATTTGCTTATTTCCTTACTATGTACAGTACGAGAGAATGGAGACACGAGAAGAATAATTGAATTAAAACAATGCGTTATACCTCTGTCTGTCTGTATCCGTACGGTCAGTCAGCTGCTGGTTTGGTGAAGCTTCCCGACTGGTAAGATCAGGGGGGGCCCAAGTTCGAACACACGCTCGATTTGACGTCGTACCTGTGACATGCCTTCTTCCGGGCTCTCGTTTTTTTCTTCTACCTCTGTAAAAGCGACAGTTCTGGCAAGGCTTTACTCGCCGAACCGGGAAGGTCGTAGCGCTGGACTGGCACCGCTTCTTTCGCTACATATGTCTTTCTGTAACAACTGAGCGATCGTAGCGACCTCGGAGAAAGGTCTCACCGGAAACGTAGCCAGCTAGGGCAGGACGGACTCTTCGCGGCTAGAAATTCTTGCCGATGTCCAGACATAAGGTCTAAATAACTGATTCCTTTTCAGCAACAGCAGGCAAAACGACCACTGTTGAAGCCATCCATCTTTTGTCACTAGGGAGTGAAAGTCACGGATGAGTGGCTAGATTATGCTACATCAGCAGCCTTCTGCTGCGTTTTTTTTTTTCCGGTGGGAGGAGTTTGCGTCTCGAAAGTTATACCAGATGTAGCCGGACAGAGTAGCATCGTACTACTTCTCCAGTGATATCTACGCCACCAACATTTAAACAAATGTTATTGGTGTGACAAGAATTTATACATTTCAGACGTGATTACGTATATATGTCGGACACTACGACAAGAACATGATGCCATTACTCGCCACGTTCATATTCACCGTCAAAATTCTTTTCTCTTTTTTGGCTGAGATCACCCATGCAGCAGAAATTAGCCAAAGAACGGTCCAACACTATCTCCATCGACCCGGCTAGAGAGGTAGGTGTGGCACGTAGGAATTCCCTTGTATGCAGTAGTAGTAGAACACTTCAGACTGACTGGTCAGAGAATGGTGTCGTGCGCTCTGCTCCCTGGCAAGTCCAGACTTCGGTGTAGCCTCTGTGTTTCGGGAAGACCTAATGACGATCTTCGACCACAATGTCTTCAGCCTTCGGTAAACTACGAAAGTGGCAGTTGTCATTGCGTAGAAATGACAGAATTGGTGTTTGTTAAAGGGCCTCTCAGTTCTTCCGGGCACACTGCCACTGTACCAGCAGGCCTGCTGAGATTCTTCAGAAGAAATAACGCCAGAAGCTCGATCTCCTATGTGGCGCTCATCTGGAAGAGGAAAGATATTCAACTTCTGTGATCTGAAACCCACGAGCTTAACACTACAACCAATTCCAGACGGGAAATACTCGGCGTTGATTATAAGGTTGTGGACGGGAAAATTCAGGCTAAAGGACCGCGTCTCAGGAATTGTCAGCATGCTTTTGTTGTTGTTGTTTTTTTAACACTTGAGTGACCAAACAGGTGGACAATTACAAATTTTACGTACCTCTGACTAAACCCTTTTGGTACTCCATCTCCGTGTCGTCGTCGTTGTCCGCCAGGTAGCCCACGGTGGTGTCGTCCGTGTCTGGCTTCGGGGACGGCGAGAACTCAACACTGTCACTGCCCAGTTTCTTCTTCTCGCGTTTCTCAGTTGTTTTCTGCTGCCGTCGACTTCCCTCCACACCCGCCTCCGTCTTTTTGTGCCGGGCCTTCGCCCGGACGGCCATGATTGCGGTCCGGGAGTTTTTCCTTTTCTTGTCTTGCACCAAGCTGCTCGATTCCTCTTTCTTCGCAGCACCTTTAAGACAAAAACGGAAAGCTCAGCCGACGCGAGCCCCTTTTACTGCTCTGTACATAAACAGGGAGGGAAGGGGGGAGAGTTGGGCATAACGCTTTGCTTCGGCGCTAGGGACTCGGCCCGAGAGGTGCCTACCCCTGAAAAAAGAAGAGAGGGGGGCTGAGAATTACTGGGATCGCGTTAAAAGACCTTATTCTGAAACGTTAAGTGTAGATTTTATGAAATCCCTATATATCAGGTTTTAGGGAGGCGGAAGGTTCTTAAAACCCGGCTTATAATTCTGATTGCATAAACAGATTACGAGATAACAAATACCTAGGTTCAGAGATAAAACCACCAGAGGGGAAACAATGGTAAGTGCGAATTAACCAGTGGTATTGTTCAATCGATGGTGACGTAATAGTTGGACGATGCTCGGCAGGTTTCTGAACGACAATCGGGCTGCTGGACAAACTCAAGATATAGTCCAGCGATCCTTGGCGGGGTCCGTCTCCACTGCGAGGTGACTTGAGGAGGACCCTCAGCCCAGACGGTCCGACGTCAATTTTCGGTGAAAAATGGCAGAGAACTCGCGTCTGACTTGTAGGGAAAAGATTCGGTTAGTCAACGAGGTTAATTTATTCTCAGTTCTGCGGAGGGCTTCCTTACGAAAGGTAGAGGTGAAGTCTTTTGCTGATGATCCGTAATCTATAGGAAATAAACTGTCGAGTTATCAGTGGCATCTCGGTCCAAGTTTTCTGAAATGGTTGCGGTTATTCTAGAGTTCTTGTTGTGACAGTGGACTTGGTTGTTTGGCTTTGCACCCATGAGTGCATATTAGCGTTTACGTTCGGACTCCGTTGGTGGGGTCAGCTGGTTGTGGTTGGTTGTAGGACATGTTCTATCTTCCCACAAGATATACGAATATGTGACAGGCTAAATAAATATAATGTGTGCCAGATTCGATTTTTCCCATCCGTTGCTCCAAATTCGACGTTCTTGGCATTTGTAAACACATCAAATGAAAAATCTCGTTAGCCCCTCTCAGATTTCCATTTGCGAGACCATGGACGTCCGATATGCATTCAGATCTGTTACCAATAGTTTGTATCGAGTAGGTCGTCCGGCCGCCATACCGAGAGCGTGCTCGAACCTCATTCGATAGCAGTCACGATAGGTGAATATGCGAATTCATTAACAATCTTTTTTTTTTTTAAAGCATTCAAATTATTTCGGAAGGAATCTGTAAAGTTAGCTTTCAAATGAAAGAGTCTCAATGGTGCTGCGGTTACAAAGATATGGGGGGGAGATGCAAATGGTACGATCAGCTGTACCACGAAGAATCGAGGGCGGTAAGGCAAAGATGGGATGTTCGGTGCACGCCGAGTCCTTTTGAACTACTATCCCTTAGGATACACGGTTATGGTGTAGGATACGGTTCCTGAGACAAGGAAACCGAAGCCGGATACGAGTTTTGATAATTGACCAAACCTGCTAACCAGTACCTTAAAGAGAACGGCTGGTGGGGGGGAGGAGAGGGAACTGACAATAAAACAAAAGGGAAGTGACCTTTGCGATCGTCGTCGTGACCCGCCCAGATCAGTCTTACGCGTGTTTCACAAGAAAGGCCCCCGAGCCAACTAGCAGCCAGCCCAGTCGTGTACCGATCTCACCAGTATTTGTACAGCGCTCTCTTCCGCACGTTTTGCAGCCGGACGGTTTTACATTGAGACACGATCCAAGAGGATGGCAGGTCTTACAAGAAAAATGCTTCTTGCAATTCAGCAGGTGGACTTTGATATTCGACCGCTGACACACGTCGCATGTTTTGTTAGCCGCCATCGTAAGACGCAACCGGTAATGTCGCATTATCATCATTCGGAATCCATAGTGATTACAATGTTTACGTAATAATGACGTCATTAAAGGGGAAAATGCGGAACGGAACACTATATTATTATTATTATTATTATTATTCCGTGTGGACTAGAAAAGTCAAATTCGATGACAGGAGCCGGCAGCAAGCGTACCTAGAAATAGAAATGTGAATCTGTGGTTATCGCAGAATAAACAGAAAACTTTACTTTCCTGACGGAACTTCCGTTCCTGAGAGTAACCCTGAACCCTGAAAGAAATGGTTGTTAATCTGAAATTGTTTTATTTTTTTTTTTTTTTTAAAAAGAAAGAAAAATAGAGATGCGAGAAAAGCCCAAATAAATTCCTTAAACTTATTTCTTTTGTGATAACCTCGTCATCTCAACTTTACTTTTGTTTGTTTTTCTCTTTTTTTTCTGAGCTATTTTTTCAGGCCATTCTCCGTCCATGTCGAGCAAGGATCCTCTATGGCGTTTGTTCCTGTTTTGGGGTGTGTGTTGTCTTTACATTGCAGCAGTGGCCATTGTTTCGACTATTGGCTGGCGGTAACAAAGAGGAGCAAAGTGCTTAATGCATCTTGTGGCAGCGGATCAGAGTTCCAAGCGCCACCTACTGTTGGACTTTCGCTTTCCGTTTGAAAATAATAGGCTGAGCTTAGAGTTGGTTCGCTCACCGTTGAGGCAGCTTCACGTCACAACAGAGCGTCACAATGACTCGAATTCAATGGGGAAATCAGATTTTAAAAGGAATCGAAAGGGTGGAAAATTCTTAGAAAATAAAATTAAAATGTTTAAATGGTTCCCGGTTGCGCTGTGGGCAAAAGTGTTGATCAAAAACTACATCATGAATTGTCGTCCACGACCAGTTCAGACAAACTGTGCAATTCAAAAATTAGACATTATTACTTTAACTTACTGGCATTGCGCATCGAAACAGGTTTTCAGGAAAGGAAGGACCGTGATCATGGCGACTGGAAACATGGGGTCCATTAGTTAATTCAGTTACCACTTCTAAGGAGAAAGAAAACTAACTACCTTCCAGATACTTTTTGTGAAATACTGCAAGGTTCATAGATACCAAAAGAACGAGGACTCTTTTTTTTTATAATTCAGCTGTAATGTAAAAATATATATATTTAATTTAAGGAATTCATTAATTTTGTTGTTGCAGCGATTCAAAATCGGTAGTAGCTTAACAGAAGAGGTTTAGTTGAAAGACACTGCGACCTTTTCTGATCTCGTGTTTGGTAACAATACTTTTGAAGGTCGATGTCAACAACAGAGGCCGGCATTTGTATCAGTCAGTAAATATCATGTGAACACGTACTTTACTCGGTTAGTAGATACGAAACAATAAAATTGAGAATACATTTGATTTGGGGCCGCGGTGCTCCGTGAATTACTTTAGATATACTATGGCTCCCTCCCATCTCGCCGGGTTTCATACATACGGATAAACCGGGCGAAGTTAACTCTCACGCCGAGCCATGCGATTTTTATGTCAAAAAGTTACATCGAGATGTTAGAATAAGTAGGTGCCATCGTTCTAAACTGGAGCTGATGCCTTGTCGGCGCGGCTAGTAATCAGTTATTCTTTGACATCGCCAGCTGCGATCGGTCGATGTTAGAGCCGTTCTCATTGGCTAGCAAGCAACGGCGTTGATAATCCTTGCTGGTGTCACAAGAGAATTAAGGCAGTTTTCTTGCTCCGGAATCTAATCTTCCGAGTTGACACTTAAAGAAAAGAAGACTTTAACACCGCCGTAATTTCCGCTTCGTTTGCCGTTTTAAGCTTTCGTGATACAGTCTCGCGGTGGTCTCTGGGGTCGGGCGATAGGCGACACCCGAGGGGAAATATCCTCCTCGACATTGCCAAAAATCGGTTAACGCCACTGAGCTTTATTTTAAATTATATCCTTCTCTTTAGTTATGTTAAACAAACAGTCTTGTAAGTGTTTGCATTTAAATTAATTGGGGGGAAGGAAGGAGAATGAAATCCTACCTAACCTCTAAGCCTCCCTTCGTTTTACACTGTGTAGGGCGGAGGTGCGAACATCGCTGCCACTTGTGGATGGATGGATGCCTTTTGCAGATAGGATGAGCAATAAACTCTAACGGCTGTAAGCAGAGAAGTACACTACCTATTCCTCGATGGATGCCAGCCGGTGGTCTAGCCGACCTAAGAATCAATTTTGGATCCACTATTATCTTTTATTTGAGCTGATAGAGAGCGAAAAGAAACCACGAACCAAAGCCAACCGGTCCCGACCAAAATTCGAACTCTGACCCGCATCCTCAGCAGTCGACTACCACCGCGCCATCCGGTTGAACTCGGTCTTCCTTTCCCTAGTCGACGTGTTTTGGTTAATGCGCGGAAAGGCTGGAAAATTGTTGTTTCCGCCATTGAGAGAGAGATGAGACGCTTCGCGTCCAGTGGCCGACCTGTTCCTGCTGCAGCCAGGAAAAACTCTCCGTTTGCCACCAGGGGCAGAAACGGGAGTCTCGCTGGCAAGTCGGCGACCTTGAAGGCGTCACCCCGCCTGCAGCAGGTTCCAAGTAAATGTTCAGCCCCGGTCGGTGAAGGGGGCCACTGCCTATAAAGGTAGCGATACGGAAGTAGTAGTTGGCTGGGAGTCGCGGCGAGCTCCTGTAATCCAGCTGCTTGGAGGCCGAGTCTGGCGGACGGTGCGAGGTCGGGGTCGCCTGCTAGGCGGGTGGTTATGGCGATCGGGCGTCCGCGCTAAGATTGGCATCGACATGGTTACGCCGGGGGAGCTCGGTGCGTCCAGGTTGTCTAAGGCGGGGTGAACCGGTCCAGGGCGGAAACGCAGCAGACAAAAGTCCCCGTGCCGACCAGTAGTGGGATCGCGCCTGTGAATATCGCTCGGCTAGTATCCTGTCCATACGATCGGACCCAGATTCCTCTCTTTTTTTTTGGAAAATTAAATATTTTTAAGATACAGACAACGTCTTCCCCTGAACCCATAACCCCAGATCGATCGATCAGTGCCTTATCTGATAAGCGAAAAATTGTTCGCGCCCTTTAACAAAGGGAGGCGATTCATGAAGCCTGAATTCCGTGCACGTGTCGGAGTTTGGATTGTGATGCTATTTCAAAAAGTGTTTCCTTCCGGAAGGAGTTGACACGGCTCGGATTAGGTCTTAAACAATTTTGACATCGTGCTCTCAGGAAAACAGTAGCAGGTATTTAATAAGGAATATTTTAAGTAAGCAGCCATGTGTTCTGAATTTCAATTCACTAAGCTGGCGCGGAAAAGGCTGGTTGTTTCATGATAAAAGGCAAGGTAAGTAACAACAACAATGAGGCTAATTAGTAGATTGTTTTTATTGTGTATTGTTTTACAAACAACATATACAAACTGGTATGTATGAGGCGCAGTGTCTGGTAGAATGAGAACGGTCAGAAGTAATACAATGATAAGTTAATCTTTGTTTTGTTATTAAATTTCTTAATCCACATGTCAAAATGATAATCTGAAGAATGCAGTATGTACAGATTTGGCACAACACACCCACAGGAAGCAGAACATCTTGTCTGCTATTCAGACAGAGGGGAACAACGATAACTGTTTTAGTACTAAATTTATAGACAGCTAAACTCTGCTGACTTGTCACTCACACTAATAAACAGGATGCTATGGACATTTGAACATCCTCTTGTGTCTGTATGGTAGGAATAGATCGGTCCTGGTAATGTATAAGGGGCAATGCATCAACAGGTACCTGAAATTATAATTTAAAAAAGCTAATTCTTTCTTTAATTCTCATGTTTCTGCCATAACTAAGTTTTATAAAACAAAATTTGCAACATTTCTAGCATAAAATTGCATTGTCTGGATGGTTGTCTTTTATTACATCAGTAGCTCACCTTGTGCTTCTTTCCCCAGACATTTGGCAAAAGTCAGCTAAAGGTACACTAACAGAAATCACCCTGACATACATTTGCTCCAGGAAATAGAAAATACAGAAAGTTTCATGTTTAAAGCATTTGAGAAAACAAGATTGGCGCATAACAATTAGAAATTGAGAGCACTCTATAATGCAATAATAACAATAATTTAATTAAGAATTAAACTCAGATAATTACATTTTTAAAAATAAAAAACAAACACACTTGTCTCATACCTATTTTCCAACCACTGCTGGGAGAAGTTCGTTACACTGATCAGGATCAATGTCATCTGGACATTCACATGTTCGACCTCCACCTGGTGTAGGCAGGCAGAGGAAAGAACAGCCACCATTATTGAAAGAGCAAGCATTAGAATCTGGAATCAGTGAAAATTATAAAGAAATAAACCATCAATCAGAAATGATGCAAAAAAGAAGGGAGGGCTACTGTTCAAGAGAGAGATTGTAATTGCAAACAAACCTAACTGATGTAGTAGTCTTAGAAAGACATATTTTCATTTTCGTGTGTTGTTATTATTATTATTATTACTGATTCTGTTGTCATGGAGGAGAAAGATTTGTGAATATCTGAAAAGTCCCATTTTTTCCACCTTCTGGTATAGTAGCCAGTGGCTTACCCATAATTAACGTAATGATTACTTCACAGCCTGAACTAAAATAGTCTATTTCCAGCAGACACTGTTTGTTCACGAAGTACTGAACACTAGACGAGTTGCGGAGAATGGGTCTGAATTTTGTCAGTCTTCACCCATTCACTGACAAAACGATATATGTGCATATCTACCATTTTGTAATCTGCCAGATTACCATGTAATTAATCCTCATGCCAAAACCCCCATGGAACACCACAAAAGAGACTACATAGGAAAAAAGTTTGAAAAAAAGAAATAAAAGAAAAACCAATAACCAATGTCACTCACACTTTGGACACTGATCGGTCACGGTAGTAATTCCATAAAGTCTACCTCGTCCCCCTGTAGGTGGCGTTAGTGCCTGGTTTTGACTCTCTGCATTCATGTACATGTTTGCTATAGTGTTCCTGAAACAAACGAGAAACCAGACCAGACAAACCGCTCAGTAAAAAAATACGATGCAGATTAACTGAAAAATTCGATCTCCAGACATGGCACCCTGAAAACGGTCTAGTAATAACGAGTAAGCATCCAGAATTAAACTTACGTTGACCAGTCGGTCCAATAGAGTGTGTTTTCGGCAAATGTCATGTCAAAAATGTCAAGAGAATGAGCCTCTCGCTGGTACAATATTCTCCTTCCTACACCATCAGAACGAATACATTCTACTCTTCTCAACACTGAAAAGAAAAATTGAACAGGGTGTGATCAAATGGAAAAAATACACAAACAAGACTTTATTTTAAAAATAAAACATTTTTAGGTTTACAATAATATGACAGCAAAAATATCCCTATCAAAAGAGTCACTATTTTAAAATTTAATTCTCCCAAAAACCTAGGTACGCTACCATGGGATCAAGTCTGCTTCCCCAAAACCTTCTGAGTACGCTACTATGGTATCAAGTCTACTTGTCCACAAATTTCTGAGCACGCTACTATGGTATAAATTTTACTTTCCTCACAATGTTCTGGGCACAATTATGTTGTTGTTTTCATTCAAATACCACTATAATGCTGCATCCATTTTTCTCCACTAAATGCAGGGGACAAGAATGACAATGTAAAGTCCACCTAACCTACAACATTATACTGAAAGAAGAAAATTCTGGAGATATTGCCATAACAGCAATGTATACATACATCGATCCCCCCAACAAAGCTGCTGGGTTCGAAAGTCAAGAGCAAGGGCATTAGGAAGACCCAGATCTGTGTTGACAAGGTTAAGTCTCTCAGTGCCATCCATGTTGGCTTTCTGAATTCTTGGAGATTTACGTTCCCAGTCCGTCCAATACAAAACCCTGCCAGAAAATAGTAAAACTTGTTCTATCATCACGTGTGATGCTCACAACTCGTATCAGGTTACTTCCCTTATATCAGGCAGTACAAGGTAAGATTCAAATATCTCTTAATGAACTTACATGCAAAACTAAAGTGAAATATTGTAGTTAGTTATCATTCTGGAAAGACAATACTCAAACACTAAAGTATATGCATACAACAGTTTCTAATCATATTAAAAGGATTATTGGCAGTTCTTAAGTAATATGTGCTCTGAGTATGGATACTGTTGGGGTTGAGCATGTGCCGTCATTTCAGATGAAGAGTTTACATACACACCCTCTAGCAGGATCA
The DNA here is from genome assembly GCA_018389105.1 of Nautilus pompilius. NCBI lineage: Eukaryota > Metazoa > Mollusca > Cephalopoda > Nautilida > Nautilidae > Nautilus > Nautilus pompilius. The sequence continues at coordinate 135,644 of JACATO010001546.1, forward strand.
ACAATGATAGCACGTGGATCAGCCACATCTTCATCAAATAGGATTTTGCGATGTGTGCCATCCAGCCGGGCTACTTCTATACGGTCAAAGCCAGAATCAGTCCAGTAGAGATTCCTCGAAATCCAGTCAATGGCAATTCCCTCAGCAGAGTCCACGTCTAGTATTATCCAAAAGAAAAAAAAATTTTCTTTTTCATTGACTCCAAAAGTAAAAAATGTAAATGTAAAAATTGAATAAGCTAAATAAAAAATAGCTGTGTCTGTGCTTGAAGTAAAAAAAATGAAAGAACACTAATGCATGTAACAGTGGACATGGTGATGGCTAAAGAAAATTTAATTAACCCAGGTTAGCTCTGCATTTCAAGCATCAATCCTGGTTCTGTCACAAACAGTTAACTGGTAAAACCATTTGTAGAGTGTACACATACAAATAAACTACACCAGATAGTTATACAGTTATATCCTGCAGTTCCTTATAAATCTCAAAACATGACACGTATGTAAACACTGGAATGTTTTTCCCATGACCTGAGTTTGCAGATTTTGCTACTAAGGGAGCCACTTGTCTCTGTTGGCATATGTGCTATAGTCTGAGGTTTATAAACAACCAATTGCAAGATTTAACTTCATGGTTACCCGCTATAATGGTATGGTTGCACTAGAGAGGCTGACTACATTTACATATATTATTAACATGCAACCAGAAGGTGAATGAATATGTGGAGATGACCCTCAATCACTATGGTTGGTGACAGCTGCTGCTGTACCACTTAGTGTCCTGAAACTCCAAAGTTTCTAGAAAGATTGGCACATATATTTTAGACAGCACTTTGATATGATCAGTTTGGACTGCTTACCAAGAGAGTGAGATCAGCAGTCACCTTGACTTTCATTTTAACAAATACAACCCAGACAAGAGAAGTACAATCAGTGTGAAGAAACTCTTGCCTGTTGCTTGTTAACATTCATGCCACTGTGTTTTGTATCCATTTATTAAGGTAAATGGACTCTGCTTCCCAAATTAGGCCAGACCTTTAATAGTAGCTATCTGTGCAACTTAAATTGTGTATGTATCATCGTCACACCTGGAAAGTAATAGCATAGCTATTTTGTTTAAATTTTTACCATAAATATTGAGTCTGCTGCCAGATTTTAATTGGAGAACCAAGATGTCTTATAAACTGTTTAGATGCTGGTTTCTATTTCACTATTTTTTATTCAAGCTCATTGTTTTTTTTGTCACACGCTTTATTTTTCACCTTTACCACTTTAGTGTAAATCTTATTGTCTTTACTGTTGTTTTATTTAAATATTTTCCAAAATAAATTTTTGCTGGCTAAAAATATTCATTTTAAAATCAAAGAAATCTCTCATTACTTGAAACTATAATTTCACTATCCAAGCCATCATTTAGCTTGGCTCTTCTGATTGTGTCTGTGGCGATGTCAGTCCAATAGAACCATCTCTCATGGCAGTCTGAATCAATAGCAATAGGCATCTCATCTGAAAGTAATTTTAAAATATTAGAACTGATATTCATTTTGCTTAAATGCAAAAGTTATCTTATTTTATTTCAAAATATTTAAAAGAAAATAAATATAATAGCAAGAGATTTAGAAAAGAAGGAAAATTCACTTCCTTTGCTGCAAATGACTTATCTCTCTGCTGTACCCCACATGGGGAAGATATGTTAGAGATAGAATGGATTTTTTCCCCTTTCCATATTAACAGGTTACTTTTCTGTAGATATGTATGAATACATGGAGATAAAGCTGATATAGAAACATACTATTGAGTATGTGTCATCATAATGAATAAGCCAGATGTTTGGCTGAATTAAATTTGCCAATTATTGTTTACCATAGTCTTCCACTAAGACAACAGCTTCTTATAGAACTGTGAAAATACAGCTATTACTGAAGATGGAGATTACAGCACTACTAGCTATCCACATGAAGTCATGCCCCAATACAATAGTCTTCCATGTTTGCACATCCTGATAGTAACTGGCTATCTGTTGACAAACTGTGAGGAAAAAATTCTTAAAATAAAAAAGCTTTAAAACATGGAATGAAAACTACTATAGTTTTTCTTACCAGGTATATAAAGAACTCGGCCACCAGGATTTTCTGACGCATGGTATGGAAGCTGCATGATGCTCTTACCACGCACAAACATCAAATAGTTGTGTCCCTCAGCAACAGCTAAGAAAAAGAAATTAAAATTTAATTTTTTCGTAGTTTTCTGCATTAAATCTAAACAAGAAATTAAACTGTTTTGCAACCTCAGAGATTGAACAAGTTATTTTGTATGATATACAAGTATTCAAACAAATTGTTGTTAACAGTATTCAAGTGTTCCAAGAAAAGTAGAGATCAGTTGTCCTATCAAGGTCAAGGTTACTCACGTGTGCACACGGTGCCATTTCCTGTAAAACCACGAACACACACAGACATAGTGGTCAATGTTGAGAATACATTGAGCATGTTCGCTACACAACCCAGGGTTTCTACTGCAATTGAAAGCTAGAAAAAATAAAAACACAATTGTAATTTTAACATATATATATAAAAGTAAAGAGAAAAAAAAAAAAAAGATTTACATGGCAGGAAACATCTAACCAAGCTCCAGTCCAACTTGGACTGGTATCCATGAAGCTTGGTACACTCTTGTTTCTTATTTTCCATCTCATTAAAATGAAGTTGTTCTTCTAATGCACATACGATAACAAAATTTAAATCGCTGTGTTATATCATAATATTTTTTACACAAGCATATGGCAAAATTTAAATTATATTATTGAAATAATGTTTCACAATGAATGTTCCAAGAAATAATTGCATGTTTAATACAACACAAATTTACTTTTTAATTATTTCAAAACTAGATTCTTTGTAACAAAAACTTTTTAAAATTTTGTTATTTTGCAATGATGTTTCAACTCACAAGTTACAAAACAATAAATAAGATTTGGATTTTAAGTTGGTTTCGTTAAACAAAATAAGCAATTATTGCATGATGTTAGTAAAACCCAAAATTAAAGGAACAGATTTCCAGATTTCATATTTTTGTTAAGGTTTGTATATTTTAAATATTTTTAAAAAAGCAGAAATTGTGTGGTTGGGGGAGGGGATTCTAAAAAAAACCTAGTAAAAAATAAAAATAAATAAGTAGAGACTTATATCAGTATAATTTTATTTTAAATGGTTTACGAAGAGAGAGAAATAGTACCTAGCACAGAAACATATTAGTTCTAAAGGTAAGTCCTAGTTGCTATGTCCATTTATTTTTTTAATTGAATTAATAGTTTTTTTTATCATTAGAGTTGAATCATTGTAACTGTCAATTTACAATCAGATCTAATTTTTTCACTGTCATTTTTGGTTTTCCTAAGAAAATAACTTTCTGACTCCTGTTCCATCTATTTTTTTTTTTAATTTACTGTCTGAAAACAGCACATGATTTCTACTGAATCTGATGTCATGAGTCAGGTATTTTTAATACCAAATAATTAATTAGTATCATAAATCTTGACAATAAAAATATAAATATCATTTGTTCTTTTCTGAAGGGTTAGTCAAATTTTGAGATATAAGAAAAACTATTGATTAGAAGTGCGTGTGTGTAATACAGTAACATTTTTTTTAACCAACAATTAATTTGACACCAAGAAAGGTTAATTTCAATAATAATAATAAAGATGATGAAATGCCAAAACAGTTGAAAATTTTCCATTTTGATATTTCAGGCAGTGGAGGGTTAATAAGCAGGTATGTTGTTACCTCTACGATGACATGTCAGACCATCACCAGTGTATCCTGGATAGCATCTACATCTATAGGAGCTGGATGTTTCATCATAGACACAAGAAGCGTGTTCAGCACAGTTTGGCACTTGGTTACAAGGAATTACTAAAAGAAAGGTAAAACAAACAGCTGTCAAATATTTAATTAATCATACATTACACAAGATGTGCATTCTACTGTAGCTAGTTGATTGTATTAATATCAGTGGCTTCCTTAGTAACTCTGAAAGATAGACTTCAGGATGCATTCATTAACTTGCGTCACTCTCCAGATTTCATATGCCAAGTTTTGTTTTATAAACCACAGAAACCCTGAAATGTACTGACAGTTCAAAAGTAGTCAGTTTGGTTGTCTACATTTGTAACATTATTCCATGCAAAGTAATGTTGTTTTTTTTTTAAATAGAATAATTTCAGAACCACATCTCATATTCTGTTTTGTTTTTAGTCTCCTGATTTCATGAAAAAAAAAATTACTTCAACAGTGCACACATTCTTCATCCTATTTTGTCTACCTGGAGATTACTCCAGCTACAATAAACACCAAGAATGTGCTAAAGAAGGGCAACAAATCTGCCAATGATACCTCTGTGCGAACATGCCATGCCACTGCCTTCAAATCCATCATTACACCGGCAGACATAGTGAGCAGGATCGTCCCCACTTTGCACACACTCTGCATTCACGTCACAGATGTCGACAACATTGCAGCTTTCTGGAACACAAGACTTTCCATCCCCTAAATAAAATGGAAAAATATTCAATCTGACTCACTACAGAATCTTGAGTAAAAAGCATAGAAACAAATTCAGCTGAACTTCACTACATGAGCAGAAAACACAATATAAGTACAAACATCTGCATGAACTAAATAAAAAAATTCTTTAAGCAATATTACCTGAAATTTATTTTAAAGGTAAGTAAATTTTTAGATAAGGTTCTCCATAAAAGATTAAAAACACTAGGGGCAAATGGAAACTAGAAGACAAATGGCTGCTTTGAACAGTTTCATTCCTAACAGCATGTTGCCACAGAAGTATAAAGTCCCATCATCTTTCTAGGTTTACCTAAATCATCCTGACAATGCTGCACATAAATACATAAGCAGATTAACAAATGACACTGAAAATTATGCTACAGTTAATATTGAAAACACCTGAGATAACAACAAAACAAGTTATTAGAATGGTCACAGGCAGAAGATAGAATTCAACATTAAGAAATATAAATTTATTTGGATAAGAAATAGGCAGAAAAATACAAAAACAAAAAAAGATGATGATTTAGGATAATTATTATTTTAAGTAAACAGACCACACACACACGCACACAATTTGTTGGTACCACTAAACAAAAATTCATTTCACCCATGTCTTAAATACACTGTGCAGATAAAAAATCTTTATTTTTAAAATACAAAGAAAAATATGAAATTAGAAAGCGCTCTGTACAGGTTCTTGAGAATATTTGTGGACACTAAGAATATCAATTTCGTCATTTACTTCTGGGATCAGAAAGTCTAAAATGAGTTTTGAAAAATGTTGATACTAACCAATGCTGTTGGTTTGTTTTTTTTTTTCTTCATTAGACTCGATGACAGGTAACAGTGAACACATTCTAATTACCTGAACCATCCACAAGGCCTGGTATTAGAAACTCCCTAGTAACATGGCTATTGGTTAGAGGAACCAACCACCAAGGTGTGTGTGGGTTAGCTTGCAAGCCACATTTCTTAACCCTTGTGGGAGAAGTAAAAGTATTATTTTTATATTTTTTTTCTTTTTAAACATTTTTTGTTGCTTTTTATAGAACATTCTGCAAAAAGCAACAAAAAAGATGAACATTTCTGAATGCAACATCCCAATGTTAAAGCCCTTCTTACCTCTGTATCCATGGTTACACCTGCAGACATAAGCATGCAGAGTTCTGTTTGGAACACACTGAGCATTTCCATCACAATCACCACACTGAGATGGAGTGCAGCTGAATCCATCACCAACAAACCCGTGTCTGCATCTGCAGTCATAGGACTGTGTGGTCTCCTCAAAGATGCACTCAGCATTTGTAGAACACTTTCCACAGGTATCTGTGAACGAGTCATTAACAGCAGACTTTTAGAATATTTCTCCAGAACAGTTAACAAATTTCAGGCTAACAATAGAGATGAGATCTATCAGAATTGAAGCCAGGTGGGGAGTGGTCTTAACACCGCTGCACTAACTAACCATTATTATTAGCAGGAATTCTATTAAATTCTTCTGAGACTTATTAAAAACAATCGATATATTTTAATTTTTTTTATCTAAATCTAACGGATCAATTTTAAAAAGCAGTTGTAATGTATGAAGACAGCTTTTAGGGGTGTCCAGGTAAAGCCACCAGATACAATTACAGCAATTCTTTTTCAGCTGGATTTCATTTGAATGTCCCCAACATATGCACAGGGAGTTTTTAAAACTTTTATCAGTGGGTGCCAGATTTGTTTAAAATCTGTATTATTGTCCTCTATTGAATCTTGAACGGTAACAAAGGGAGGTAACTCTGCCGAAGCGTAAATAACGAAGGAGCTGCTTTACCAGAATGAGTTTGCAGAACCACACAAGAGTAGTTCACCACTTCGGGGGAAAGTTAGATCCACCGATATAAACGGCAAAGCCAATTACCTAGAGTTGTACAGGTTCTTCCGTCACCAGTAAATCCGTGTTTGCACTGACAGTGAAAGAACATGTGATCCACATCATAAAGGCACTGAGCATTGGGGTCACAATCTTCACAGCTTTGCAAAGCTGCAAGAAAGATGAGAGTTAGAAGAAACCACTGCCACCAGCATGTTAGTAAGGCTTAGAGCAAACCATCACTGTCACTAACTTGTCCTTTACCCCATCTGAAGTACAGAAAGTCAACACACCCTACCTTTCAATTTTCTTTAAAAAATTAGCTTCAGCTTGAGTTTTTTTGTTGCTATTTGTTAATTCTGTTTTTTTTTAATATTATACAAGACTTTAAATAGCTAATGACTTATGGAAGAAAAAATAAGCTTTCAAATAAACAGATTTTAATTCTATTGTTGACAGTTTTGGGAGAAATCCAGACATCAAACTGGATTTTACCAATTAATGATGCCTGTTCACTATGAAGTTAAAAAGAATTTCTTATATGGAGAAGAAGAAGAAAAACTATGCAAAGCTATTAGAGCCACATCATTCGTCCAAATATTACTTATGGCTGTTATCTTAAATTTTGAAAATGTGTCTTTAATGTCAATAAAAATTCATGCAACTAATGACCAAAGGGACACAACTCAAAACCGTTACATTTAAACAAACAAAAACTTAGTTATGCTGTTGTCTGTCACCCACATACATTTTAAGTTCTCACAGGTGATGCCATCCCCACTGAACCCCTCAGAACATTCACAACGGTACTCCCCCATTTGCTCATTGTACACACATTGGGAATTTTCAGCACAGTTGTCTACTTCATTGCAGCCATATTCTAAAAAAAAAAAGACATTCAATAGTTTACATTTATAACGCTTCTTAATGCTTTCATGTTAGCAGGGAAAACAACTAAGACTAGATGTTGAGGGTAAGTTATTACAGCCTCAGTAACTCTTAGTTAAATGTATAAATGGAGTTATAACCAATGTTACATGCTTATGGATAAACAAACTCTCAATGTATCAAGGGAGAGAGCCTGGACTAGTTGTTACAGGGGTAAATTATTACAAACTACTAATTTTTAATTAAAAGTATAAATGAGGCTATAATCAACATCATGTACTTTGGTCTTATAACTCATCTATACATTTAATGGGAATTACTGCTGCTGTATCAACTAATCCCAGTCAACTCTATAAACACAAACTACAAGAGACCGTTTACACTATGGTATGTTTCCCTTTTTATTTTGTTTACTTATTTATTTGCAGTTGTAATATAGTATTTGGCCTCTTCCCTAAACTGTCCGCTTAATAATGGGTTTTGCTGCTGTTTTGTTAAAAAAAATCGTCACCAAAACTCATAAAATCTATAAAACTGACCACGATAACTAAATCAAACGTCAAACAAAGTGGTGGAATAAAAGTCAATCAAGTAACTAATTTTTTTTTAAAAAAATTGTTTTGACTGGTTTATTCATGTATTTATTTTATTTGTTTAACAGAACATTGTGAATCACCAGTACCTAGCAGTTTTCATATATAAAAGATACCAGAATTTGGTGTCTCGTATACTTATACAAAAGTAGATTTCTCATCCTTTTAGATTTTTGAAGAAATGCACACAAATCAGCATGACCATCAGTCATCTTACCTATGGTAGCACACTGAACTCCGTTTCCACTGTATCCAGGATTGCATTCACACACAGGAGCTTTGATATCGCTGTTGTAAACACAGCGAGCATTGTCATCACAGAAATACTCACCACACTGACGTATTTCAACTGAAGGATATAAAAGACACGTAAACCAGATGACAGTACCCACTCTCTAAATATGCATAAAAGGACTCCCCACCATCATTAAAATGCCTGCATTATAACATATCACAGTAAGCTTTTTTCCCACTTCAGGCTGACTAATCTTCTTGAATCAATTTTTTTGTTTTCAGCTTATTTATCATTTCTAAGTTGACACAAAGGCTCTCGAAAATTTTTGCCAACTGCTGAAACTAATTGCATAAACAAATTTCAGTATTTTTTTTTTTTCTACTGGCACAGAAATATGATTTACCCCAAAGTTTCCATAACTTATTTTGATGTAATTGTCAGACAGCAGATGGCCAAGTGCATGGTGCACCAACCTCCTACCATGGCTAAGGGCTCAGGTTCAGGTACTTTTGAAATCTGGTTTGGCTAATGACCTCACTCAGCATGGTTTCTTCTTGCTATTCTGTACCAGTCCATCTGTGTGCGTGCGTTTCCTCTGAGCATTTCATTTTCCTCCCACATTGCTAAACAAAGGAATTCTCTAATAGAGAGTCTGTGCTTAGCCACCTGTTGCACCTTGGTGTACTTGCTAGTCCCTTGCCCAGTTTCCGTTGTTGGGGCACTTTATTAAAAAAAAAAAAAGGCAACTGGCTACTGAAACAGAACCCAGCACTCCAATGTGCCAACACTGGTGCTGGAAGAGATTATGTATGTATTATTATTATCCCAGTTTAATTACATCATTTCAAAAACTACCTTCCTTAATTACACTTAGATTCTAAAATAATATGACATTGTTTCTCAGGTAGTACAATAAATGTACATAGATGAATGTTAGAATTTTATAGCTTCAGTTTTTAACAATTTTTTAAAGGAGTAATTCACATGACAAATCTTAATATTAAAGAAAAAACAAGTAATACCACCTAGTAAATTATTTTTCATGGTAGTTGGCATCAATTAATGTTTAGAAATTTTCTCCACTTACTGACACACGTAACCCCATCACCATGGTAACCAGCTCTGCAGCGACACTGATATGATCCCTCGGTGTTTGTGCACTGAGCGTTGTTGTCACAAACAGGCTGTAGACACTCGTTTAAATCTGAAACAGGAGATTACATCTATGGCACCAGTAAGTAAAGTTCCCATTGGGATAACAAGTGGCATACACGAAGAAGGTAATTACTGCCCATCCTCTTCCCCAAACAAGGTTAGGAAATTGCCCTTTTGGAGGACAAAATAAATGTTTCATATAGAGTTCAAGATAAATTTAAAAAATAGAAAAAAAAAGCTTTATTTAGAAACATCATCAAATTTTATGAGCAAAATGAATTTATCTAGTCTTACCTAGACATCCCTGGCCGCTTGTTTGATATCCAATATGACAATGACAGGTATACGAGTTATTGGCAGCAGGTATGCAGTCTGCATTTGAGCCACACACCAACTTAGCGTTTTGACATGGATTTACAGCTGAAAGTAATACAGCAAACCATTTTAAAGTTACAGTTAAAAAAGATGTATGTAAAATGTTCCACCCTTACTGGGGATTAACAGTTAGTGACAGGTTGAATGTAATGTCACTCCCTCAAGCGCAGATATCTAAAAAAAACTTGTTTTTCAGCCCCTTAAAAAAATCCTGAACCACTCAAAGTTTCATCGGTAACAGAACACTGTATATTGGTACCTTAGACCATTACAATAGCTATACATAAGCTGAAACCCACCTATTATTATGCTAACTGTCTGATAAACTTTATAATTAGCAAACGAGTAATTTTTATTAATTTTATTTTTAGGAGTAATTTTTTCTTTTTCTGTCCTGATCATGTCATCGTCTTGGCAATGAGTAAAGGTAAATCATAATTAAAACTACTATGAATTTATTGTCTAACTCTTAAAATAATCCAAAGGGGGATAACTTGACAAAATTGATTGCCCTTTCTTTCATATTTTTTTTTACAAATACCACGTTGTTACAAATAATTTGAAAACTATTTTTAGCCTATAAATAGTGATTTTTTTTTAAAAAAAGGGGGGGTTGTCGACACTAGTTCCTATGATAGTTATTTCGACTGTTACAAGAATGTATATAAATCACTGACTAATTTCAGAAACAACCTTTATAAAAGAATACCATACATACTGCTAAGTGAGATAACTTTGCTTTTCATGATGTACCGAACAGCCATTTCAGCATTGTTGTAAACCACATAGTTTCTCTTCGCATAGTGCCTCGTTCTCAGCGTGGCGTTCCTCTGTAACAATGGGTCGTGAATACAATACTCATACCAGATGGTCTGCTCCCAGGTGTACTGATATGCTCTATCATCCATACGGTATACTCGAGAAGATTGTGACCGAATTATTCCTGTTGAAATATTTAGTGGTAGGAAACATTTTCAACAACAAATGAAAGGAAAATTTGTTGACATAAACAAAAGTTTGATGTTTTTCTTTAGAAAACATTATTATTATTATTATTATTATTATTATTATTATTATTATTATTATATCTGCTTCAAGACTGCTCTGGCACAAACAAACTGTCATCTGCTATGGTTAAGGTCTGCCCATTTCTTTAACATTGAGGATCTTTTTTATATTATATCACATATATGTTTTTAAAGTTTAACCACTCTGACTGTATGACAAGGAGATAACCGGTTGTTCTAGGTGTAAACCACTTTTACTAACTCGTAACACATGGTACTTACCAAGAGCAAACAATGGAGAAATTACTTCACAAATGCTTTATTTTGTGGTACGAGGTGATGCTAAACATTTCCGATGACTCTGAGCTGCGTAAATTTTTTTTTTCTTTTTGTCAGCTTAAAAATCAGTTAATATTTCATCCAGCCAAAGCTCAAAAGCGGTTTAGCATATGGTTATGCCAGGCGAACCCGGAATCCGCTTTTGTTTGCTTCCTGCCATACAGACACACAGCTCCCACCCAACCAGTCACAACCACCTGATCATACCAAATGTAGACAGGTCAGCAGTAGTGCGGTACCACAATTTCTCTAAGGATTTCAAGAAAATGGAAAAAAAAAACCCTGGCTAACTTTTCAGTGACACTGGTTCTACTCTGCGTGCCCCCAAATGCCTTGTACTGGCCCCACACAGGATAAAAGCCATCATTAAAATTTTCAATGAAGCAACAACAACGTGATTTCTTCAAGATAAACAAAAAATGTAAGCAATGGTTATATATATATATATATATATATATATACCTGGAGCGGTCTGATAGTAATCTTCACTGTAGTCATCGATTTTCAGCTTGACTCCTTTGGGGATTGGAGGAATGTCTCCATTGATGGTGGTGTCCACCCTCATGTTGTCCTCTGTGTCGTGGCCAAGAAAATGCTGTTTGATGAAAACCACTTCGCCACTCTGAAACGTCACAGTCACTGAACGATTCAGCTTCCCACCTACATGTAAAAACCAGAATATTGGCAAGCAACTTGGCAGTGTGTTAGAAAGCTCATTTTAAGTCTAGTTACAACAGTAATAGCATTATAAACATCATCTATTATACAAACAGTTGAACCCTTAAAGACAAGTTGGTTTGGATGTGGCATGGTCCAACTGCACCTTTCCTGAAGCTAATATTAAGGTATTCAGTGGTTATGGCTAAAATTCCCATTTTGCCAGAAAAATTTTAAATGCCAACAGTAACATACTACAAATCATTTATTACTTTTCAAAGTACTAGTAGAGAGTTTTCAAATCTGTCATAAAGTTTATATATATATATCAATAAATTCTTTCATCTACTAGCTGATGTTATAACTTTCCCAATTTCAAAACCTAATTAGCACAACCAAATTAATCTAAAGAAAAACAGATGTGGAATAACAAAATTATGTAACAATGTAATAAACAGATCTAATATTAAATATTTTGTTAACTAAATAAAACATTTTGTTAACCCAAAATCAGGGCTATACGTTTGCTTTCTATATCATTCTATGGGATTTGGTTGAGCTAAAAGACAGGAAAATAAATTATTAGGGATGTTCAATTGAAATTAAGCCAAATACCATTACAGCAATGTTATTTCAGCTAAGTTTCATTTGAATGTCCCTAGTAGTAAAGATTTTCAGAAAATGACTAGAGTAGTGCTGAGATGCTCTTTCTCAAACCTTTCAGCACCAGCAAGTTGAAACAGATTGGTTAGATTTGTATTCACCAAATTGTAGGCATTACCTGTGATCATGAAGCCATTTTTGGTGCCAGCATCCACTGTAGCAAACATCCACCCAATGAAGCTGTTGAGCCCATCCAGTACCATTACAGCATACCCAACATCAGGTGAGAGCAAGCTGAGGGCTGTGTAGGCACGTCCACCACTGGTGACCACGTATGAATGCATGTCAAGGTTCAGTAGTACTGTTTTGTTCAAGGCTACCACTATCTTGCCATTCATCCTCTGGGGAGCATCTTGAGAATAAATAAGGTTTCTAACATGCTTTATTCCATTTATAATCTTGACTTTTAAAAAAAATGTTTAAAGCTTTAGGCTAATTTCTTTATGCCCCACCCTCCCATGATTATATAAATCCAAATCATCCCATGAGTAGACACATCTAGTATGGATCTCCTCTCACTATTGCTTTCATTTGGCTCAAACAGTCTGTGAATGTTTTTCTCTCTACTTGATAAACTTATAAGAAATACACTGCACTAAAAAAAAAAGGTCACTTTTCCTCCTCAAGTCCAATTCAAGGAAGTGCACATCAAATCAGACATAAATCAAACAAAGCAAGCACACCTGAACATTATGCCATGGATTTTTTTTTACTGATGCTTTGTGGAATATATTAAATGTACACTATACTTTTTACCATCTTTGCCTATCAGTGTGGGTAGAGTTAACAAAATAGAAAATTTCTAAATTTTCTTCATTAATTCAAGTGCATGTAATTTAAAAACAGTTATATATTATCACTAATAAAGTTCTTCCATCCAACTTACCTGAGGGCAAGCAACTGAGCCCATTGCCATAGGTGGGAGATGTGCATTTACAGCAGAAACCCGTTGGGTAGTTGACACACTCAGCAGTAGCAGCACAGGTGTGCTTCCCTTCAAAACAGGGAGTTTGCTCCAGTTCAGACTCGTGCAAAATAACTACAATGGAAATAAAATGTCAATTAAAACAAATCAGTGTGGGGTCTAAACACCCCTCATACAATCTCTATTAACTGAACTATGGACAAACATTATTTGTAAATGTTTCCTCTGCATATTAGATAATAATAATAGCAGCTGTTTCTGTACTTAAAAAAATTTTAATGAGATGAATTAAGTTTTAAATAAATATATGAATGACAACGACTGTCCTCCTTGGCTGAAGAGCACAGACACACAATAACTTATTTATTTATATTTATTTTCTCTACATAATGTTTTCTTTGCCTATTCTGACTCAAGGTAAAACTTGACAAAATGTCAAAAAAAAAAAAAAAAAACTCTTGGCCAAAAGTCTGGCAAAGCTGCAAATGCAGTTTGCCACCTGATCCCTGTGAAAATATCAAATGGCTTATTTAAAAACCTAATGCATGTCATGCGCCATCTGTTGCACAAATTCCGCAGGTTCTTGGCTGAAAAAAAAAAGCCATCCTGCTACAGTATCATGGTATTCTCAAGTTAGAGCTTCTATTGCTATTGCTATAATTATGTTATCAATGATAATAAACACAGAAATAAAATCTGATGGATCCAAGCCATATACAAACTCAGCCATTAAGTAAGAAACATATTTTGAAAAAACTATAGTGAATTTTGCTTTTCTAAATTTTCACAGATTATAAAGTTTCATACTAAGCTTATAAAATAAGTGAGGGGGTATGTAGGGAAGAAAGAAAGTTTGCAAGAGAGAGAGCCACCAGAGGTCTAAGTAGATGGTGGGAGTGAGCATGCAGAATAACACAAATCGAATGGAGCAGAGGGATTTGTCTGGTCTGGATAGGCCACTGTTAAAACAAGTCTTAATTTAATTACAGTGATTAAAATGCATTAAATGTTCTGATAATTTTTAATTTAGGGGAAAAAACAAAAAACTTATTCATTTACATGCACTCACTTATATTTTCTTTTTTATTATAGATTTTCTTTTTTTTTCTTCTGCTAATTTTAGTTATTGCTAGAGGATTTTCTCAAACCATTACTTAGCAGGTCATTCTCACTTTCATTATTTCTTGTGGGTTCTAGGATGCTACTGCCTTCAGTGTTGCCAATGTGATACATCCACAAACCAGGTATATTGACATTTGATGACCTAAAACGTATAAATAGTAAAAGTGAATAAAGAAAACTGCACAAGAGCTGGAATATTATAATATATCATTAGTTGCTCTCAATCCTAGGAACATACAAGGCTTTCCACAACTTTAAATAACTACAATAAAATTATTTGGCATTAATATATACATAAATGAGTATTTACCAGCCTGTTCATGATATTAGTGGGAAATTCAAGCAAATAGCATTATTAATTCCCATGGAGTCAGTTGCACACACACACACACAATCTCTCTCTCTCTCTTTAATGCAATCTAGAAATTTTGGTTTTTTTTAGAGTATTTGAAAAGTTAAAAGTTACTGTTTACTGAACATAGTAGACAAAATCATCTGAAATGATTATAAACTGATTGATAATTATTGATTATGAATCCACAAAGAATTGTTCAGTAATTACAAATTTTTCATCAATACTTTCAAAAGAACAACAATTTCTTAAATAGTCACAAATTATAATTATATAAATTACAATTTTGACTTTATTTTCAGAAAATGTATTTATTTATTTGAAGAGCCCACATGGAAACTCCAAAAGACAATGATGACGAACAAATGGGTAAGTAGTACTTGTCTACAATACATGCACAATTAACCACTCACCGGGCCAGAGAGCTGACATCACTTGATCCAGAGTAGGGCAGCTTCAGGTGTCGAATGCCTACCCCAGAGTCAAATCTTGCCTGAGCTGGCTCCCCATTGATTTGTGGATTGTTTTTTTCATCACTCACTATCCAGTTAATTCCACTGTCCAGGTAGTTGAAAAAGGCAAATGAGTTTTTTCCATCAGAGGCTACGATAAGTTGAAAAGTGTTTACCTTGAAAAACAAGCAAAAGAAAAATTGCAATTCTGGTAGTGGGAGACAGGTGTTCAGTTATCAAAAATCAGACCAGTAGCTACTGTACAAAATGGTTCCCTAGTAAAATGTCCTATGGTTTCCTGTATTTCTGCTAGTGAAGACTACTATTAGCTTTTCGCATTTTGTTTTCTAGAACTTCTCATTGGCATAACATCTGTCTACTTGTGTTTTGGAGGGGATGGGAAAAGACAAGCAAAAACGCTGTTTTCCCCAACATAAATTGATTTGAAAAAGGATCTTTTTGTTTATATGAATTATCTGTGTAGTTTAAAAATGCATTGTATATGTAAAGTTTTATGTTCTGTCCACAAGTGATTAATTCAAGTTAAAACTATTAATACTATGTGCGTGCTATGTATTATTATATTGTCTTGTCAGAACACAATTCTGTTACAAAGCTGTGTGCTTGTTGAGTCAGATATAGCTGCCCCAACACAATAGGGAAAAAATACAATATCTGCATATGACATAATGGTTAGAAAGATTGACACGTAATTGATCAATATGTGAGATAATATTTGGTGTTGCATACATTATACATACTACATTGGTGATGATGTTGGTACTTTGTACACCAATAATATTTTAATATGAACTATACAACTATTTACATACATACATCTTACTATATGTAATTGTCCAATAGGTTTCTGTTAGTGATAAATGAGGTTCAACTGAACTACAGCATGGTGAACTTCTATATATCCAAGATTCTTGAGAGGATGTAATTCTAACAGCTCAGACCATAGCAGCCAGCTAGAAAATCCATCCATTGTTTATTCAACAATGAGCATGGCAGACAAAGTGATTCTTTGATGAACTAGCTTCAGCTTTCCAATCCAGAAACATTTAAAGTTCACATTTTCTATCTAGGTATAAATACCAAACTGGAAGATATTAAAGCATTCTTTGGAGGTCTCTGTGACACATTTGTTTTCCTGTACCAAAAAAAGCAATGTAACATGAATATCAATGAATTGGACAAGATATCAATCAATGTAGAAGCAATTTACTGTGGAGAAGCCATTTCTGATTTTGTACAGGAGGTGCAGTCATTCCGGTGAAAGACTATGCAAGATTTAAAACAGAAACATGCAGTTCTCAACATAGTTCAAATGCTGTTCGAGGCAAAGTTACCATCATCCATGGCTGAGCCCTCTGCTCAGTGTATGCTTTGTGCAGCACTGCCCATACAGTCGCAATGGCTGAGTAGTCATTCTCCAAGCTGAAGATAATTAAAATCTACCTTCATTTATCTATGGCACAAGATCACCTGGACGATTTGGCTCTAATAGCAATCAAGAATTGCGAAACAAAGCATTTGGACAAGAGCAACATGATAAACAAATTTGCAAACAAAAAAAGGACATTGTGATTTGCATCAAAGGTGTATCCATCATGTCTGATATATTAGCAATTGTTGTACTTATGTATTTACATGAATAAATACCAACTGATACGGAATCCTTTAAAACGTTATAACTTCTCAGATGAAAATAAACTACAAACCAAGTATTGCAAAAATCAGGTGTATAAATATCAGAGCCCTATATCTCTGCTGTGTTGGGGACCTGGACTGTGCTGTTACACTATGTGTCCCAATACTGGCTTAACATTGTGGGCAACAGCAACATTCTGCCAAGGCATTGTTGAATAAAATCCATTTAGCTTTTGATGTTTTATTTCTGGACTCATAACTGAAACCTCTCTGAACTAACTGACTTTCCAACATGAGACTTTTACTTTGTCCACCTGGTGACACATAGATAAATAAAGTGAAAAATCAGAGTCAGTGAAAAAAGTTAAATTATAGGGACAGAGCCTGGAAAATATTCCAGATTTGCGCTTACAGTGATGTAGTGAGATGATGCATAGAAGTACAGAATTCCTTACTGCTCTCATTAATTTTATTTTGTACTACAGAGTCTGCAGCAGCATAGGTAGACTGTGATGGTATGCACATGTTAGCATTCTAGATCACACTAGCCATACCTGACAGGTAGAGCTAAAGATTATCGCACCTGAGTAACTGTTTTTCCTCAGCAATCTCCACAATAAACAGCATGGTAGTGAGAATCTTATCAAAGACAGATGTTAACCAGATTCACATGAAACCATTCGTTCTCGTTAATTAGCGACCAAGTCATGTGTAATGGTGTCAGGGATGTTGTTGGGGATGACACAGAACTGTTTTATTTGGTGGCCTTTCACCATTACTACTGCTGACGTGTTGGGCCAAGAAATTCTGACAGAGAAAATCGTGCTGCCATATTACAGACATGCATCAGCAATGCAAAAAGATGTACAGCTGATCTAAATCACTTGGAAATGATAGAAAGCCACTACACCTTCAAACAAACAAATAGGCAAGAATTTTCCCTAATTCAAATCTATGGCTTAATTTACTGTCAAATGAAAACTTAATTAAATTGTGAAAAATTTAAAAGTAGGTATTGAAACAAAAATGGTTTGTTTGTTTTTATTTGTTAAATACTAAAATAGAAAACACTGTGATTGTAAAAGCAACTTTCATTTACAAAACTTTCAAAAGTGGGAAAAGTTTCTACAATGCTCATTTAAATTTTGTTGTAGTGCATGCTGGGTAACTACACAGCAACTGATGTAATAACCGGAAAGTTAGCTTCACCATGCAGAAGATTGTCCCTTCATTCTAGTCCTTATTTCTTGTTTCTCCTTTTCACATTTAATGATTTATTTTCAGACAGACTGTCTAGTCATTTGATAATCTGTTTATCACCAAAAAAAAAAAAAGCCAGATGAAAGACCAGTGAGAGGCAGGGCTCTGGGTGAGGTTAATTGGCCCTCTTGACAAGCCTCTGCCTTGTTAGCCAGCTGGCCTATCCACTAGCCCAGCATATCACTGAAAGTCTTCTGTTGTGTGGATGAGTTGATTAGACTGATAGTCTGCCTGCCTACAGTCTGTTAAGATGGATTGTGATCTCCTTTATTGCTGGTTTACCATAACTAACTTGTTTTCCATTATTTGTTGATTTTCATAGCAGAAAACCAAGTTTCACAGCTATTTTTCCACTTAGGTTTTTCTTTTCTTTTGGCAGAAGAAGTTCCAATGAGTGCAGAACATGATGTACTAAAGTAATCAATAATCGATATTTAATAATATGATTGGTCAACTCCAGAAAGTATTCCCTATTTAATCTTTTAGTCTTGGCTACAGAGTCATACAATAAAATCTTAGAACCTGCTTCTGTTTTCGTACAAGACACACACACACACACTCACACACATCTCATCTCTCGCTCTCTCTCATCTCTCATCATCTCTCTCTCTCTCCATCTCTCTCTCTCCTCATCTCTCATCTCTCTCTCTCTCTCCTCTCTCTCTCTCTCTCTCTCTCTCTCTCTCTCTCTCTCTCTCTCATCTCTCTCTCTCTCTCTCTCTCTCTCTCTCTCTCTCCCTCCCTCTCTCTCTCTCACTTTGTCTGATTTCTGATTGTAATAGCCGACTCGATCCCATGTGACAACGACCAAACTGAGAGGTTGGAAGTTGGTCCATTCTGGAAAGTTTTTTTGGATGTCATCAGCTGCCCTTGACAACAGATCCGATGACTGAGTCTCTCTAAAAAAAAACAAAACAGAAAAAGAAAGAAAGATTGAGGTTAGGGGTGGAGGACTGTTGGAAGAAATCCTCGCGTTGCGAGTTTGCCTACAGTTTAACACAAAAGTAAAATAAAAATACAGCTAAGGTGCACCAAGAGCACTGAAACTGAAGCACATATGAAGACACAAGACTACAAACCAAATTGCATTACACTGAACTACCTTCACGGTTCTCACGCCCTCCCCTTCAGAACATAGAAGTTTCTTCAAAATGGTAACTGACCCAACATTTGGCAAAAATACACTGAAATACATGAAGAACACAACTTTCCCATAAGTACCAAATTCCCTGTGAATATTTACCCAACAAGTGGAAGTAATATGCACGAATGCAGAAGTAGGTTAATTCATATAATGCATTAAAAAATAATGAAAATTATCAAATACAAAGAAATACCTGGTCTGAATTAACGTCAAGGAAATGTCCATGATCTTAAAGTGATTATCAGTTATTACATGGACTAGTAATCTAGCTGTTGGAAACTGATACGTTGATTTTAAAAATACATAGGTTGAATCCTTTTTGTTTACCTAAAGATATTTATTATCCTTTTGGCAACTTTTTATTTCTAATGTGAAGGAGACTGGCATTGCAAGGTTTAGTAAAACTGAGCAAACAGTGACGGAAATAATTAAGTGGCTAAGGGAAACCTGCAGTTAAATTAATTTTAAGCCCCTAGTCGCTCGGTTTTCCGTGCAGTCTCCCCACTCCAGCAAATAATAATAATAATTGACGTCACAGCAATAAATCTATTGATCTTCCTCCACAAGTGAAGTCGGTTTTCCGTTGATGTAAAATAGATAAATAAATAAATAAAGGTAGATGTTGCTTGCTGAAACTTACTAAACTGAAAGTTGTTTTTTACAGCAGAGTAATTTCATAACTTTATCCTTTGGACCATTGACAAAAATCTGTTATTCTCTGCTCATTCTTGCTATTGCACATACACTCTCACACTCACTCACTCACTTACACACGCACACACACAAAACACTGTTTGAAATAACTGATCACCGACTCTGAGGTACTGATGTAAATACCCATTGTTCTGTCTACTTCAAAGGGGGAATAATTAATAGCCATTGTTTTGATGTTTGGTGCTTTTGAAATGCCCTCGATCTTCTTTTCTTGCTGATCGCTTACAGACGAAAATAAAATGTCTCATCTAAAGATATTTTTTTAAAGGCCTCCAGGGACACTCTGCCAAAAACACAGATCCTTAACTTGGAGGCTGTTCATTGCACTATTTTCCTTTTTTTTTTATGTCTTTGTTTGCTGTTCTGATTAAACGATATTCTAAATTATGCCAGTGCTCAAGCTCCGCACTCCCGACAGGAGGGAAAATTTCTCAGTAAGTGGAGAAGAGAAGCAAAGATATTCTGACTGTCGTACGCCTTCGTCTTTTACTTTGTTTTCATGTGTCAGCAAACATTGAGCAACGTCCTTTATCAGATGTCGTAAAACTATGAATTTTTCCTTATCTATACTCAGTCGGTAGATTTGAAATCTCTCATATTGACTAGGAAAGAATCCACCACACACCCGGCTGCTGACAACATCAGCCAGAAGACTTAGGTGGACGGCGCTTGTCCGCAAGGTAAATACATCGGTTGATTGTCTTCCTGTTAACAAGTAATAAATAATTCGTTTTTCTTTCTTTATATAAATTAAGTACAGTCATACCTCGTTTCAACTTACGTTATTTTCGACTTTACGTCAGTTTTTTGTTAATAATATTAGGAAAAAATAAAAGTCAATTAACGTCAGTTTATGCAACTTTACGTTATGTCAGTCAGCAAACATATAAAATAGTGCAAAATCACATAAAAATAGATGTTAAAATAGGTAAAATAATTTATAAAATTATTTAAAAGCTCAAAATTTTTTTAAAATATTGTGTACAGTACACTTATTAATTTACATGACGTTCGGTACCTATGGTTCCAGTGTTCTCCGCGTGGTGGCGCTGTAGTTCTTGTCAGCTGATTCAAACTTGTGCTTGTGTGTGTGTGTTTTTGCAGCGTCTCGTTAGTGTTGAATTTGTGGCTTTATTTGTACCCCATGACTCCGAAGAAAGTTCCTACTGATAGTCCTAATGCTGGTGCTATTAAGCGCCGTGGTATATCGTTGGAAGATAAGCTGGCTATGATAAAACGCCATGGAAATGGTGAAAAGGTTGCCGCCATAGCTCGTGCTTTTAGCTTGAATAGGACGACGGTATCGACGATCGTTCATGATAAGGCACGGATTTTAGCCCACGTCAAAGATGATGTTCCAGCGATGAAGAACACCGTCATCAACAAGAAAAGAGGTAAGATCTACGAGGAAATGGAACATCTTCTTTCTCTTTGGATTGAACGGCAGACTCGCCAGCGTATTCCCATAAGCCAGCTGTTGATTCAGGAGAAAGCTCTGTCTTTGTCTAAAGACCTCAAGAAGAAGTTTCCCGACGAGAAAGACGCAAAATTCAAAGGAAGTTCAGGATGGTTTATGCAGTTTAAGCAGTGACACAGTCTTCACAACATCTAGATCCAAGGCGAAAGTGCGTTGGCTGACGAATTAGCTGCATCGGAATTCCCAGCGACTTTGGCGGAGATTATTGAGGAGAACAGATTTCTTCCAGAACAGATATTCAACATGGATGAGACTGGTCTCTTCTGGAAGAGAATGCCAGATCGTTCATTCATAGCCAAGGAGAAGGCTATGCCAGGTTTCAAGGTTGCAAAAGACTGTTTGACCCTTCTGTTGGGAGGTAATTGCTCTGGCGACTTTAAGTTAAGGCCGCTGCTGGTGTATCATGCTCAGAATCCTCCAGTGCTGAAGAACATCACCAAGGTCTCTCTCCCAGTTGTATGGATGGCAAACCCAAAGGATTGGGTGACTGTTGCCATTTTTGAGGATTGGTTCTTCAGCCACTTTGTACCAGCAGTGGAGAAGGGCATCCCGTTCAAGATCCTCCTTATTTTATAGAACGCTCCTGGCAACCCGCAAAAACTCGTCGATTTTCATCCGAACATCACCGTCGTTTACCTCCTCCCCCCCAAACACCATCTCTTTCTTGCAGCCGATTGACCAGGGGATCATTGCCATCTTCAAACGCTTCTACCTTAGGTGTACGCTTAGGCAGGTTGTAGCCGCAATGGAACTGGATGGCGACGTCGCACTCCGTGACTTTTGGAAGGGATACGAAATCTACAAGAACCGCGACACTTCACCATCAGCAGGACTTTGCGCACATCGAGAAAGCGCTTGCAATTTTCGAGATGTATCCCAATGCTCAACGCTTCACAAAAATTATGGGGGCAGTTCACGACGCTACTGTTCCTTATGGGATCATCCTACATGAAAAGAAGAGCAAGACCATTCAGGCACTCTCGACCAGTTCTTGCAGCGCATCGAAAATCAACAGGAAGAACTTGAATCGTCTGCTAGAGAGCCTCACCCGTCAACGTAGTCTCATCCTTTTCCTCTAACCTCCACCTCCGGCTCATCAAGCACATTGATGTCACCCATCAGGTAAACTTCTTTTGTTTTTTTTTCTTTACATTAGTATCAATTAAAATGTATAAATTTATTTAAAAGAATGTAAAAATGTTGAACTATCGAACGACTTATTGTATTCCTACGCGCCGATGTTATTAGCGACGTTATGGGGTTATTTATAGGTGGTCTAGGGCATTTTTTAAAGAGTTTATTCGACTTAAGTCATTTTAGGCTTAAGTCGCAAGTCTTGGAACGAATTAATGATGCAATCAGTTATAATGCATTGGAAAGGTCGGAAGTTTCCGTACTTCTTTACCACACGGATATCTTTATCTGCACCACCCCCCCCCACTAACAAACACGTGTAAACCGGAAATCGCTCTTTTATAAGACTTCATTACAGGTGATAGTTCAGGTTTGTTTTCGGAAAGTGCTGATGAATGTCACAACAACTGCCTGCCAGCCATACGATGACTGCTGTAAGTTTGCAAGCTCAAACCCCAACTGATTCGAAGAAACACATGAGGAAATTAAAATATCTCAGGATTAGAATTAATATATACTACCTGAAATAAACTTCGCCAGCCGCTCGTGTGTCGACATCCGCCAGGAAAGGCGCAATCAGTTTGTAATTCGATGGTGAAGTCGCGACGTCCTGGTAGTTCGGTAACTCCGCGTCAAACGATGCGTGGCCATTGTTGTTGACCTGGAGGGGGTGAAAAGTACAATAATAATAATAATAATAATAATAATAGACGAATTCCCAGCAACTGATAGAAATAAAGCATTTTTTAAAAGTGTTGCGAAACAACGAAATGGCCGGGGTGGAGGAAGCGATGTGTAAAACTTCAGAAAATAACTGAATAGAGGTGATCCATCTCACTCATCATTATTACTATAAACAACAAACGAACAAAGAAACTGTCAAAAGCGTTTGCCAAGACGTCTGGTAGAACTTCTGCGACAGCATTTCCTGTGTTCTGCTTCAGTTCTGGTGGGGCTCTGTGATTTTTTTCATGTACACAAGATCTAAGGTAGACCCACAAAACGCAGTCCATTGGAGTAAGATCTAGAGATTTTAAGGGGGGCATGAAGTGTCCCATGCATGCATCACCTTGTTGAAACCGAATTTTTTCCGTCGTACCCCTAAGGTTAAGAAATTCCGCAACGTGTTCCTGGTTTATTTCGGTGAATTTGATGCCACTGGTGGCAGCCATATGCATGGTGTAATCTTTAAGAAATAAAGAAACCGAGTGTGTGGGCCCATTACTCCATCAGTAGTCTTGTGCAAATAAACAAGCGTGGCAATGTGTCTGTAGATTTTTGGAAAGAAAATCTAATTAAATAGTGCTGATTTATTGGTCACCTTTAACTACCATCCTCGTTGTTGTTAGTCCAGTAAACAAACGCAGTCTCGAGGAGTCCCTGGGTATTTAGAAAGATTGTCAGATCTAACAACACCAACGGGAAGTTTGTGTTTTTTGTTTGTGAATTAAGTGTGACGGTGGTAATTTGTTTGGTGTGGTTAAGCAGCGAAAACAGCGGACTGGAGCGAACTCCCTCTGTGTACAAAGCGGTTTGTAACGGACGACAACCACCTCAGCAAGTAGACTGACTGCGCCTCTAGCCCGAGTCTGGCTGGCGCTGACGAGTAGCGCGACGTGTGGCCGGGGAAGGAGGGAAGGGGGGGGTGAATTCAGACAAAGACAGCACTGTCGACGACAGGTCTGTTTGCTGGGATAGCAGCCATCAGCGCGGCAGAGACCGGAGGTGATGAGCGAGCGGGGCCGAGACCCCCTCCCACAAACACGCCCGCGCCGTTGCCATCAGTCTGAGGAGATTCGAGAATAATTATTAAACTGGACTAAACGAAAACAAAAACCTACTCCATCGAGCGTAAATTTAGATGTTTTATAACGCAGGACATCAACAGAAATCCTGAAAATGCCCAACTATACGTTGCACAAAAACGTGTCTGGTTCTAAACAATACTTGCGACAGTAACTCCTGTCGTTAACCCTGTACACACCGATATCTGTTAGCCACCTCCAGCTCTAATATACGGTATATTAACAAATATTTCGCAAGTGAAGGTAGAGATGTCTACATACAGAGACTAGCAGCCAAACTACTACACAGTCATCCGCCTTAAAAATAGCATACATTCAATATTTGCAAAATGTGTAAGATTGGAATGCAAAAAAAGTGTCAACATTTTAGAATTTCGTAAAAGTAATAACAAGTTTGAGATGGTTTTCCACAAATTACATTTGTAGAAACACCCTGGGACCATGGCAATCTTGATGGTCACGCCCTCCAATGATAGTTGTTGAGCATTGGCATACAAACAACTCTCACACGTCAAAAGCACATGTCATATAAACCATTTAAATATGCAAACCTTGTAGGTATGGACTAATGCATTTTCCATTTACACACTGATCCGATTCTCTCATTTCTCGGCTAGGTGGTGTAGGTCCTAGTACAGATTAGCCAGCATTTACTAGTTGGATTATCATTACAAGCAAGCAGAAAGCCATCGTAGATTATGTAAAGGTGCCCGTCATGCGACTTTTAAGCTTGTTTACATTGTTGCTATTAACTTCCCATGACAATCAATAATCCCGTTCGTTAACAAGTTTGTTACTAGATGGTTACGTAAATTTGTAAGTTCCCTAATATTTTCAAAGTTTCTAATTTCCTACAAGTTCCAGCCGAACAGATTGGAATCGCGTCAAAAGCTTTAATTACCTATTCGTGTGAAAATTAGCTGTAATAAATAACCGTTACGAATGATCTAAAATCTTTTCATGGTTCTTACGAAATGGATTAAAACTTGAGAGATTTCTCTCATTCATTATTGAAAACATGAACCAATTTTGTTAGATTTTAAATTAGAAAATAGATATCTCCTCCGCGCTGCTGCGTCAAAGATCATCACAAAGCTTCCGTGTGAGATTTAAATCGTGCCTTCCACCTGGCGATCGAGTAAACAGATGTACCCTAACACACATACACATATTCTGTCCCTCGCGGATTTCCGCTTGGTATTTGCGGTTAGTAAAAAATTATTATTCCTGTAGAAACACCCACGTACTGAATTACACTCCAATGCCATTTACTTTTGCTGTGTTATTTACCTCTCATACGGTCATTAACGGAGATTCAGAAGAAGCGGCGTCTCGTGATCATTGTCTCTACTTCAGTGAAAACAATGACAATTGGTCATTTAATGCTAAATGGCCCTTGTTTGTCTCGGAGTTAACAGTTCATTTAAAAAACGAGTTGGTATGTATGTATACAGTCGACCCCCGCGTAATCGCGGTTCGGCATTCGCGGCCCCGGTTATTCGCGGAATTTTCCTTAGAACCTAACTAATAATTGTTTGTGGAAACCCCCGCATATTCGCGGAATCGCAAATATCTTCCGCGATTTTTTTATGGCTTTTTTCGTGGCAATATATATTTTTTCACGCTTTTTAACGCTAAATTATTAATAACAATATAATCTACTAATTTTGTAATATAAATACTAACGTGAATTCAGCAAAATATCGATATAACATAAACGCTATTGGCTGGAGGTTTGAAAGTAACCAATCCGAGAGCGTTATTCATTTCTCCTTGCTGCTGATTGGCTGCTGCCCACGAGGCGCTGCCTCAGGCAGATGCAGCCCAGCATCATCCCAGTTTACCGCGTGTAGCTATCTCGAGTGTTTCGCTGAGCGTTTCTCTGAGTGTTGTATTTTTTATTAAATTATTATTATTATATATTTACTTATATTTTTTTATTATATTTTACGTTATATTTTGACTTTTATAGGCATTTTTATGGACCACGTCCAATATTCGCGGTTTTTCACTCTTCGCGAGTGCTCTAGGAACGTAACCCCCGCGAATACCGGGGGACAACTGTACATCTCTGCGCATCCGGCTTCGGGTTGATCATCATATGTTTGTAACCAAGAGCAAACTTTAAAAGACTAACGGTTGACTCAAATGACTTTGCAATTGTTAAGGCATAGATTGAACGTAAACTATCGAAACAGCGACATCTATTGGGACGAGAGAAAAAATAATAAAGACCTCCATTCATTACTAAAATTGAATAAAGAATAAGATCAACCAGAAATATCTATCATCTTCTTGTTTTGAGCAAGATGACGAGAGAGAGAGAGAGTTCTCAGCCTACCAGGAGCTTGAATAGATTGGGAGCAGAAAACATTTTTAAATGTGGAAAAATATAATAAATATAATAGCTGATAAAAGATAGATTCAGCAGCAACCGAAGGATATCGGTGATAAATTATATAAAGAGAATGGTCGCCCAGATAATCAAAACTTGGCACTTCATCTGAAGACCTAGCGAGTTTGGCAGCGCCGTTAATATTGGCCCAAGAGCACGTATAAAAGCTGATAAGGAAGGGGGGGCAGAAGGGAGAATAGAGCAATTCTAATGGTGCTGGCACGATGATCATTAATTTATTCAATGGCTGATCATTTTTTTTTTCTTTTTCTGGAAAAATAAGACCAGACAGCAGTGTGCCGTAATTGGTTTTGTCCGAAGGTGTGCCGTGACCTCAGTAAATCAGCGACAAGTTTATGAAAGACACTGCGATGTACGAATTTGATATCCTAGTTTTCCGTTTTATTTCTCTATGTTCTTTTCTTCTGCCGTCGAAAATGTTTATGTTGTAATTAATAACAATAATTCAAATGAGAAAAGTCCAGTCATATCCATCCCAATGGTGAGTACGTAACCCACGGCGAGACGATGGCGTATACGCTGCTGAAGAATCCAATCTGATATTTACCATGGGAGAAATCTGATTTATTGGGGCAATCATGGCCGCCGAGGGTAAATGTCCATAACGATAAATAATAGTTTGCCACGGAAACTAATAGGGTTTTGAGTTTCTTACTCGGTGCTTTAGAGAGTCCGATAAGTTCGCAGAGTTGTATTTAATTTTGTCCACAGGTAAAACAGCGCCTACTTGTAACCTTTTACATTCTTCCACGTTTTCCTCGGCAGGTGTGCGCCAAAGGGGACACACACCCGGAACCCTAGATTTGGAATCATGTCCGGAACCCGTGAACCTACTCTGGGAGTTTCTCGAAACTTTAGTAATGTTTCTAAACGTCCCGACTTTTACCACGGGTGTGTTGACAAACCGGAGCGCGTGGTTTAGATACTGTACTCTCGTAAAATCACCAGCTCGCGCGGGTTTATCGAATGACTCACGCTCCGCTCAGCAACGAGACCCTGACTGACGTGTCACGGCAGGGGCAGGGAAGAGCACACACACGTATCCGATATCTCCCGGTAGGCCTTCGAAACAACATATTCCGCTAAAAACCCCCTGCTGCCGCTGCGAGACGAAAAGAATTTTTGAAAACTAGATCGTTCTCTGTGGTTGGGTGCTCTGTTTTTCTCTTTCCCGTGGCTGCTAATTAATCTAAAATAACACGATACTTGCAGGAGATATAAAAGCCAATGCTTCTGCGGAGGAGTGCGGGCGCACAGGTTCTCTTAATACTGTTTAGGTGTGAACGAGAAAAGGTGGTGAAGCAGGCGATTCCGTCCAGCTAACCTCTCTATAAACACGTCGTCGGAACTGTAAAGACCGCGCGCACGTGCGCATGGCTTTGAAAACTAGACTAAGCAAAAAACAAATGACTGCGCATTGTAACACAAAGATAAAATGGATATTGCTAATTCAAACTTCAGCGAGGCTTTTGATACAGTTCCACATAAAGGACTAGAAAAGTTAAGACACGTTAGGCACCGACGTTTTTTTTTTTTATAGTGATGTATTGCCCGCCATGTCTCGCATTAACAGAGGTCGGGTCTGGTTCCGCATTTGTCTGTTGTGGATGTCTTCCCATGAAGCTTACTGACCGTGCAGTAGATGTAAATATTAAGAACTTTCAGATGTATCAAAAAAGACATTGAAATTTAAGTGAAAATTATCTAATAATAAATGTTAAAATTTATGCCACATTAATATAAACAACAATAAAAAGGTAAACAAACCTCAAACGTTTAGTAAAACGAGGGGAATAGCACTCAAATATGTAAAATCATTCACGCACACCATAAGGGGAATTATAGCCTTTGTCAGGTGTAACTTTAAGAAAAAAGTCTGGGGGTTATTATTATTATTATTATTATTATTATTATTATTATTATTATCATCATCATCTTCAAAGATCTCGACTGGGAAGCACAATTCATTTCAGCTGCTAACGGAACCAGTAAAGTATAAAATCAAAGAATTTGTGAGTTTGGTGTAAATGCGTGTATTTCTCCGAAGAGCGGAAGTGATTCGGGTAGCGCAGGCTGCTAATGAATCTGATGGGTTGATGTTGAGTCACATGTCAGAGATAGTGAGCCGCGCCGTACTCCTTCGCTGATGATTCCTCCCTGCCGAATCCCCGGCAACCCAACCAACAATACTTGACCGGTATATTTCCGACCGAAATCCTTATTCCTTGTACAGAATGGAATTCAAATCAGACCGACCTCCTCCAAAAAATAAATAAATATTATTTTGATTTGGTTATGCTAAACATTTATTACCCCACCTTAATCTATTGCAATTATACAGAAATATTGTCCCAAACATTGCAGAAACACAATCCTGTTCCAGTGATGAATATGGAGAATTTAAACTTATACAATCAGTTTCCTATAAAGTGGCCGTCTTAGTTCTATACTGAAGATAACTGGTGAATGAGTTGAAACGTACATTTTGTCGTAAAGAGTCCAGCCCTGCACTCGTTCCGCAGTGGTCTCCACATCCAGTAATAAGAATAAGAATTGTTGCCACAAATGACTTACTGGTTCAGTCATTATTATTTTAGAAATGTAGCATTTCACTATTAAACTTTCATTTTCTCTCGTTATCAATAATGGCGATATTTTGAAGCACGCGCCATCTTTTTGGCTGCTGTCGCGTCGTACATGACAACACCTACGTCATTCGCTTACCCATTTACATCAAGCAGCAATTTAAAAAATGATGGTCAACAGTCAGCTGTTTTAAAATGATTTTTAAAAATTCATTTTTATTTCTCTCGCCTCATTCTTTTAGTATCAGAATAACTTTTCAATACCAGGTTAGAAAAGTAATACTTGTCCGATAATAAAGTTCGTTCGTGTGCTGATACCAAGTTATTCCTAGATAACATCGTGGCCCCCGTGTGGTCTGCAGGCATCGAAGTTAAGGATCAAATCCTGGATCTTGTTATCCGTCCCACAATTCAGATTTTCTTTTTAAAAAATGGTATCGTGATTGTAAAGGTTTGTCTACCGGAAACTGGTTGTTGGTCTTTGCTGACAGCATAAAATTAATTTTTTACATAGACGCTATAAAACGGGCCAGCTTATTTGTTTGTTTATTGCCGAGAAATGATTCACACCTCTACATAATTAGCATGAACAGTATTTATTTCAGCTGAGATGTCTATACTGGATTTTAATTAATACAGCTGAACAGCAAATAAAACCAGTCTTTTCTTAAGCCGGCCGGAAGCAGTAGGCCAACCGCAGGCTTATGGTATAGATTGGTGCTTTCGGAAGTAGCAGATAGCTGTAGATTTTAGCTGGTAGATAGATAGATGGCAGGCAGTACATGATAGATGCAGGCAGAAATTCGCCTCTTCCAACTTACACCATCACACGTGCTGTCGTCAGGGTGGATATGAAATGGGTGGAATTCTTTAAAAGCAGCGATAGCCCCAAATCTGTTTGTGTAAACAGAGCAGATCTGTGCATCCCAGTCAGCAGTTCTTCTGTCGAAAGAGGTTTTTTTATCGTGGCAGACGAGAATAATCGAATGAAAGGGAAGAGAACTCGTGAAGGCTGAGCTCTGCCTAGAGACAAACTTTAAGAAATCCTGCTATGCTTTTTATAACTGCGCGTTGGAAAACAAGTTTTTATTCAAGCTGCTAAAAGTAACAAGCAGCAGATATTGGAATCAAGGTCTTAGAGCGTTTTTATTAATGGAATGCAGCAAAAGAAATTGGGTCTCCTCAGCTCTTTAAATAGCTAGCGGTGAGTTGACGCCATTTTCTCAAACACCTATTTTCCGGGAAATGTGACTCTGAAGTACATTTACTCTGAAGAGTGTAAAACGTTTTGAAACGCATTTGTTATTTCCATTCGTACTTTTAAAAAAATACATCTAATAACGAGTACACGGGTTGTTGTATTTTTTACATGTATCTAAAGCAAGATATATAAATTAAGGTAAGACTTTTAGAGAAAGTTTCAAAATATTATCCGATATCAGAATCTTCTATCCAAAGTCAGTACAGGTTCCGTCAAATTAATTAATCAGTCCGTCAGTACCTGTTTACTTCTTTCTAATCTTTTTGTTATTTTTGTTGCTTTCATTGCTTTGAATGAGCGCGATGGCTTTACTGCTAAACGTCTAACAACTTTACATAAGTTAGTATCAGAATAAGTGGGGCTATTTTTAAAAATTCATAAGTAAATAAAAACTGCAAAATATTTCTTACTGTACAAAACCACGAGGTGGTAATTCACGAAGCCAAGACTAGATACCGTTTACAGAGCATAATTCATCCCTCCTGCAATAAAAATCCTATACAAAGATTTTTTTTTTTCGGCGTTCGTTGATAGTGACAAATGAAATGTCGCTGATTTATCTAATGGAGAAACCTTTTTGTTAAAGAAGCTGCATTTACTTGGGAATCGTTACGAAGATTTAAAAAGAAAAAGAGTAACTTCCTGTCTTTGCCGAGGTTGTTCATTTCGCGAAGCGGAAGATGAATGTTTTGAATCTTAATATAACTGTAAATATATACTTCAGTAGTAAACTCAACCAAAACATCAACAGATGATGATGATGATGATGATGATGATGATGATGATGATGATGATGATGATGATGCGCCACTGATGTTTAAATTTCATACCGAAATTTTAAGTTAAAAATCAAATCTTTCTGTCATCGTAAAAAATCTTCTTTTTTTGTTGTTGTTAATTTGCTACACATTGTCCCATTTCCTTTCTCATCTGTTTTGTCGGATTTCATAATTTCTACACTCGAAATTACCTTGACTACGAGCGCCAAACCATTTTCGATGAGATATGTTTCGTGTATAAGCACCGGTTCTTTTCTGGGACAGGGTGTCTAACGACCCTGGGTTTACCGTTTCTCGGTAGAGCGACATGTACTTTACTGTTGTTCGTTGGGTAGTATGCCATCTAAAATCTGGAATAGAATGAATGAAATCCTATTATGGGAGTTGGTCGCTTTGTAATAAAAAAAATAGAACTCTAGACAAACGAACCGTTTAGCTAAGCTGTCCGAACACGAGTCAAATAAACATCAGTATCCCGTATTTTAAGTATTTAGGGTTACTTCGAAATTTAGCCGTTTTTTTTTTTTTTTTAATTGTAATGTGTGTAATTCTTAAAGGTTATTTTCATGACTGCAACAGCAAGATGCTAAAATCTTCTAGTGTTGTTTTCCTTTAGCCATTGGAATAGGCTGTCAGTTGAATAACATCCCATACGCACGGTTAGAGGTTAGACGGACGGACAGGCCGCATCTACATAATAATTACCCGTCCAGTCAGTGAGGCGTTACACCAACTGGCGAATCGACAGTCTGCCACACCACTATACAGTAGACAACCGACCGCCACGGTTTCGTCCCTTTCCATAATACTCACAGCCTGCGCGTAACGATTTCCGGAAGGCAAGACCCATTTCCTGTCTCTTCTCTCGTGATCAATGAATGCACTTGTCAATAGATGACTGTACGGGAAAGAAATGCAGGAAATGAAATGTCAGGAATTCGTTCAAAATGGTTTTAGCGAGTCTGAACGGGAAAGGGACAACAAAAAAAAAAGGGGCACTGAATTTTACCAGAAGACGGCAATGGCTGCCGACTTCTACAACTTTAGGCCGCCAAAATCCCGGATAAACCTCTTCACAAGAGCCGGATGCCATGGCACCTACATCACATTTTGTTCTTCGTAGAGAAGCGTTTCAGCGCTAGTTCGTCTCGCTTCCAAATCCTTTGAAGTGCCACATGAAATCGTTCAAGGAAAAGGACAAAAAGCGACTTTCCCATGTTTCTGAGCGAGACGGGAAAATTTCTGGAATTTCTTCTCCGAGCCACCAGTCAGAAAGAGGCGCCGTCACCTCAGCTGCGTGGGTGCCAATCCGCTTGCAGGAAACTAGGTAGGTATGTATGGGTTCCATGTGTCGGAACAGACTGTTCTCAGGCCCCTGCGACAACGAAACCAACACCACTTTTTTTCCTCCCTCTCTCTCCTTTAAGGTTACTTGGCTTGTTTATCTGGTTTGGCTTTTTTAAATTTTTCTTTTGAAAAAAAAAAAGAAGAAGAAAAAACAAACTCCCACCCGATGAACTTTCAGATTTCGGATGACATTATGCACCACACACACACACACACACACACACACTGTTCAGTGTGAAAATGAAAACTTTATTTGCGATTCAGATCTATTTTACACGTACCTGAAACTCCTTGACTACGTATTCCGAAGAAATTATGGATACTTTGAAACAACAGCTGGAGGTGTGTGAACTTCAGAAAAAAATGATACGCATCCCTGGTGGGGGGACGCGGGGCTCCTAATTAAGCGAGGAGACGAGGATATAAACGTCAACCTTTTGATCATAGATCATATGACGTAGATTACAGTTCATCTCTATACGTTTAACTAGGAATTATTGGTACTGTAACAGCTGGCTCTGGTCTTCCTTACACTTGTTTAAAAAATAATAAATCTACCTGTATATTTTTAAAATGTGTGTGGAAACAGAAATCAAGCAGATGCACAGTATATATGTTATCTTGCACTGTCCCAGCTCATCATGTGTATTTTAGTTTTTATTTGTACATTTGAAAGAACCAAAGGTTAGGCAGGTAATTTTCTGGCTACTTCTTTAAGCTGATAAGTTCTACCCAGCTAATCAGAAGATGCACCAAAATTCGCAGCTTTATATGACGTTTGTGTGGTGAAAGCGCATGAGATAGCAGCAGCACCATCCCAGGATGGCGTCACTGCGCTATGTAGACAGACGGCTACAACTTGATGCTGGGGGTAAGACGGCCGCGTCTTACGTCGAACTTCTCAACTCGTGCGGTTGTTTACTACAGTTGAATTCGATTATTTTATTATTATTTTTTTTTTGTTGTTGCTTAAGCAAAGATTATAGCTACAATGCAGTTTCCCTACAGATCGGGTTTTGACGTTACACGTACCACATTAGCTTGTTCATCTCGGTCATCGCACCAGTGGATCAGATATTTCTCATCATTATTATTATAAACCTACAGAATCAAATAAAACCAGTTAGCAGATCCTGCTGGAAGAACATCGTCGTAATGGTATCCTGACAGTTTTCATTTGAATGCTCGCTCCTAGTAAGACCTACTCGAACCGTCTTGAATAGACATTTGTATAACGTGGATGAAAATGATGGGTTATGGTGGCTATATTTCAATGTTATTAACAGGATGAGAGCTGAAAGTGTACTGTTGGCGACGATTTATACTTAACGTGTATTATTATAAAAACATTACTGTGAACATATTATACTGCAAATTTATACTTCTGTTATATTGTTGCTAAATGTTTTCTTATTTAAGAAAGTAGACATACCAATCAGCCATTTATTAGTTATTACTTTAAAGGCTTTTTAATGTTCTTAACGCACGTCAGGGTTTCCATCAAAGACGCGGAGTTCCGCCATTTACTGTTTTCACTGAAGTCAACAGTCCAGATGTTTTTACAACACATTCAGTTCTCGCTTCACGGCCTTGCAGAGCCGGCCGGCTACGGTGAGTGAGCAGACCGACACACCCAGCCAAGTCTCAGAAGGATTCACTCCGCTACTCAGATTCGCCTTACTGTTTTGTCTGACACTATCATGAACAATCCTGGAAGGTTATTAAGAAACGACACAGATACTGCAAGAACGGTAGCACAAAAACCAAATGCTGGCTCAAGCTTAAGGCTCGCAGAGCAGCGGTTATCTACTTCCCCTTCTTCCCGTAGCGGTGTGTATTACCAATGCACTGTATTCTCGCGTGCGTCTACAAATGTTTGCGAGCAAAATCATTTCTTTAGTACCTTCCATCCCATTCCGATCTATTGGGCTTAAAGGACTAACAGTTTCACCATCCTACTTCTGACACGAGAGCTGAGTCGATCGACAAACCGGAAAAAGATTCTTCAATTGACACTTAGAAGATAGCACTGAAAGTTTTCTCTTAAGGGGAAGGAAATTCCCTTTGGCAGTCGTTTTCCGCCGCCAGAATCTCCGGCTCTCTTTGTTCCAATACAAGGCTAACTTCACAGTCAGCTAAAACAGCTGTTTCCTTCTCAAACCTCTTACTTTTTTCTTCCCCTTTTTTTCCAGTTTATAACTAATACAGTATGTACAAGTAAAATAAAAGATGTCGACCATCCAGCAAAAGGCGAAAAATCTAAAAAAATGATTTATCGGCGAATGCTACTTAAATTATAGTAAAAAAATAACATGCTTCCTGTTCATTTATCGTTTTCCGTTCACAACAAATCAATATCGATTACGCTTGGTTGCTTATAAATTCATCCAAATCTGGTCGGAGTTGTCAGCCGAAAAACCGATGAGGTTTAATGGCTGCAGAAGAGATTTACCGAAACAAAATAATTCACTTAGCATCGATCGTGCAGCATCGATCAGCCTTGATCGATAAACCGGGACTTAGCTAATAGAGGCTTCCGGTGAGAAGGGAAGTCCTCGAACAACGAGCAGTTAGGCGGCGACGGACAGTCGTTTACAGAGACTCCGTACGATGTCAGTCTCTGCCCCTTCGCCTGCTGCTTTACGGCAGTGAATGAAATTTTATCTGCAAAAGGAAAATCTTACAGCTGTGGTGCCTTACAGATTTGTATGGGAACGCGATAAAGGGCCACCCCAAGAGACCAAGCGAGCCTGCTGCACGACTAATTTCTATTTGATCTCTCAAACAGATTCACGAAAGCAGACGACACTCTTGAGAGGTGACGGGGTATTTCAGTGAGGAGATCCTGTTTGGATGCAATGAGCCTTGTGCAACATTCAGCTGGAAAAACAAAAACTGAGGCTCCAGAGCTAAAACCCCTTCTATCTGTTTTTATTTTTTTTTATAAAAATGTATTTAATCGTTAAAGGGGATTCGATTGGCTACACTATTCCTTCGCTTTCCTTTTAGTTTTACAAGACAAAACACCGACCGTCGAGGAGAGAGTTGATGAAGATGTCCAGAAGGCAATTTTCAGAATAAATCCCCTCCCCCCCGAGCCGAATGGAAAGATGTGCATGAACTCCGAGATAAAGCCGGGCCGGTTTTCGGTTACGGTCTGTTGGGTAAAAATAAATAAGATGGGGGGGGGACTTTTA
This sequence comes from Nautilus pompilius, assembly GCA_018389105.1. NCBI lineage: Eukaryota > Metazoa > Mollusca > Cephalopoda > Nautilida > Nautilidae > Nautilus > Nautilus pompilius. The sequence goes on from JACATO010001546.1 coordinate 171,601, forward strand.
AGATGTAGCCGCAAATTTCACGATAGCATACTGACAATCAGTCAGTTGTCTGTCGTGCGGCCTTCGGAAAAGTAAGTTGTGTATGCTCTCTCTGAACTGGAGGGAGGATCGGCGGAGAGACAGTGTGACCGGTACAGCGACACAGGCAGGAAGTAAGAAGTACCCATACCACCACGAACAACAACGTACAGTTGGCCCGCCACGTCGGAGCGTCTCTTTCTGCCTTCCTAGGCGCGCATAGAAAATGGCTCCCGCGAAGTGGAGACACCCAACTAGAGGGGCTCTTTCAGCGCCCGTGTGCATGTGCCCACTGCTGTGGAAAAGAGAATCCAAGTGCAGGTCTCGACAAAACGGCCTTCCGTCCTAGTTTTCGGCGGGCTGGGATTAAAAGTTGCTCATGCAAGACGTTGGAGTTTCTGTAGAACTTATCAATTCCAAAGTCCTTTGAAAACAAAAACAAAAAAGTAGCCCAAAGCCATGAAATGGAAATTAAAGCGGCAGTAATTCTCTCATTTGTCATTTTTCCGAATTCAGTTTACCCCTTTGCAAAACTTTGAAAGGCGTCCATGGGAGGGGGTGGGTTCGAAAGCGCGACGGAAATATAGACGTGGAGCGGTCACGCAGTGCCTGGTCTAAGGAAGAATTAACCATTTTTATCTGACATCTATCAGGGTTTGGCGAGGATGTGACCTACCTAGGCTGTCTGGGCTGGCTGGTGGCGTGACAATTAGAAAACTCTTCGACACAACAACCCCCGGTCTGTCTGTCTTCCTCTCGCTCGGGGTTTTCTCCTAGGAGCGCGACATTCGATACCCCACCCCGCAGAAACCTCGGCCCCGCACGAGGAGGAAGATACTGATAACGGCTGGAATCGGGTCATTTTCTAAAAGGGCTGTTATTTCGAAGCGATTATAGCAAAAACGTCCGATTGTCGATATAAATAGATATATGAATCAAAGGGTCCTGTGCATTACTAGACCGTCCGTTGTGATGTTATATTTTGACAACTCTCGCTCTCTCGTATAGAAAAACTACTTATCATCCGTGATAGGTGGTGTTCGATAGATTAAAAACACTGATGGTTTGGTGCATCCATTTCAGCAAACACAGTTTTCAATCTAACAATAACAATAGGGGTTTTAAGAATTACTATTATAAGGTAGCATAATTCACAACCTGCCTCGAAACTATTGACACATTCTTTACATTTCTGCTATGCATTCATATATTTTTCTGTTAAGTTAACACGTACACACACATACACTCATACATACACACACTCACACATACATACACATATACACACTCATACATACACACACTCACACATACATACACACGCACACATACACATACACACTCACACATACATACACACATGTACACATACACACTCATACACATACACACACGTACATACATACACATACACACATACATATACACACGCACGCATACACATACACACGCACACATGTACACATACACACATACACATACACGCACACATATACACATACATACACACGCACGCATACACATGCACACATGTACACATACTCACACATACACGCACACATATACACATACATACACACGCACGCATACACATACACACATGTACACATACACACACATACTCACACATACACGCATACACATACACACGCACACATGTACACATACACACACATACTCACACATACACGCACACATATACACATACATACACACGCACGCATACACATACACACGCACACATGTACACATACACACATACTCACATACACGCACATATACACATACACACATACATACACACGCACGCATACACATACGCACGCATATACATTCACACATACACGCACACATACATACACACATATTCACACGCACACATACACATACACACGCACACATATACACATACACACACTCAGTAATATGATTAACGTAAAATTGTAAAAAGTAAGAAAACAAGAGTAGCACTAACTAACAGGAATATTCTAAAACAATAAATGTATATTTTTGAAATGGATGCTGCATTTTTTAAGACAGCAAAGCTTCCGTGGAAACACAAAAAATAAAGAAGGTAATTACTTACGTATATGCTGTGATAAGCTACTTCATAGAACACAATAGGTAACCATAAGCGAATTTCATTGGAGCTGATGTCGTCTGCACGCGGCAGTTTCTTGTCGTTAGAGTTCGCGCCGAAAGGGTAAAGGAGAGACTCGGGAACGGCTTGGATGAGTCCGGTGAATAAAATCGTGAGCAATAAGGTTAGCGTGCTTCTCTCCATAGTAGCAAAGCGGGGAGCAATAAGTTTTAATGTTCTAGTCCAGACCCGGTAGTTAGTGTGGGTAGTATAGCATAGACATTAAAAAGGGCAGAGACACTCCAGAGTCGGATGTCCACCGAAGTCCAGCTCTCCGTCACTGGTGCTATATTGCGGGCTAAAAGCCTGTTCTCACCGACCAATGACTAAACTGACTTTCGACGGAACCCTAACAAGACCCCGCCAGCATCCCTTCCAAGAAGGCTAGCGTGCTCGCGAGAACTTTATTGACGACAAGCGTAGGCTCACCGGGAGGTAATGCGGTGCCTAGTCGCCCACGCGAAAGAATCCGCCGATGTAACGGTATATCATTTAAAAATGACACGCGCAACTTGAGAATAGCTGCCTGCGGTTTCTTAACCCTAGAAACGGAATTTCAAGGGAAAAGGATAAACAAATAGAAAATATAACCTTGGGAGGGGGGGACAAAAACAAAAACAAAACATACATAGACTGCTTGTTTCTAATTTTAAATGGGTGTCTTAATTTTAAGAAAATCCAAACAGTCATTTTATCAGTGTGGCAAAGGAGCTGAGAAAGAAAGGGTGGGACAGGAAGACTACACCATAGATAAATTCCAGTTCTCCCCCATTTTAAAGTCAACGTAGTTATTTTGTTTATGGATCTTCAAACTTAAAATATTTACTCCTTTCTCTGGTAAAAGAAAATCCAATTAACCCTAGAGAATCTCGTATACCGTAGTGCTAACATATAATACTTGAAAAGGTAACAAGAGTCAGCTGCCCCTGACTGTTCTTATTGCCCATATCTTTGACAGAAAAGGTAGCGTCATATATTATATAAACCGTGCTGCAACATCAGCAGCAGCCTCTTCTGGAACATGATCTTCTAGCGAAAAATCTATCGTTTCTTCCTTACTACAGTGAAAACATGTTACATTTCGGTTTTACTTTTGTTTTGTTTTTTTTTTAATTATTAGACCAAGAATAAAAAGCACTTTAGTATTTAGTTACATACATACTTGGTGATGTTTAATTATTAAATATTTACCTCTGGCGTGCTAAAAGAGATGGGAAACCAGAGTTCCATCCCATCCATTACAAGGTTATTATCTAAATATACTAATCAGATTGTGGATTAGGTAAGGAACATTAGCAAAGTGGTTCCGGGTACGTAATTATGGTATATGACATCAAAAACAACCAAGGCGATGAATGCTAGAACATATCCACATATCCATGAAAATATGAAAACAAATGACTACATTAAATTGTGTTTAAAGTGACTAAGTCCATATCGAAACTCGATATCAGGAAGTAAAGCAATAGTGATACTCTCTCTCTCTCTCTCCTCTCCCTCTCTCTCTCCTCTCTCTCTCTCTCCTCTCTCTCTCTCTGTCGTCGTGGTCTCGTCTCGGAGTTCTAGGGGAATCACCAAGATTCCAGCGGCAGACCATCTGGTGGAACTGGATGGTCGAGATTGAGGATTGGCCCAGCGCCTTGTGGAAAAGGCGCAGAAACTTCAATCTAATGAGAAAAAGAGCTGTCTGATGAAACAAACATCAAAGTTTGTGGCAGTAAACCCCAAACTTGAATATAGTTAAACTACCGTACAAAACTATTTGACAAATTGTAACGCCACAAGGCTTATTTGGAAATTGCAGTAACGGCATGGGAAAACCAGCTGAAGCATACAGAGAGAAAATGGATCATTTCTCTTTTATATGTAGCGTCAGGTCCATTCGGGAATAAGCGTGTACTTCGTGAAGCAAAACAAAACTTTATTGATGCTGTCATCACTTGTATCGCTTTAAATATTCAGCCGTTTCACTTTCTCAGTCGTTCCGTCATTCGTGAGTATGGGAAAGGCCAGGGCTGGTTGTTACAGGGGTGAACAACTGCTACAGTAGTGGCAATTCCTAATTAAACGAACAGATTAAGCTACAATCGGCGTGTCTGCTTACGTTTAGTTCAGAATTACTGGTGCTGTAACAACTAGCTGCGGCTGCCTCCCCCTACCTATGGTCATTTGTATGAGTGTGTTAACAACATGCACAGATGAAGAGAAGTGTATCCAAGAAAAAGAACATTGAAATACGAGAATTGTAATGAGCCATAATTAATTACATATAATAAAGCAAAACAACAACAACAACAACCCCACGAATATTATTCAGAAAACCCTGTGATTTCCCACTTATTAACACAGGGAGGTCAGCGTCACTCCACGACTGGAAACACAGCATCCATCACAAATCGAGTCTACCGCGATTGAGTCTGTTGCAAAAAAGAGCTGTAATACAGTCCCCTCCCCTCATAAAAGAGGGCGGGGTCCGGCCGGCATCAGTCATGTGACTGTGACACGTGGGTCTTCACATTTCAAAGGTAGGCAGACTGACATCGAAGGAAAGCCACCTTCTTCTGGCTGCTGATGCTGCGACGCTTGACGACACTGGTTCGAACAGGCTTCACGTGAATGAAAGCGCAGGTTTGTCCGAATGGTTATTTTCCTGTAAATAATTAGGGGTTTGACCTTCGGCGCGATTCTCGTACCTGGAAGGGTCCCTAACGTGCTGTTGTAAAGAAAATTCGGTAGTTGCACGAGAAAACTTCCGGCTACAAAAAGAACAGCTGTCATAGCTGACGGATTTCGCTTGGCTTAAAGAAACAACAACAACATCAATAAAAGATCATGGATGGGGAGACTGCTACTATATATCAAGAGAAACAGAATATTTCCCCTTTTGTTCTGTGCTTGAGTTCGCTTAATTTTTCCTAACATTCTATTAGCTTTGATATATATATGTGTGTGTGTGTGGGTGTGTGTGGTGTACGTTTCCTGTTCTTCGTATTTAAACGTTTTGTTAATAAATTCTTAAATCCCTTTCTGCGTCAACTTGACTAAACCATTGTAATAGAGTTAATTTTTTTTGTTTTATTTTAAATTTCTCTCTTTAGTTTTCAGTATTAACCCACCCCATTGAAAATTTCAAAATCATATGCAAACTTCTTTGTATAAAGTTCATTACTCTACTGTTATTATTTATATAAATTAAAAAGAAAGAGACAATCCAGAACCGAACCCTGTGGCACACCACTAATAATTTGTTGATATGAAGAGATGCTGCATCTCACAAAACTACACGCCATTGTTTATCTTTGCTGAAAACAAAAATGTTGCTTGTTTACATAACAAAGGTGTCCAACACATACACCTATTTCCGCATCCTTTTCTATTAGTTCTGTATATAAAACTTTATTATGTCTTTTACTGAGTTTTTTAATATGCATTTTCAATATCGATTCCATTCGTAAAGTACCGTAACATCAAGAAATCAGTTAACACATTTGTCCACAAAGCGAGAACCGCTGTACACCAAGGGTGCAATTTTCTCCATCGCGTGAGAAATACGGAGGAGAGAAAGCAGCTCAGGACAGAGAGAAACACAGATGATCAGCTAAGCCTGTTTATTCAAATTCCGAAACGTCCCAACTTCTGTCAAAGGAGTGGTCCGCCGGCTCTCCGCTCCACTCTCAAGGTTGAGATCTCGCAATTACGTCATTGCCAGATAATGAAGTGTAGTTGCTAAGAGGTCCATGACGTAAAAATGACGTTCTGTTCCATATACCAAGGGCTTTCAAAAAGATGCATGAGTTGGACATTAAAGACTTTTTCCCTAGCCGCTGATAGAATGTCGTCGGCAGCAATAACTTGATTTCTATTAACGAAGGGTAAAAATAAACGTAAAATAGATATTGAGAAACCTTTGTGAGAGAAGAAAATATATCAGGGGAGGATCTTCAAAATCGCTGTCCCCACGATGTCGTTAAAGGAACGCTGTATAGCACTAGGAAAACGGTAGTTGTTATATGGAAGATTACGGAATGTTTATATGTTTTATACAAAACTTGTTCTTCCTAGGTGATGTTTTAGGGATCACAGTTAATTGTAATAAGAGGTTCGCTCCAATTAGGTGGCTATGGACGCTGCTGTTTGTATGCAAGAGAAATTAATTGCAACACATTTTTAATCTCGCGATGCGTTCATTTTAACGGTTTTTTTGCTTGTAATGCTTCCAAATGGATGAATTTAATGCCTAGTAATACATTTGTAACCAATGAGTTGCTCTTAAAATGTCTCTCTGGAAGACCCATCTCTATGCTTGCATCTTATATTTTGGATCCAGATTTCTTTTTCTTCTTCTTCTTCTCTCTCTCTCTCTCTCTCCATGGGAACTTTCGACTTCTTAAAAAAAACAAACAACAAAATATTAATGTATTTTTAAAAAGGGAGAGGCTCTAATGTTCAGCAGATGAAGGGACGGGATGTAGCTACTGTATTTCGAATACACTCGAATGAAGTATATGCTCTTCCCTACAGACGATGATTGTGTTATTCGGGTATTAATCTTATACTGCAGTTTTACGCGGACAATATAAATCTATATCAACTGCATCGTCAAATAAAATTCATCATAGAGCAGTTTCCTGATTTCCGAAACTATGCACATTCCAATAATTCATCTCTCTCTCGCCGCCATGATGCTGTAGCCAAACAAACTCGGGCTTAATCGGGCGAAGGGCAGAAATAACTTGAGGCTAAGTGAGCAGTTTTGACAGCGCTCCGAGCCAAGAAAGTAAAAGCCACCCGAATACTTTCAATCTCGCGGCACTAAACTCCCAGACAAGGAGAGGGGCGAGTAATGGATGGATTGCAGATTCGTACCACTTCCCTAACCTAACCCGCCCCACCGGCTGTGTGATGAATCCCTCGTGTCAGTTTTCCCAATACCCTGCTTCCCCAACGAAGAAGCAATTTTCATATCTGAACCCCCCTTTTGTTGTTGTTGTTGTTGTTGTGTTGAGAATCCCTCCCTAAGGAGACGGGGTTGGCGGTGTTGCTCGCGACGCCACCTATGTAGCAGACGAGAGCCGGGCGACGCGCGGAAGGCAGCGTTCCTCCGAAGGAGAAGAAACCGCAAGTCGCCGTATGACGGATGCCGCGCTTCGGTTTAATGTAAGATGCGTCTGAGGCAGGATGGCAGGAGTTAATGGTGGCAAGGTCCCAGTGAGCACCGTGCACACGAAGCGGAAGCGAACGTTCATCAGTTCGTCGGAGCTCGCCAAGCTAGAGAAGCTGTTCGAGGGCGACCCGTGGCCCAACCGGTCGCGGCGGGAGCAGCTGGCCTCCGACATCGACAAGTCGGAGAACTTCGTCAGCGTGTGGTTCCAGAACAAACGCGCAAGGTTCAAGCGGCAGGGCCGGCTCAAGCAGCTCAACCGGTTCACGGCGATCAAGGAGAACCAGGAGGATACCACCACCCCCGGGGAAGGCGGCGGAGCCGTGGTCGAGCCGGTCGGATCCGCCTCTCCCGTACCGGCGGCTCCCCGCGCTGCCGTGAAAGCCGGTTGCCCCTGTTCCCACAACATGAAGAAGAAGGGTCCGGCGGCGATCCCAGCGGCGACGAATCCCAGTCCGAGCGGGACCCGCCAGGTAAAATCGTCCGATTGTAGAGAGTTCGCCAAACAACAAGGTCCGTTCAAGCTTGACAAGGTAGCAACAATAGTAGTAGTAGTAGTCGTATATCGCGCGAACCATGCCGTATCAGGCGGGAGGGACCTCCTCTCCCGAGCTCGTCTAAGTCTCCAGATGCACATTCAGTTTCAGACCGAACAGAAAAATCCCACGAATGTTGACTTAGCCCGCCCCCCCTCCCTCTCCTATCCCCCGTCCCATCGTCCGGGGTCTCGTCCCGGTTGATCTGACACTCCGAAGTTTCATCACCCCCTCCCAAACACACACACACGATGGGCGTCTGCCCTCCCCTTTCCTGGAAAATTAATGGTGATAGGTGTAATGCTGAATAACATTGCTGTCTGTTTGGTTGTTGTGAGGGGACAGACGAGTGAAGCCATCTCGGAGAAGTGTATCAGGGTGTCCCTTCTCCCTCTCAGGCTTCCTTTTTAACTCGAGAGATTGGACCATTCATCTGTTTTGGTTCCCTCCCCCCTTGGAAATGTCCACATCCCAGCTGTTTTGGTTGAGGGGAGTTCAGTAAGTAGGCTTGTAAAGGAATAAGTAGATTTATATGCCTGGGTTTTGTTCTATGTCCAAAACAGTTTGTGGAGATTGCAATTTTTTTGACATGAAAAAAAAGAAGAAAAACAAACTAACCCCCCCCACCCAACTTATTGTAAATTCTAATAAAGGAAGTTTTGAGAATGGTCAGAATTAGACGGCACCAGATGGGTAGAGCTGATCACCGGAATAAAGAGCTCTCAGAATGTCTTCCTGCCCATAACTGTGTACAAAAATAGGAAAAGCGTAGGTGTGCGCTTACTCACAGCTTCATTCTAAAGTTAAAAGGATGGCCTTTCAAAACCTGATTAAGTAGAAATTTTAAAATAATCGACCATCCACCCCTCCCTTTTTTTCTTTTTAAATCATGAAACTGGGCATATTCCTTTGTAAGGACTTTCTAGTTGGCCTGTAGACCAGGGAACGCACCTACAATTATCTAGTATTCCTTGCGTGCGATCTCATGCTTTGATTTCGTCTTACAGCTGTTGCGTGCATTCTCGTGTCAGTGCATACAACGCTACAAAACGAATCTGAAAGAGAAAAATTTTCTAAAGAAACCCTTGTAGGGGCTACCAAAAGTGAGAGTACGCAAATCAACATCTGGCCAACTAGCAAATTACCAACCGAGTGAGTGAGTTATCCTTGTGGTTTCTTTCTGTAAATGAGTGAAGTGCAACGAGGTATATATTTTAAAAAAAGTTTTATTTTCACTATTCCAAGAGATCCCTTTCTCTTTAAGCTTTGAAAACTTTAAAAAAAAAAAAAAAATTAAAATAGCACTGCATTCAAATGCGTAGTCGCAGTTGTAAGACCTTGATGCCATCTATATAAGAGGTTAGTTTCACAAGTTGCTTGGTGACAGGAAATTTCTTTTTGTTAATAATTTTTCAATATACTGATAGAGAAAAACTGGTTAAAATAAATACATGTACTATGTAAATGTGCTAACAAACTGAAAAAATTCAGTGTTTTGGCACAACCTATACAAAGACAATAAATGATTTTAATGTCATTGACTTTTTGGATTACTTGAATTGCATCTTTGTTATTTTTATTCTCAGCATTGAACACATCTATAAAAATGATGCTTTTATTAGTGTACTGCATTTTTTCAAGTGATCCTACTTGAAGCAGTCTTTTAGTTTAGTTATTACAGGGAGGCATGTTACTTTCTATCAAGGTCTAAAGGGCCCCAGTGAAAAGAATGTAAGATCTTATTCCAGCTGTTCACTTGTCTTAATCTCTCTCTACATCCAGTAATATTTTTGATTAAACCCTTTATTTATAGCTTTTTTTTTTCTTTCAGTAGAAAGTTTCATGCTTGACAACTTGTGATCATGGGCATCAACAGAAAGTTGATGGTGATAGTGTAATGATGGCATTATTTTTTGCCTAATTCACTATGCTCTCTGGTGCATAGTGAACCAGACAAGAAATAACAAGTCTGACTGGACCTGTCCTAAGGCCAAAACGTCAAGGGTTTGGAAAAGAGTATGCCTTCTCCTGCTGTAATTTATCCTATGGACATTTTTTTTTTTTGTCATTTTGCCCCCTCCTGGAAAAAATACCTGTGGATGCCCATTCTTGTGTATTTATTGGTTCACATCTAATACAACTTTCCATACCAGATGTAAGTCTGAAGTTTCTAAGTTGAACTGTCTTTGAAGTAAACTCACTATCAGGATAATCCATGGAATCTCTGTTACCATACAGTCAGTAGAGTTAGGCTATTATTGCATCTTATATGTAATTATTGGTAACAATAACTACTTGACATCCTCCTCCTCCTAACAACCTGGGGAGAAGGGGTTAATAGAGAAATAAAACCTGTTTTAGATAGCAGTGCAAGAGGCTTAAAGAACTAGTTAAAAGAAAGAAAAAAAAATGAATTTGCTGTATAGAAATGTTAGAAAGCTATTTTCTGACAAGACTGAATGATGGCTGATGATAGGTTGGCAGATGCTTGAGTTTACTCTAATTTTTTTGAAGTTTTATTTGATATGATTTAGAAAACAAGAGCATGTTAAAAAATCCACTGACAGAAGAAAAAAGCCAAGGGCTTAGCAAAACTAATTGTAGGTATTAAGTTTAATAAACTGAAATATTTTTTTATTTAAAAAAGAATAAGCCTATGGAATTTTAATGTATAAAAATGAAAGAGAAAAATGTGGCAGGGTTATTATTTTTTTGTAGAATGTTGGAAATTGTTTTGTACCAGAATTTTTCTTTCGAAATAAGCTACTTATCTATTATTTAAGTTTACCAGGGATGATGAATAAATAAAAAGGAGGAAACCTTTTTGTTTTTATGGGTGGACTTGTGTTCCTTTTGCATTTTGACTTTTGGTAAATATTGTTTAAGAACAATGGTAAAAGACAGAAGGAAGATCATCTTTAAGAAGTAAAACCTATTGTCATTATCAGTGATATAATTTTTAAAAAATGCTGATCAAATCAAAATGGAAAGGAACTTATTTTTTTGCTATTAGAAGTTATGGCAAATAACCTGGAAGAACTTGTGCTGAACAAACATTGTTCCGATTTATGGAAAAGGTGTCTAGACTTTCAATTTCCTTTAAATAATAATTCTGTCTGGCTGTTTCAACAAAAAATTTCTGGTGACTATAAAATCCATAATCCTGGGCTATTTATAATAATTGGTGTCCAGATGTTTTAAAGGAAGAGGAGGTTGGTGGTCTGGCAAGTTAGTTCTACAAAGTACCTTTTCAGAGACTTTATTGGAAATCGAGTAGATAAGCATGTGAAAGTAAAAAAAAAAAAAGGCAATAAGCCCCCTGCTTCCACTGACATTGTTTTGAGTGGATTGCTATTCTTTTGTTTTTTTTAATCTGATTGGCTAAAAGTTAAAGTTAGACAAAGTCATGGTCAGATTATATTATTGTCGTCATTAAACGATGTGGCAACTGAACCATTGTCGAGCATGGGTATATAATTTTACACATTTTTAAAAAAACACAACCTTTTACTTAAATGCAGTCTGTACATTTTGTATAGAAGTGAATTGATTGAGATTATATTTTTAGAAAATGCCAATGTTTCTAACAATTTCTTACCTATCCCCTCTGCCATTTTCCATTATAAGAGGTACTTTTTGAAAACTTGAGTTTCTACCTTGATAAAATTATTAACTGTGATGTTTGAATTGCACTTAAGGAGAGAAAAAACTCTAAAAGGTATATGTGACACTCTTTAATAAAGAAAGAAAAATCTGTCATAGTTGATCTTGTACAACTTATGACAAATCAACCCTACAGCATAAACACCAGTTTACATTCATTAGCATAATAAAATGATAATGCAATAGGCAATGATCTTTTGCCAGTAGATATGTAAATGTTCATCAGGAAGGTTTACCTTTAGCGACCTGCTGCACAGAAGTTGGATATCATCAGGCTAATGCAATTAAGATAGAAAATCGTAGCAAAATGATCTGAAACTCAGCTTTTTCCTTTAAGGAAACTGGTAAGTCTTCCTTGCCCCCCCCCCTTTTTTTTTAGTACTCGACTGAATCACTGGATTAATTTGAATGTCTATGGAACCAGTTAATATTTTGTTGCTGCTTAAGTCTATGTAAAGTTTTTCTGAAGTTCAGAGTTTTTGCAACTTTTTTTTTAAATATTATGTATGAATTTCTGTTGCGTTAATTTTTTTAAAAGTCTCCTGGAAGCTGAACCCTTTTTTTGGTGAAAAATATCCACATATTTCTGATTAATTGTTGATTTTTAATCCTTTTGTGACCTCAGAGAGAATCATAACAAATTAATCCTGAGAGTATATATATATAGGATCAATTGTATACTTTTTGATAATATGAACAAATCAGAGATAGAGAAATGCTAAGAAAGAACTTGAGTTCTAACTGATGTACTTGAAATTAACATTTTACATTTCTTACCAGTTTTCTCTATTTTGACTATTAATAAAACAAAATATAATCAATGTAAATTATCTTAGATACTAAAAACTTTGTATTTTAACATTTAGCATTATTTTATCATCAGCACGCCATTTGTCGCTTGAATTTTTTGTTTAAATCTTAGAAAAACATGTATTTTCAGATTTATTCATACTCTTTTTGTAGTTAAATAATTAATAGCTAATAATTTGTAATTCCAACTTATTCAAACATTTTTTAATTGATCTGTTGTGATAACTTATTAATTTTTCTGAATTGTTAAAAAGATTAAATAATTATAGAAACAGCTTTTTGCACTTTTTGTTTTGCTGTAACTAATATGCAGAGTGGTTAGTCTGCTAAGGTTGAGGGCCTGAGTTTGAATCTCAGTTAAGACTGACTTAGTTTGGTATACTATCTTCCAGGCATGGTTTCTTTTTGTTTTTCTTCATCAGCCGGTCATGCAAGATTTTCTTTGGGTGCTCCAGTTTTCTCTCACCTGAAAATGAAGTGTTCTAATAGGGACTTTTGCTGGTGGCCTTCCACAAAGAAAAGTAACTTGTGCAACCCACTTAGCTTGTAAGCACATGACCCCCTAATCTCATACAAGGAAGGGGAAATAGCATTCAAGATTTTTACATTGAACAAGATTGTTTTATTGTGATTAATATACTCTTTTATGAACAGCAAATGCAGATATTCAGAAAATGTGAAAGGAAGTTGTGCTGATCTCTGAGATACCCTTTTCCATTATTCTATCCAGTGTGATTGGAATTTTATTTGAATTGCTTTCTACTGACCACTTGTCCAGTTCTGGTCAGTATTTTTTCAATGTATTCAAACCTCTACTTAGAATAAATGATTTGGCTGTGTTGTCTCATACTGCAAAAGTTATTTTATCCATCATAAATGCATAGTAGTTTTGAGATAAGATGTCTGTAATACATGGCTTTATAGTCAGTCTTTTGGTTTGTTTTCAGTATCATCTGTATGTGATTTGGCTTTATTTGCCTGTGCTTTTAATTGTCATTATTCATTTATAAAGGAAACTTTTAGTAGTTTTGAATTTGTCTGGGCCCTCACATTTATAATGAAGCCTTCCTATCACAAATAAGTGATGGTACTCTTAAACAAGCCCTGTTTTTTGTTCTTTGAATAACTATAATTTTAAAAGTTATGATTTGTTGTACTGTTAGGGTAATGTTTTGTACAAGCTTATTTCTTTCACTATAGATCCAGACTGATAAACATTTGTAATTTTCACAACGGTAACTGGTTATTATTTCTGACAGATGATAAATGTTAAAAAGTTTTACTATACTGATGTGACAGTTAATGCATTATCAGTGTATGTTTATAAAGGCGAAGTCATATCTGCATATATATTTATTACAGGGTTAATTGTACAGTGTTTAACAGCATGATTCATCTTGATTAAAACCTTTTCTTCCTTCACCCCTTTTCATGTTTTCAGTGTTTGTTATTTAACCATTTATCTTCACCTCACTTTACTGTAGCAGGAAAGAAAAAAACTCATTATTTCTAATCAAAATAAAAAGTAATTTTATTTTAATATTGTACATTGTTTTTTAGGAAAATGAAGATTTTCTCCTGTTGCTAGATGAGCCATTGTATGCAAGTGTTTTCAAGAGGATTATTGGTATGGTGGCTGCTGCAGAGTCTGTCCTGGACATTTCCAGCCCTGATTTCAGCGTGGCTTTCCGAGATGCCCAGTATGGAATCAGGTTGAAACACAATGCAATTATTTCCTACAACAAAATCTATGGACTTAGTGTGGCTGATGATGGCAGTGGGCCTCAGATCTAGTTTAATTTCTGTTTCTTAAAAATAAATTTTTTGGTGATCCATATTGACTTCTGTTTTTTATATATATATATATATATATATATTTTTTTTTTTTTCTTTCTCCTATTGCAAGTGTAAAAGAGAAATGCTTGTCAATCTTGTGATAATGGGTGAGCTAAGAACAACAGTAACAACAACATTGATTATAATTGCTTGGTAAGTTTAGATGTGGTGAATTGTTTAGCACTCTTCATACCGAATAGCACATGCCTTGATATCTTGCCATTTTATAAAGATTTACTGGTTAAAAATGCAGTGTCATGTACTGCAGTTTTTTACTATTTGAATTAAATCAGATTAACAAAGTCTGATTTGATATTGGTTATTTACTAATAAACTCAGGCCCACGAGGAGATAACTGTTGGATAATTAATTATTGGTAAAACATTAACATGCAAATTATGTTATTGAACCACAGGTTTACCGTAAAATAATCAAAAGGCTTCCAGTGCTACTACGTTCCTGTCGCATAACTTTAATCACGTTGATTCAGATTGTCAGTTTATGTTCGTCTTGCAGGTTAAAGGGAGACAACTATGTAGTACTGTCTCTTGAGGGAAGAGAACTTGAATAAAACAAAAAAATTGCTTTGAACAAGGCACGTATGCCAGAAGCTAGCCACAGATATTTAAATCGTTTTTGTGAGGCTTATCTATATTTAAAAAAAAAAACAACAAACTTTCAATTTAACACGCTGCGTTTTTTTTAGTTACGGAACGTTTACAAAGAAAATTCGCAGTTGCGCCCCTTGGTATCGCCAGCAGGTTGCAGCACAGGCCCACTGGATATCTGTGCCGAAATATCGGAGGGTGCATTAAACAAGTAATTTCAAACGATTCGTTATGGCCGGACTGTTTCGAAGAAAACTATAGCTCTGGGCTATCACAGCCCCGATACGTTTAACGTTAAAGGTGAGGAAGTGTAGCAGATTTCCGAATTAGCGTAGGAGCGGAGCGCCACTCGCTCGCGAACTGGAATGGCAGGAATTTGGCCCTCGAGAGGAAGATTATCGGTCTTCCAGCGCCCCTATTAATAATATTGCCAGACCACCTCCCCTGCTTAACTTATACTTTCCAATCCTCCTCCTACGGCGGAATTCTATATCCCTCCTCTATTTGACTTGGTAATCGACAGAAAGAAGAAGCTCGACCACGTCGTCGTCATAATAGTACCACAGATGGGTCTGAAGACCACGAACTCGATCTTTGCCATTAAATGCTGATCCATCATGAATACAACCCCACCCCACCCTTTTTTAAAAAAAATTGTAGATAATAGAAGAAAAGAAACGAAAGAGATTTTAGCATCGGTATCCTTTTCTGAAGGTTGTTTTCTCCATCCCGTGAGGGCGATTTGCTTTGTTTCTTAACCTCCTCGCTAATTGTCTCTTCCCAGACGTCGCCCAGTTCAGGTACATGATCGTCTGGCTCGAAGACCAGAAAATTCGGCATTACAAGATTGAGGACAGGGGTGAGCTGAGAAACACCGATAGTAACGAATGGAACAAGGCTTATCAGAAGGCAAGTGCTGACCAACCGCTTGTACAATTAAACGTGGTCTGTTTTAAAATTTAATGCACTACTTCCCTTAATTCTGCTTCCACACTAAAACATTGAGATATGTTAACTCTTACAGTTGGTCTTGATATGTAATGAAATCAGTAGAACTGATCATGTTCTTCATGACCAACTGCATTTGTTTCCAAGAAGCATCTACACAAACTAGGTAAGTTTTTGCACCAACAGGTAGTGTTATGTAGTTGCTCGGTTTAAAATGTATGCACATTTCAGTTGTTAAAATGATTAATGTCAGAAAATGCAGAAATGAAATAGCTTGGTCTGTGAGTGAGTGGCTAATTAGATAATGTCATACCATTCTTGATAGATTGCCTTATAGTTCTACTTTAAAGCATGTAAAATTCCTTCAGTTTAGAAACATCAGAAAGTGAGTGAATGTGGTTCTGTAAATTAAAGGATTTATCCAAAGTGCACTGAACTCGGATGTGATGAAGACTGGCTGATTGTAAATAGTCTGTGTTTTGTAGTACCTGGAGGATATTGAATGTCCCCACTCTAGCATAGACTGGGCAGCTGTTATGGACTGGATTTTGGGTTTTGCTGTACGACTTGAATATGGTGACAACTGTGAGTACATCTGTCAAGAATTATTGTACATTTATATAGTATGTAATTAAGTATACTTTAATAAAAGACTTGTTGAGGGAACTTCTGCCCTTTGCAAACATGATTTTAGCTATCAGAGCTCTTAATTTCTGTTTCCATACTGGTAATACATATACTCTGCAATCTCATCCTAACTTCAGGTTTAATGCACTTGCATTTAATGATACCATTATCTCACTTAATTTAGCCTGGATAGAATTTCCAAAAATTTATTTACTTTTATTTTTTTCCTCATTTAGACAACTTAAGTTTTTAGAACAAATAAGCTTTATTGTTCATGTACACACATGCAAATTTACGGTGGGGTTATACTAGGGATGTTCAACTAAAACCCAGCCAACTATCTATGGTAATGTTATTTTAGCTGGGTTTCATTTGAACATCCTTACTAATATATAATTATAAATTACAACACCTTATTTTTGTTTGCTTGTTTTCTTTTTAGTGGAAAAATACAAGAGTGTAACAGCAGAACACATCGAGATGAAAAGGCAGTCTGGAAAGGGAATGTCCAGCAATCCTTTGGATAACTTAGATTGTAAGGAAAATTACAACATAATAGTGAAAGCCGAATGATCATCAGTTATTATTAAGATAATCTATGAAAGAATTCTTAAGGACTGTTATTGTGTTGAGAAATTATAGTTAATATTTTATCCACTCATCCTTAGTATTTAGAGATAAAGCAGAAAGATTAGAAGTAACAGAAAGTGCAAAATAGGTTAGAAATTCTTTACTAGTAGAAACATATTGAAAATTGGTTAATATATTTTCCAAAATTGACTTTTCTAGAAAAAAAATTAATTTTTACACAAAGACAAAAAATTTATCAGATGTGCTGTTAGGATAGAATATGGGTTAGACTTATTCTTAATAATAACAATACTAAATATTGTACCTGCTCTCTTTCCATCTATTGCAGCATTGGCCTAAGTCAGAGAATGAAAATTTGTAAGACAACAAATGTTAAAATATTTTGTTACATAATCTAGCTAGATGCAGATTTTTACTTTTTTCCTCTTTCATTTTTTTATGAAATAGAGGTTGCACTGAGGTACTCTAATTATTTTTTTAAAAAATGTATTTAAGAATTCTCAAAATATATGGAAAGTTACCTTGTGGAAAATGATGTAAGAAAGAATTTTAAAACTATTAGAACTGTCAAGTTATTGGCTTTATATGCCTTTTTTTTCAAAGTTTTTCAGTCATAAGAAAAGGCCAAAATTAATAACTGCATGTTAAAATCAACTGTTGTTATTACTGTCTCTTCAGTTGATGATCCTCATTTCAAGGCAGGTATTGCTTCGCTTGCTATGTTGCTGCAAGTCCCTCCTCATCCTAGCCATACAGAACAGCTGAAGGTATATGGAAATGCATTATTTAATATTCACAAACATTGACAGTTTATAGTATGGCTGCACAAAATACACTTAGCTGATTAAAATTATTAGAAAACACATCAAAAAGTCATTGAATAACTCAAATAGCACAAATGACATAGCACACAGTTCAATAATCCAAATCAAAATGAAAAGAAAATATATCTGGAAATTA
Source organism: Nautilus pompilius (assembly GCA_018389105.1). Lineage (NCBI taxonomy): Eukaryota > Metazoa > Mollusca > Cephalopoda > Nautilida > Nautilidae > Nautilus > Nautilus pompilius. The sequence goes on from JACATO010001546.1 coordinate 189,499, forward strand.
AAAGGAAAATTTAATTTATAGTGCAGAAAGTAGAGTGAAAATCATCTCACTGTCATTACTTTTGACAATAATTCTGTCATCCTCCCTCTGATAATACTCAATGGACAGCACAATTATAGCTATGTTTACTGCTACAGACACTTTCATCTGGTGGTGGTGTCTACCCAGAGGTCAGCTTTGTTTGCCTGCCTCCTGTGTCTGTGGTGTAGCTGTTCACCTCAATTATCAGGTGGAAGAAATTTACTGGCCTTAGGTCATCAGGGACATCAATCTTTGGACCGGTGGACTGTGACAATACCAGCACATTGATTGATTGCAGATTACTAAAACTCAGCTTGATGACCCTGCTCTTGCTCTCTACATCTGATGTCTGTCCATTGCTGTCTGACTAACTAAATGAGAGATTTGAAGTATGAATGATCAGGACCTCCACAACGCTAGAAGGAAAGGATTCCCTGTTGAATTTCATCACATGACAACTAAATAAACTCTCTTAATGCATGTAGTTCACATTAGTAAGATCACTGGGAAAACGAAGCACTATAAATAGCCAGAGGAAGTGGTAAAGCAGACCTGCATCCTACTACAAGTACTGTCTATTACAAGGGTGGCCAAACTGCGGCTCATTAACATATAATGTGCAGCTTGCAGAAATATGTTGGCTGAGACAGGAATTGTACAAGCCATTGCTCACAATGGTATTTTTAGTGGGCATGGTTTTCGATCATGTGATTGTGACGTGTGTGGCTGTGTTGCGGGCAGTCAAATTAGCAGTGTTAGTGTGATTCTGGGTGCTGTAGAGTTTGGTCGCGTTCTGCGTGTTGGAGCTTATTCTTTTTTTCACATTAATGTTGTTACAAGTGTCTGAAAATTTTGTGAAGGAAGATGGCGTCATCAAATTGTAAGTAGTGAAAGTATGAAGATGAAAACAAATTTTAAGCCAGAGTGGGAGGAAGATTTTGAATTCACTGTTAAGGGAGGCAAACCTGTGTGAAAGCCAGTAATTTGAAACGTCACTATGAAACAAATCACAAGAACTTTTCGTCTGATTATCCACCTAAATCAGAATTACGGAAAAACAAGTTAACTATATTAAAATCACCACTAAATAGCCAGCAGACACTGTTGACAACGTTCAGTAAGGAAGACGATACAACGCCTAAAGCTAGTTTCGTTGTATCGTGGAATATTGCTCATGCTAAATGCCCATATTCTGATGGTGAATTTGTTAAGAATATAGCTGAAGTTGCAGTGTTAGATCCAAATAACAAAACTTCAGCAACTAATAGCACAAACATCAGTTTCATGCCACACTGCAGAGAGGCGTATCTCCCAGATCAGTGCTGATGTTGCAGGCAAAATGCAAAATGATTTAAAGCATTCACTTACATTCAGCTTAGCTCTTGACGAATCTACAGACAGAAGACAACCACTGGTGGTATTTGTTCGTTATGTTTCCTCTGATATAACTGTGAAAGAAGAGATGTTGGACTTAGTCACACTGAAAGAAACAACTCGTGGTGTTGACATTAAAAATGCGCTTGAAAGAGCCTTAACAAATGCTGATGTTCCACTGGATAAACTCCTCAATGTTGCAACAGATGGAGCACCTGCAATGGTGGGGAAAATGCAGGATTGATTGCATTAATGAAAAGTGATCCCCATTTCCCAGAGTTTCTCCCTGTTCATTGCATTATTCGTCGTGAGCACCTGGCAGCCAGATACTTTAAGTATGAAGATGTTATGAAATCTGTCCTTGAAATTGTCAATTACATATGCTTAAATGGGAAGGCCCACCGATAGTTAAAAAATTTTATTGAAGAACTGGAGCCTGAAGATAAACCCAGTGATGTCTCTTTCTACTGCAGTGTGAGGTGGCTGTCAACCAGCAATGTTTGAGTAGGTTTGTGGATCTGTTGAAGCCTATTATTACTTTTCTTGAAGAAAAGGAAAGATTCTATCCTCAACTGGAAAATGAGAAATTGATGCAAGATCTAATGTTCCTTACTGATATAATGAATCATCTACAAACTCTCAACTTGGCACTCCAAGGGAAGGATAGGATTGTTTCTGATCTTACTCAGACAATTTTCAGCTTTCAGAATAAAATAAGAGTTTTTCAAAGAGACATATTGTCAAGAAACTTTAGTCACTTTCCCAGTCTCCAAAGAAGAGTAAATACATTCCCTGATATTGAAATAAAAGACCACAAACTGGAAGAATACAAAGATAAATTACAAGGACTGCTTGATAATTCCCTAGCCAGGTTTGAGGACTTACAGAAATTGAAGCCCTGCTTCGCCTTTCTTGTAATCCATTCATGGTTGATGTGATCAATGATGGGTGTCCAATTCTCGGCCCTCTGGTTACAGATTCATCTGCTATGGAAATGGAACTAATGGAATTACAGGAGGACCTGGGTCTAAAGATGATCTATAAATCCCAGTCTACAATTGAGTTCTGGAAGCAAGTTCCAGAAAAAAATATCCTGAACTGAAGAAGACCAGTGTGCGACTCATCTCAATTTTCAGCACAACACACTGCTGTGAATCACTGCACTCTGTTATGAGGTTTATGAAGTCGAAGCATCGTGCGATCCTTACAAATTAACACCTGACGGAGCTAATTCGTACAGCCGTGACAACATATCAGCCAGATTTTCAACGACTCACAGCCAAGATAGAGACTCACGATAATCAGTCAGGATTTTGAAAATATTTTGGTACGCATATGTGTACCTTTTGATTATTGTAAATAATACAAATTAGCAGTTTAAAAACTCCATACATGAATAAATACTATTAAACACATGTATTTCTTAATATTTATATAAAATGTTTGTAACAAAATGTGTGTGTAAGAGTAAAAATGTGTATGTAATATTTTTTCATGTCTTGTGTCTCTCAAACATCTGAAGTTTATCATATGTGGCTCTTACGTTAAGCAGGTTTGGCCACCCCTGGTCTAATAGTATAGACAGAAGTGGGCATTAATGACTCATTAATAACTGGGTCACTTTCAGCTGACTTGAGGTGGAAAGACTTGAGAAACTACAATGCAGAAGTAGATTGAATAACTGAAGCAGTATAACCTGCAAAAATTACACTTTCTCCAGGCTATTATATTGCTTTTATAATTAATATACAGTATATTATTTGGGCTTGAGAGTACAAACAAAATTTACTTTTCTAATTTATCTGGGTATCATATATGCCAATACAGACAGACAGACAAATGCATTTTACACATAAAATCTGTGTTTTTATTACACCACGATGCTTTTACATCAGTTACAAAACCTTGTGTGTGTGTCTGTCTGTCTGTCTCTCTTGCTATATATATCTATTAACATTTGTTGTTTTTTTTTGTTTTTTTAGGCAATATGCTTATTGATAAAAGAGAAATTATCAGAAGAAGCAGTTAAAAACAGCAATTTAACAGGAAACCCGGTAGGAATTTTTGTTTATTTAATTACCTTCCCTATCTAAGGAGTCCGTTATACTTTGTAGTTGATATTTCTAATTGTAACTGTGCAGCATGAAAACAAAGACTAGGAATATATGTAGTCATTGTTGATTTACACATTAAATATACTTGTATAACATTTGACACTGTTGATGATAAATAGGGAATTTTAATTTTGCTTTAATTTTTTTTTTACTTCCTGCCTCAGTTTCCAAAAAGTTATTTTTATTCCCCAAAGAGACTGGTTCACACAATTTCAAAATCTGTCAGTTTTTGTAAACAGAAACAATATTTGAGTTGCCAGTAATGAGCCATAATTAATTACAGGAAAACCATTATTTGGACAAACCTGTGACTTTAGTTACACAAGCTAAAACACCTCACAGAAGTACTGGAACAAACTCAAAAAAAAAATAGTGTTGGTTTTCACGCTGGTGTTTCCAGTTGGCAAATTTCAGTGCAAAAATCTGTACAAGCATCAGTTGAGAACTTCTGACTATGGAGATAACCTGAAGTTGTCCCTATCACAGCTCTTTGTTTCTAGATTCCAGTTGGAAAGCCTACTGTGCTACCATCTGATTTAATGAGTGGGGGCAACATTATATTATGCATAAATAAAATTGCAGGTTTGTCCAAAATGTGTGTTGGTTTTCCTGATTAGATTTCTAGTTTCAGTATGATCCTCATAAATAAGCATCATATTAAGATTGTTTTCTTTTGTTTTTTTCTTAACAAATCTTGTGTACCTGTATTGTCACTGTAAATAAAAAGCTTTTGCTGGTTAAAATTATGATGATATGGGGAGATGTAAATACTGTATTTTTGGGGTTATAAGTTGAGAGTATGATGGTACTTTTGTACAGTAATAACAGTATAGAATTTCTGTCAGGGTTATAAAACAGTGGTGGTGGATAACATCAAAGCAAGAGATTGGGGAAGGAAAGAGAATGAAGCATGTTGTGTCAAAACAAAGTCTTCAAGCTGATCCTCGACACTGGTCCATCTCGCTCCGCAACCTCGGTTTGCTGCTTTCAGTCGGTCGGGACGAATCCTCCACTTTTCGCCAATCACGAACACATTCCTCACCAGCGCCATACTGCTGTTCTGCTGCCATATTTCCACCATTGTTTTCATCAAAATTCGCCACTCAGTTTAAAAACTGCAGTATCTGCTTTCCTTTTCTTTATAGCAGGCATTTTCAATTTCAACTTTGGTGAATTGAATTGAAGTCCCCTAACACAATGATATCTGTGCCGTCTAAACACTAAATAAAAGGGAGGTAACTGAATCTGAGTCAGCATGCACCCCACACACGTACAATCATGCATAAATTTCCCCATGGTACTTAAGGGGTCCCATGTTCCCAGTATCATGATTTCATATGACCATATAAAAGTTGGATTGGAGTATAAGTCGATTATCAGGCCCTTGCAGAAAAATGTATCGACTTATATGCCAAAAAACATGGTATACATTAGGTGATATAGCATATGTAATGAGAGAATTGTCTTTTTGTTGTGATATATTTTGGTTTGTCAGTGTATTTTTAACTAGTCTTGTTTTTTTTTTTTCTTTTTCTTGTAGAAAGAGTTCACTCCACTTGATAAAACAGAGCTTGGGTTTGATGCAGGAGGTTAGTTGACTGTTCTCATTCACTCACACACTATATTTATCAAAAGAACATTAGCGCTGTAACAAAAGTGCTAATTCCATAATTTAATACTTAGAAAGACAGTTTGCTTACTCTGTATGATAGAAGTGATACTTTACTATGTGTGAAGAATGTTTAAAGAGCTTTAAGTAATATAAAATAACTTATTAAATATTTCAGATGCTTATTTGTCTGCGTCTGCACTTTGAAATGAACCTTTACAAATTATCCACATTGCCAGGTATTTCTGACACTCTTTTTCAGAGATGGTCTAAACCTAATGAGGGTATCCTCTCCTTTTTTCTTTCCTAGTCAACAGATTCTCTTAAAAATTGTAATGTGTTCTAAAGCTAAAGACAAAATGGATTGTTTTGGTTTTCATTCTGGTATTATTTTACAGATTATGTTATGAATGATGCAGCAAAAGTTTTGCGGTTGTTACACATAAAGGAACTGCGGGATCTACAGACCCAGATAAACCGAGCTATTGTGAAGGTTCAGGCGCTCACTGCTGACCCGAAGACAGACAGTCGGCTAGGCAAGGTTGGTCGATAGATGACCATCTTTCACTGAGAGCACCGATCAGCCTGAAATGATCAGCATGACAAGCAACTTTTCAGATGCTGTGTCTGTGTTCTGCATCAGTAATACTTTCTGTACTTAGTCTGTTTTGTTTACTATGTATTACAAAAAACTTTAAAATTCAAATTTAACCTTTAGTTTTTTCTATAATGAAATCTTTCGGATAGTGGATTTCTAGATTGGTTCATCTACTAAGATTAATTCGATCTGTTTTAGGATTTTTAACAAAATAATGCAAAGATAAATGAAAATCTCATCGCTCTCTTTTGCTAACTCGCTCCTTTTCAATCAGTCGCTCCAGTAGACTGTGTAACTTTTTTTTAAGAACAGTTTGGAGTATGAATGCTAGGTTTTCTTTCTTTCTTTCTTTTTTTACATTAAAGGAAGTAAGTTAAAATTCATGTTTGTAAAAAGTATTTGTTAGAATTTGCTTTAATTCAAACCAGAAAAAAAAAATATATTTTGCAAGAGTATTGCTCAGCCATTCTGCCTTTAGATGTACTACATTTTCTTTTCTTTTTTCTTAAAATTATTGTACTGGATCTTTATTGTTCTTTTGTATGCAGTCTTTCGGGATTAGGATGTTTACTGCACTGAAGATCTGAGTTATTTATTACTCTTGTATTTCTTTTTTTAAATACTATTTGTAAAATTTGATATGATCAGCATGCACTCTGAATATAGTTTTGTTTTTGTTAAAATTTAAATTACATGCTTGTGAACTGAGAAAAATTGTTCTTAAAGATACAGTATTTACTTTGGTCAAAAGAGAGTGAAAAAATAATCATATGCATTGATTCCTTTCTCTGAATTTATTTTCTGACTAAAAAGGATGTAGTTGTATTGTTTTCAGTGTTTCTTTTTTTGTTTTTCCCGCCCTACTATTACAAATTATTTTTGAATTCAGAAAGGCATCTATTTTTTATTTTTTTTTATGTTTGTCTGTTATTTTCTGCAATTAAAACTGATTTATAAAATGTTTCTGAATGTTCTTTGCTAGATCTTGGTTGTGTCTAGGCTGGAAACAGTCATTGTTATTGGAAAATAATTGATAACCTGTTTGAATTCATGTCCAAAACTTGGTCTTGTGAATGTTCGCAACCAGTGAACCTGCACAACAATGCCACTGCGACAGTAATCTTTCTCTAGTCTGAATCTGATAGCATACATTCCCCCTCTATACAAGATAATCAAGAGTCATGGCTTTGTTTCCAAATATCGTTCTAAAACTTGTGACTGATCTGCCCCTGCAACAAAAACTGTCCACCATTCAGCTTGAAATTTCTCTTGTGTTAGATAGATAGAACGTTTACTAGAATTGAATGTCTAAATTATTATTTCTTGTTTTTTTCTGTGCTGGATTAAGGTTTATAGCTGAAGACAGATAAAAGTTAGTGAAAATAAATTATTCTAGATTTACTATTGTGTGAAACCCTACTTAGAATATTTATACGACCATCTTTAGTGTGGTAATAATAATAGTAATGAGTTATAATATCCTTTAATAATAATAATATTGATTTATGACAAGTTGTGAACATCCCAGGTTGTTTTTATCTTAATAATAATTTTTTTTTCTTAATTTGACATTTTTTGTTTACTCAACATTTTGACCTTTATGTCACTACTTTTAACTCTTTGATTATACTCTTGTCTTTCAATAAGGTGCATCTATTGCTTGTGACCCTCTTGTTTCCTAGCATGATTAGCTGTAGGTAATTTATTAATATGCTTTTGTCTGGTTCATTGTTATCACCACAACCTGCTAAATTCAAAACCAGTGGCATACATATAGAAACGCGAACTAACAAGCATTCTGTAAACTTCTGATGCTGCCATAGCGGGTTAATTCACTGAATAGTACTTAAAGTAGAAAGTTGAATACACAATACTTACCAGAAATTGATCATTAAAAAAAAAAAAAAAAATGCTCTGGATTGATTCAATTTTGCAAAAGATTTTTGTTTCTAAGCTAAAACTCATCTTAGGGGAAAAAAGTTTTTTTTTTTTTTAAATCCCTTGTGAATAGTCAAAAGGAATTTTTTTTTTTTTTTTAAAAAACAAAAACCCTGAAGTTTATTGCCACTGAAATGTGCTTTCTTATTTTTAAAAAATGCTGGATGATAAATGTTTTTGGGTTGTGGGAGGTCATACCTGCATTTCTTATGTACTTCTAGATCTGAAGAATGTTCACTAGCATTATGTTTTTAAATAATCTGGTGTTCATAGGTAATTAATTTGGGATGCCATTGTGTCAATAGTTAACTCTTTCCCTGCTCAGGTTTTTGGCATTTCCATTAACAGATTCACTCCAGTGACAATTTTGAACCCCCCCCACCAAGGTCATTTGCCAATGCTTAAACTAATGATATCTGGTGCTAATAACAAGCCATCTATCAAGTGTCACAAAAACCACACTACATCAGTGATCTCAGACTTTGGTGATTGATGGGATGTGATCATTGATTGGAGATCTCCGACTTAGGCAGAGAAAGAGTTAAAAAAGCAGTCTTATAATGCAACACTACAGAAACCTAACCTCTCACTGCTTTTTAAATTACAAATGTACTGTTCATGATCAGTGCATGAAAAAGAATTCTATTAGTACTTAGCAGTTTGTCAACTTTCAAAACATTGCAAGAAGTAACCATTTTAAAATTTATCACTAAATAGAAATACCAACTCTTTGATCCTCTAATTCTTGTGGCTGATTGCTAACAAACTGGTTTTGCAAATCACAAGTAATCAAATTTATTGGAATCTACCAGATGCCCACCTTACAATTTCTTTCATTGTATGGCTAAGTGGAAAGATCCAGAATTTCAAGAAAAATTACAAATGTTTGCTATTAGGGACATTCAAATAAAACCCAGATGGCTATGATATTATGGCAGTTCTATTTTCACCTGGAATACATTTGAATGCCCCTAGTATGTATTTTATTTTAGTGTTAAATGATGATGATGATAAGTTCTACATCAATTGTATTTAGTGTCTATCTACAAATTCTGCCTTTTTCAATGCATTTGCAGCTTCCATTAAAAGAGAGCTTGTTAAAAATTGTTGTAAAATTATAGTGTAAAAAAAAAATTATATTATTCCATATTTCAAAGAAAGTTTGTTTAGCAGTATACTAACCAATTAAAAAAAAACTATAGCTTTTAATGTGTAGCTGAGTGGAACATCTTGCTGAAAAGCTGTGGAGTGGACTCATATCCAGCAAAGCCAGTTCCACCAATCAGTTGACAAAGATAGGAAAGAAATCTCAAAAACAGTTTACCTTTTGTTGATGTAATTATAATGGTTCATTTTCAAAAGAATACTTCACAGATTTAACGAATGAAAACAGGCGGATTAATAAATTAACAGTTAAATGTTTTAATATTTAATTAGTTTTTCCAAATGCTAAGAAGGAAAATTAAAGTTGTCAAAACTTCCTGGAGAATTTGTCTTGAAGAAAAATGAGTGAACCTCTTAAAAAATCTGTCTTTGGAAGGAAAGGGAGACTGTGATAACTAAACTAAATGTAAAGAGTTTTGTTCCCTACTTAAGGGAAGCACCTGACCTATGTCGACTTAATCACAGTATATACCTTTCATCTGCTGCTTAAGTGGATACAGACAGGAGGTGCTGTTTCAGTGAAAGGATGGATTGCAGATGGCTGATGAAAGATTTTTCAAGATCGCAAGTAGTAAGTAAACAGCTTCAAACAAAACATGAAAACTGATTATTTGCCGGATCCCATCAGATCTTATTGTAGCACAAGAAGCTGAAGACATTTTCAGGGCACAATTTAAAACATGAAAGCTATAAGATAATCTGCTCCGGCAGTTTAAAAAGTGTTTCTTTATGAATAATAATAAAAAAAAAACCCCAATCAAAATAAAAACCTCCTGCTTTTTTTCCCCTTCTTTTCCGTTAAAAATAATTAACTGTTTATTGAGAAGGCAAAAACAAAAAAACATTTTGTTGTCTAATGTAAGAAACATATCGCTTACAAAGCCAGTAAATACATCAACACTGAGGTTCGTCGGGTCCAGGGGCCGCCGCCTCCGGTTCGAAATTTTGCATAACATCAAATACTTTAAAAAAAACAACAACAAAAACCGAGTTGGGGATCAGAAATTTCCGCCGCACAATAGGTTTACACGAAATGATTTCGCTATATTATCTATCACAGGGCGGGGATGATATTTTTTCATGCCGCTCTAATCTTTATTTTCCTCTCCACCCTTCCCGGAAAGCGAGAGAGCGAATTCCCGGTGTCCACTCTTATGGACCTCGGAGGAGCCGAAAGTGCGCGGCGCCATTGTTGATTAGTTTGTCAAGTGTCAGGCACGTTGAGCATCCAGAATCTCGGCGCCCCCCCTCCGGGTCGGAAATGTCCAATAAGCTTTACCTCATAGACGTTGTGGTGCAGACGTACCGAGAGGGAGCGGATCTCCACGGCTTCACGGAGAGAATCGGGGCCATGCTCGCCGGATATTCGAACGCCACCCGTCCTCTGCACAGATTCAAGGTAAGGTAGCCCGGCCATGCTCCCTGCCCGCCTGCCCCCCCTTCCCTCCCTTCCCCATCTCCTCGCGCTGAATAAACTGGCGGGGCGGCTGCAGCGAGCCCACCGCCCCAGAAGACTGGGATCAAACGCACCGCAGCGAACAAGAAAATACCCGCCCCCCCTTCTTTCTTTCCCCTTTCCTTTCCCTTTCTTCTTTGCCGTCTCCCCCCCACCACCACCACCACCACCACCATTTCTCTTCGCTTCAGCATCGGAATTCTCTCCTCTCCCTCCCCCTCCTCCTCCTCCTCTCTTTTATTGGGCGCAGTTTTAATTCTCACTTCTTCCTTTTTTTAGTTAACTGACCCCGGTTGGGGGTTAAGGGTGGCAAACATTTAACAGGGAGCTGACTAGTTTGGGAACAAAGGATCGTGGAAAACACGTGTTCCTTCCACATCGGTGTAACTCGATGTTAAATCTCTCGGAAATTACGTACCACCACCACCACCACCCCCCCCTTTTGGTCAGAAGCTGGCAGTCCCGTTTAGGGGCCGTAGGGTTGTCAACCACTGATGAGCGCTCCTCCGAGCTGCTGGTGTTTTGAGTGCACATTGAACCTAAAAGTAAAGCTGGGTAAAAGTGCAGCTGCGTTTCTCATGAAGTCAAGAGAGCCTCCTCCCTCCCCCCCCTTTTTTTTTTTTGGAATATTGTAAAAGTGCTTGAGACTGGTCTACTGCTCAAAAGATAATCACCCTCATCGAGAATTTATTTAGCTTATATGAGTATATAAACATTCTACACACACACACACACACACCTCTCCCCCCCCCCACATCCCTGTCTTAATAACCTGAACAGCTTGTTTTGTAAATATACATTTATTTTGTTTTCATGAGCTGTTCAAGGAGTCTCTGTAGAAGCTCCTCTTGCATTGTGTATAGGTTGTAGGCATGGAGTCCATATATTCTTTCAGTTACACCTGTGAGATTGGTCTTGGTCGTTTGGGCCAAATTAATCTATCGGGGTGTTCATTGGGTTTACTCGGGCTCTGCGAGGCCTAGGAAAGCAAATGCTGTCCATTCTGTGTCTCCCTGGCAATAGTGGCTCTGAATGAACCGTGGTATGTTTGCTCTATCTTGTATAGATGTCCATCAATGGATGGAAGATCTCACTCGCATCCCACCTTTCTTTTTACTCATTTGGGTGCAGAAGATATGAAAATTTGACCAAGATGAAGCCTTTATTCATGTATACGCTTCCACTGAGATGTTGATCAGATGACTGGACTGCCAAGGTTGAGGGTCCGGGTTCAAATCTTGGTTAGGGTCAATAGGGTTTGGCATACCTCCTTGGCATGGTTTCTCCTCATTTTCTTTGCCAGTCAGTCGGTCATGGGTTTTCTTTGTTGAAGTCAGAAGAGCTGGCTTCTTGTGGCGCAAGATAAATTGACATTGATCAATTGTCAAAATTGGTGTATAACACAGAAACATGGATATTTGTATTTATTTTCCTGTTTACCAAGTCCACTTTAGATGGATTGCAATTCTCATCGAGAGTTTTGTTAAAATCTGGAATCAAAAGAAGAAAATTACAAATGAATTCTTAATCTGTTCATTTACTTCATAAATATTGTTATATTAGGAATTAGTGGCAGCATTGGAAGCTGCTTTGTTTTCTATTGCTTGGATCCAGTGATGGACATGCTGTTTTTGAGAGCATTCTGGTTATGTTGATTATAGAAACAATGCAGATGCTCTTGAATTCAGAATTCATTTATCCAGTTTTCTTGCACATTCAGAAGGTAGCATTAGAGTAAACTTTCCTACTTAGCAGACTACACAGTGGTTTATCACTCCTGACTTTAACATCTACCTGTCCTTTTATCTAATTTACAAAACAAAAACAGTAGTAGTTGTTGTTGATTTAGTCTTACATGGATGTGTACATTTTGATTTTGTCAGTCTCATTTCTTTATACTTTGTTTTACAGGTGTCTGGAGAAGGCAGGGTTTTAGCAGGTAGGTGGAGAACAAATAGTGATTGTGTGTTATTTTAAATATGATATTCTGCAGAAGGTAGTAATCAAAACATTATAACTGTAAATACCCTACCTACTCTAGTAGTTAATAGCCATAGCCTCTTGAAGTCTGTCATCCTAAATTTAAACTTTTCTTAAAGGAATTTACTGTTATATTCATTGTTTAACAACCATGAAAATATGCCATTTTACAAAAGGCAATAGGTGATTCAGAAGAGCACAGTTGGCTTTAAAATTTGTGTAGCCTACTGCTTATAATAACAGGATTAGTTCAAATGAAACATCTAAAGTGTGATTTGAACATTGGAATGTTTTTATTTTATTTATTTTCTCAGATATGAAAATCTGATAGCCAAGTGTAAGTAGGAGAGTGCTAAATTAGCTTAGCTAGCTGATTAAACCTTGAAATAAAAATTTAAAACATCATTGGTATCTAGATATAACCATTTGTTAGACAGTGTAGAAATCCCTTTTCTTATACATTCATGTCTGCTGGTGTTTTTTATCAAACAATTGTGATCTTTTCTCACCATGTGTGAGTGAGAGAGATTTTGGGGGCATTGCTGAAGTGAAACCCTGTTAGCATAGTGGAAAGCCCAAGTTAGTGGTGCCGCCCTGATCCCTTTTGACTCCAGCAGATTGGCCCACACTGGTGGAGAAAGTTGTTTTACTGTAGGTTTGTGAACTCCACACAAACTGGTAACCAGGTTTGTGCCATGTAAATATTGAATAGAAAATCTGAAAATACATATTTAGTTATTTTGTCAATTTTTCTTTCCACTGCAGTATTCGAAGTCAACAACATCCTTGGGCTTGAACGAGCCGTTGCTGGTCTGTGGAGGATGGGTGGGGTCACTGTTTCCTGTATTCCTCTCATCCCCTATGATGCCTTTGCACAATTTCTAGGTGTAGACCTAGCTCAGACGTTACCGTCATCTTCATCACCTTGTCAGCTTGGAGATAAAAACCTCTACTGGTTGGAGTGGGCAGTGGAAAGTAGAGGTAATCACACACTTAGTTTGGTATGTGGGTCAGCTACAGCCCACAGATTTCCACATTAAAACATGCGGCCTACTGCAATAAATACCTGTAGACCATTTGTTGATGCATACTTTCTGTACTTTAGTGATCATCCTGCTTTGTTGATTGATTGATTTTCGTGAGGCTTTGAGTAAAATCTCAGAATTATTTCGTAGGTATGTAGCTAAAAAGCCCACTAATTTAAAGATGAAGAGTAAGTTGTTGTTTTGAATTTCATTTTTTCCATCTTAATAATAAACAGAGAAAGGTTTTGGGAAATATTCTGATTTTTAGACAGCTATCAATTTTTTGAAAAAGACTTCTTAAACTGCCATCAGGCTAGCAAGCATAAAACCCAAAATGTTTGTTTCATTATACCTTTCTTTGCTACACTGATTGAAATGTTAGCGCAAACTCCGTTACAGATTCATTAGGATGTCTCCTAGTTTGTTGTTAAACATTTGAGAGGAAATTTGTAAAAGGTTTTCAAAATAACTAAAGGTTTTTGGACTTGTAGTCAGTTTCAAATTCTTTTATCTATTTATAACTAAGTATACTAGAGTATGGTTTGATGTTAAGTAGAATTGTAAGCAAATGATATAAATTCAGTAGTACTGTTGATGGCATTCTGTTTTTTTGTTTTGTTTTTTTTATTTCCTTGGCAGAAGCCATAACAACTAAACCAAACCAAAACTTGCCATCCTCAGTCTAATATGAGATAATGAAATAATGTTTTCTATATTTGATTTGGTTTTTCTCTAAAATTACAAAGAAAAATTGGCACTTTTGAGTTATAAATTAGCCTTAAAAATCCTTGAATTATGATTTTCCTTTTGTCAGAAAAGTTTCAAACTGCTCATTCACTATTCTTGTTTTTCTTTCTTTCTTTCTTTTGTATAGAAAAAAAAATCTCTCTTTAGAACACTTTTCATGTATTGTATGTGTTTTCAGTATCTCAAGATACTATAGACAGCTAACAGCGCACATGGGTTAGCAACCAGAGATTCCTGGTTCAAATCCCAGTATCACATTAGCTGTCTACAGTATCCTGAGACACACACACACATACAACACAACATTTACTTGTGACAATAAATAGTAACTCAGTTACAGATATCGCAGCAAGTTCTGTAACAAAACACAAACTTTTTACGTAGTTCTGAAATAGTTATAAAATAAGATTTCATAATGAAGTCATAACCTGTGGGCTGCTTTCTATTGTAATTTTAAAGTATGTTAATGATATTCCCAAAGATATTGGACTATTGTAGTAGTGTTGACAAATGTTGAAAATTTCAGTGTTGTATTGAAATTTAGTGGTTTTGTTGTTCTAGTTCTGCTTCAATTCTGAGGAGGGAACGATTCATTTAATGCATGCCAATGTCACCAATATTGTTTGAAAGTTGTTTAATACCATTAGTGTCTTGACCAGGCATTCTTAGTGCAAGTTATGGAAATCATTTTATTAACTAGTCAGTAGCCAAGTAATAGTTCATCATTAAAGATTTATTTACCTGTATCTCAGGATTTAGTGTCTGGTTTAAAACTTCTAGTTGTGGTGAAGATAGCTATGAAAGAAGCCTTCCATTAGGACAAAAAATAAAAAGCAGGAAAAGAAAAAGAATTACTAGGCAAAACATTTGTAATAGCTAAGGACAAATAAATGAATTTTCATGACTTGCTTCCCTTTGCATTTTAACTGGTTTAGATTTTATTATGCAGTTAGTAAATGATTTTGTGAAGTTTATAGCTGTTTAATTACCAAAAACTGCAGACTGCTCTAGGGGTGAACTTTATCGACAGTGTTAGTAATCAGTGGCTGTGCTGAGTAGTTATTAAATCTGCCAGTTTAGAACAGTTGCGGATATGATCTACAGGGCAAGGATTGTCTTTTCAGATAGGTAGTGCAGTTAATTGTTCATTTGTCTCTTTATCACAGTTTATTTTAATGCTATGCATGGCATTAAATGTTGGCTGTGATAAGACTTCATCCAAATCTTTTGGTTTCTAGCTTTCACTATTGAAAGCATTAAATTTTTCTTGTGACTTTATTTGTCATGCAGGCATACTTTTACTATTTTTTTGTTTTTTTTTTTTTCTGTTAACGAAATTCTCTCTTACCATCCAAATTTGTGAACCTGAGTTGATGGTATTTTTAGTGCTACTAGAGATAATTTCTTCATATCTGGTTTTAAAATACTGAAACTAACTTTTTTAATTATATTTTTAGAGAACAGTAGTCTGTAATACAGGTAAAAACTTTGTTAACTTGTTGGTGGTCTGCGCTGTTAACTTCGAGGATGGTTATTTATGAAACAGTACTCTGATTGTCTCATTTTCAAATGCCAGGTGATTGCAATGCTATTTTTAAGGGAACAAAAACATCCAACATCTAACTCATCATCCTAATTGTCATTCATGACCTACATTTTTGTTAATAACTGTTAACATATAAGCACAAAACTAGAGACATCAGCCTTCTAGGATAGATTCTCTTGAGGTATTTTTCATACATCGTGATTTGTATGAATTCGGGGAGGTAGAGGAGAGATGATAGGGATATGATACCAGTAATACCATTCTTTGAAGTAATTTTCTAAAATTTGATAAGATACATGTAAATATCGGTACAATAAAAGTTTGCATTAATCTATATTTTACTTTAATTTCTTTATGTATGGTGGCAGATTAGAATTGAAAACAGTAATTTGGTAAATGGTTGATTTTCTTTCCCATTCAACTTCACAGGTATGGATATGGAACAGCTGTTGGCTGCATGGAAGGAGGAGGCTTCAACATTGCTAAGTAGCAGAAAACAAGGCATAGAGTTGGATATCTTCAAAGTGGTAGCAGAACACAAGGTATGGGTTGTATGCCAACAATTATTAGATCCATGTTTGTTATAATGTTAATGTTTAGTTTATACTTTCTTGATTATTGTACAAGCAGAAGCAGACACATTCTGTGGGCTACAGCTGGCAAGAAAGTTGTTTCCACTTTCTGCATATTTCCAACTCTCAGTGTTTGCTACATGTTTATTTGCATATTTTTAGTTAGTTGGCTGGTATTTATTTAAGTCTTTGTAAATACTAACATATTCGTTCTTCAGTCACGGGCTATAAAACTGCTTTATTGCTACAGACTTTATCTCATGCCCCAGCTTAAAAATCACATCCCTGGAAAGAAACCACCAGGTTCTTTCCCTTAAGGACATACAAGCTTTTTCACCATATAAGTCTCTCTAATGTGAATGGAAACCCTGTCTATCTTTGTGGTGAAAGTTTCTGGCTCACTGCACTACCTGGCTTCATGTACAGAGCATCAAGTACTGTTTGCCTAAAATTGTTGCCAATTACATCTTTCAACCACTTGCCAGAACTAATTCTAATTTGTTGTCTTTTACCAATACTGTCTGCAAACATTTTTCTATATCTGCATCTTGTTTGCAGCAATGTTAGGAAAACCAAGTTTGTTTTTATAGGCAACTGTTTCATGTTGTATGAAAGCCGATTATTCACTTGCTCAGATATCTGGAAAAAATAACAGGGTTTCAAATTGTTCAGTGTAAATAAATGAAGGGATTTCTGTTTACTTGCCTAAATAGAACAGACATTTTTTCAGTATTATCAAAACACATCACGTCTTTTAAAAAATGTTGAAACCAGCACAATTGGTTGAATAATGAAGAGTTTTGTATTCAATTTCAAATTAATTTTTTTTGTGGTAGTGATTAACATTTTGTTAGAAACATTACAGAGAAACAATATATATACATATTATATTTTTAAAAACTTAAAATCCTTCTGTAAATAGTGGCTCTGTTGGCTGACTCTAGAATGGGTAGTCAAATGTTTTTGTCAGAATATAATTTCTCATAGGAAGATGAATACAAAATTCTAAACAGATTACTTTAAGTTCTAGAAAAATAGATGTGATTTGAAATGCAATATTTAAGTATCAGCCTTTGAAACAGCTTTTGGTTTAAAGTAACTTATTTTCTTAATAGCACCACATCTGGTAGGATGTTTCTAAGCAAGTCTCAACTAACAACCTCGCAATGTTTTCCCTTCTTTACATTGATTTTTTTGTTTTTAAATCAAAATGCTGAAAATTTTTTTTTTTTTTCTTTTCTTCTCTTTCTCTTAAATAGGTTCACATATTCTTATCTATGGAAGATCCCATGGAAGTAGACAAGTTGTCATTTATGTTACCCATGATGCAGCATGCTGGCAATAGTGTGCGGATTCAGTGTCGTGCCGTGCAGTCGTTGGATGACTATGCCAAGAAAGTCATGAAAGAGAACTTGTAGGCCTTTCTGGCCGACACAATTAGGATCTTTTTCTATATATTACAACACGTATATATATATATATACACATTTGTTTTTTTTTTCTATTATTCAGTATGAACTTTTTGTCATGCATCATTTTGCTGTGGCCAAATAACATTCTTCATACATAAATGACAAAAAAAATCTTTAAAAAAAAAGTAAAAAAAAAGTGATTAAAATCAAGTGTTTTTGTGTTGTATTCCTAAGCTGCGTTAATTAGAGCAAACACGCAGTATAGCTAAAAAAGGTAACCACATTCAAACTATCAACAGTGCCAATCTTTTCTGTTCAGTAAACAATATCAGAGAATCGTGTATCCAATTTCTTTCCCCATTAGACTATAATTTAAAAAGCTCTCTATCTCCATGAAAGCACGCCACTTTTTGTTTTCAGGATGTTTCAGATGCCTGGAGATTTTTTATTTACAACATATATTGTTATGAAATGTATTAAAATTGTTTGCACTGAATTTCAAGACATCACCATGCACAGCTGGCAGGCTCTCTGGACACTGGAGTGTTGTAACAGAAATGCAGTGTCATTCTAGTCTTGTCTTGTTTTTCAATTCCTTGACAGGTCTTTGTCTCCATGTAGATGAAAAATTTCAAATGTTCCCACAAGACAGTCTAGAGGGGAGAGAGCCTCCGAGATCTCTGGACCTCACCATTTCACAGGCCCCCCCTGTCTACTTATCCATTTATTGGGGAACAAAGTATCTAAGTAATTCCAAATAGCTAGGATGTAGTTGGGAGCCCCATCCTGCTGAAAACAATTTCAGTCTTTGTTGAAGTGGCATTTTTTTTGATTATTGGGAATAGAAACTCAATCATTTATAAGTAACAGTAGTCACATTTTATTTGGAAAAGTATGGTTCTGTGGAATCATCTTCAAACCAATTCAGATGATCGTTGCTCCAGTATCTTAAGTTATAGCAGTTAACATGGCCATTTAAGTGAAACTGGGCTTCATCACTGAACATTATCTACTTTATGCGGTTTACTCTGTTAGACAACCATTCACAGAACTCAGCTCAACAAAGTTCTTGGACAACCTGCACTTTATATGGATGAAAGTAATTTGGTGATTTGCTTTTAGGATATGGCATACTGATGTAGCAGTTTTACCAGTTTCACAGTTCAGCTTTGACAGACTTTTCTGGGGCTATTGACCAAATTTTAGATGAGTTTGCAACATGTCAGCATCAGTTGTGCTTTTGAGATGATCACAGACACTGCCAGTTTCTATGAAATGTTGCACTAATTTTTCAACTGTTCCATGTACAATATTGATTTCTATCTGAATGTCTTTTATTAAATTCATCATCCATTGAGTGATCAAGTACTACCAGGTGTTGCATATATGAAAATTATTTTAACTTGTTCATTTTCAGCAGACTTGCCATGCTCTCACCTTGAAAAGAAAACAAATTACTAATAATGAATTACTTATGTCTCCAGGCATTTGAAACAGCTCTTACTGATGTGTCAACATCTAAACTTCTGAAAATAAAATAACCATATAAAATGTCTACAATCAGTCCATGACCTTGAAAACACTTTTGGGCTTCAACACAAAAGGACACTTCTATCCCTGATTCTTGTTTTATGTCAATCTCGGTGTCCTGTGCTTGTATCAATAGTTTTGCAGTTTTTGATAATTTTTTTGTGTGCATGTGCGTGTGCCTTTTACAGATTATTGCATTGTTGTTTTCAGTAGAATTGTACAAGTTGCTAAGTAATCCATATGCTGTATTGGTTATGGCTTTCATGCATCATCATGACATTCAAATAGTAAAACCTAGTCAGTTTTATACTCTGTAAATGAAATGCAAAGACAAAATAACAGTTATTCTACAAATAAATCTTGTGGAAAGGTCTTAAGTTATGACACGTGAGAGATCAAACATGTTTTCTGATCACCAATGCCCCTGACTTGCTCATGCTGGTTGGTTTGTGTGCCTTTAAAGGGGGGAGGGTTACTAAAAATCTAGTTTGGAGTAACAAAAATGCATTTTTTTAAAATTTCAAAATAACCATCAAGAAACATTTTGGTAATTTTACAGCAGCAGGGTGGTTCTAACAAGGGCCTTTTTTCCAAACATCCTTTCAGACAAAACCTACTAAAGGAGTGAGGCCTGCAACAACCCAGGTACTACATCTTAATCCAGAATGGAATTTACATAACACTCAGCATCTTTTAATGCTATGTATAATGACTTATAGCATTGTTGCATGTGCTAACACAATCTAGAACATTTTTACTCTTCACTCTTTTTAAATAGCACAAATATTCTTGATGTTACTAAATTCTCGTAAAAATATACAATGTAAATTCAGTAGTTCATACAAATGATTCGTCTTTTAGCTAGGTAAGTGAACTTCCACTGTTTGGAATTTAAAAATATTCAAGTGAAAAAAAAATGGTAATTTATAATTCCACTCTGGTTTATATAACTGTCAATCGCCTTTATTAAATGATTAATGCCTATATCTATGTTAGCTTTTCTATAGTACATCCAATGATATCACAAAAGATGAAATGTTCACCAAAATGCAGCAAAATAGTTTTAAAGGTAAATACTTTAATATCTGAAAATTAAGTAGTTTAAGATTTACTAACTAATTATCTATGGTATAAAAATATGCTAGGTTTGATACTTTTTCAATCTTAATAAAAAACAAGTTTACTAATTCACAAAAGAAAAAACAAGTAATATTTGAATAACACACACGCCTCCCACAGGCAATATTAGAAGAAATATTTTTTGATATATCTTTCAAATTTTCAGGTAAATGAAATAAACATTTTCCTTACTCAGATGGTTTTAATCTTCATTATAGTTTGAAATAGCTGATATCCAAAGATTCTGACCATGAACATTCTACCAGAAAACAGAAATTAATTAACACATCTTTTCTTTAAAAAAATTTTTAAAAAGACAAAACTTTAATATTTCTAGCTTCAAAACTTTATGTATAGGTGGTTTCCTTTGGATGATCATCCAGAAAACTCATTTTTAAGCAACCAAGCTAAGATAATCTTATCAAGTTCATTCTTTTTTATTTCTGTTTGAGTAAAGATAATCTATTGCTCCTATGATACCATCAATGCAGAATGATATCAAAGATCTAGTCATTTCAAATTCCAGATTTGCGAAAAAAGTGTCCAGAAAAGACTTGAATAACCAGAATTTAACTTGTCTAATCTGCACTCAAATTAGAAAGAACATCTAGGCAATAGTAAAACCTAGTTTTGACTGAGGAATAATATTCAACTTCAATGACATGTCACTTGTCTCCTCTTCATCAATGGGAATAAAATCTTCTGAATACTCTCTCTCGCTCACAATAGAAGTGTAACTGTCTAAATCACTAGTAACATTTGAACTTGCAGATTCACCGTAAAGAAAATCCTTGTCATGCTGTGGTTGAGGTTTTGATAGAATGCTACTTAATGACGACCCAGGTGTATTGATAACCACTCTTCCCTCAGTCTGTTCAGATTCTGGCCTGTGTGCACTAGGGATGGGGGACTGTTCCGATTCAGGTGGATTCAGAACAGGACGCTTAAGTCTAGTTATAGGTACAGATTCTCCCTGATGGTTGGTTTGTGCAAGGTCACTACTATAACATTTGATAAACTCGGGAGATCTCTCATTGTCTGATACAAGCTGCATAAGTTCAGGTATTTCATTTGAGTTAAATAGTTCTTCAGCAACATCCTCATCCTGTGACTGGAGAAAAGGTTCATGGATGTTTGTATTTTCTGTATATAATAAAGATGGGCTCAAAAATTTCTTCTGATAACTGCTACTTTTTCTAACAGTTTTGATCTTTGCAGAAATTTTAGTTAAATCTTTGTTTTGTCTGCTTTTTATAACTTTGTATGTTTTCATCATTTCGTCAGCCTTATTTTCTTTTGCATTTTCATCACCAAGAACATTGTTATTGTCATTACTTATAGTTGGTATTTGGACATCAATTAATTTTGGTTCTCTTTTACTTTGACCACTACCATCTAAAATAATGCTTTCTTTTGAGCCAGGATATGAACTGTTTACTTTCAATTTTTTTTCATCAGAATATTGTTGTGCCAAACTTTCTATCCTCTCATCCCAATTGTCAATGTTGCTTTGTATTTGATGTGAGTTCTGTGTCTTTGTCACATTTTTTAGCCTAACTCTCAATTTGTTACTATTTTTTGGTTTAATGTCAGTAGGAATTAATCTTTTAGGTGTTTCTTCCAAAATTTTATTTTTGTTTGGCTCAGGCAAAGAACTGCTATAACGATGACCCTTGGCCTCTTGCTGAGCAAAGCCAAATGGTTTACTTTCACTTTCAAGTTTCTGCAGCAAGTTTGGGTTTCCTTTGACTAGCCTCAGTCGGTGTGTATTTGTTAGCCCAAACATAAGGTGAGATTTTTTTACTCTGAAGGCTGGTTGTGAACGGATCCAACCTTTATTTTTTGGTACTCCAATTTTCTGCTGTGCACAATTCACATGGCTCTTACTTTGACAGACATTCCTTTCTTTATTTTGTGTTTTTGATGTTCTAATGGCAGATGATAACAGATTATTTCTTTCAGTCTGCTGCTGCACTTTTTTATCAAATTTTTTAGTCTCCAAAGAGGAAGGCTGCAGACTCTGCAGACAAGTTTGTAACACTTCAGGGATGTTTAACATCATTAGTTCGTGAATGATGGTTGTCAAAATGGGAACAGAATGTTCTTCTGTTTTCTTAATTTTTCTTTGATCAGACTTGTCTTGATCTCTGTCTCTTTTGTTGTAGACTTCAGTATCTGAAAAATCCTCAGTAGCATGAGATACACTTTCTGTTTCATTAAAGCTTGCTTCACCTAAAGAATCATTTTCATAAACATCTTTTAAGCTTAACTCTTGCTGGGAATATTTTTTTGTCAGTTTCTGACTTTCTCTGGAAACTTTCTGTGCTTTTCTGTTGTAAAACAATGGAGGAGGACAAGTATGGTTTATTGAGGTAACATCATCTTTGGAAGCTTCAAGTTTTAATTCATCTCTGAAGTATGTCCTAACTTTGGATGGAACAGGGTTCACTTTCACACTATCAGTCTGTGTACAAACTGATTTCAAACTTTCTTTGTTTTCAGAACCTTTAAATGCATTTGAATCTGACAGAATTATAGGCATTTGCTTATCTTCTATAGTAATCTGTGTTAGCCCATCTGCTTCCTTAATTTTATCAGAGTTTTTGTCACCTTTGGGATTAGCATCTGACAATGATCTGACTGATGGCTGAATCAAAACATTATTCGAAATGTGAGGAATAAGACCAGGTCCTAGGCTCAGTAAACGATATCCGAGTATCGCGTATCCAATTTCCTTTCCCATCAGATTGTATATTTTAAAAAGCCCTTTGTCTCCATGAAAACACGGCACATTAATTCCAAACCTGTTCATATCTCTATGTATTGCTGATATGGCAACATCTAAAGCAATTGTTGCATTTCCTATCAACTTGGGAATTTTGGGGAAAGTATCTAACACCATCACATACAGCGGTGTGTTTGAAAGATGAGATCGCAAAGCTTCTGGCAGAATCCGAAATAAGCACGATTTACCCCGTTTGATTAAGAAATTGCCTTGCTCGTCCTTCAACTCTTTAAATTGCTCAAGCGTATCATAATAAGGATCATCTTTTATTTTCTGTCTGAGAATATCGGCCAGCTCAGCATCTAAGTGATTTATGAGAAGGGACGGAAAGTCAAGCAATCGAAATGCAACGGCTGGAAATCGACAGACAACGTCGGGTACATACAACTTTTCCACTACGAGTTCGAGGGAGAACATGGATTCACACTCCATTTTTTTTTCAGAAGAGATTGGAAACTTCAGACGAATGGAACCTCACAAATATGACTGCCTCGTAATTTTCTGGAGGAGCATGCCATGGTTTGTTAATCAGCAAGCATTCGCTGAGACACATAAACACCCAACGGCCATTTTGGTTACTTCCCAGCGAATTTGAAGTGGGAGCATCGTGGTTGTTAGAAAATTGGAGTAGGCGTCGGAAACGGTCCCGTATAAAATGTAAACAGAATAAAAATTATTAAAATATTCATAACATTGATTTTTAATTACAAAAATCAGTGTAAGGTTATCTATAAATAAACAATAAAAAGTAAATGCTTATGTTATATATTTATTTATTTCTATTTTAATGAAATTGCTTTTCGTCTTAAAATCAGATTTTCATTTTTGTGAATGCTCGTATCTCGGGCATGCAGTGCGGACGACTTGACGAAAAGTCCGTAGCTGATTTATGCGATTCCAAAGCGCCTTTGCGTGGTCGGAGAATTTTTCGAGGAATTTATAGATTTTGGAAAAGAGGAAACGTGGACAGTCGAAGACTGAACGAAGCCAACGGTGAAAATCCGAAAATGTGCAGGCGAGCGAGAGATGACACATGACCCGCTGGTTTACGTGTGGGAGGGAGTAACGCGCCGGCTTTCAAATGGATATTCTTTCCTGAAGTTTCTGTCCGGGCCTCGCAGAAGCCTTAGCCTGAAGGGAGACCGATGGGGATGACGGCTAAGGGCAGCAGCCTGCCGGAGCCAGACGGAGGAGATTATCAGTATCACCGCTAGTTGGCGGCCCAGCTGGCATGAAGAGGTGTAAGCCGCGCGATGCCGCCAACTGCGAAAAGACGAGCGCCGCTAAGCAGACGACTCTTTTTCAGAGCTGGGGCGGGCAGCCCACCGCCGCCCGCATCCCTCAGAGAGGGAGGACTGGGGGGGTCGCAGGCGGCGGCGGCTCCTCCTCGGACGTCATTGATTTGGGCGCGAGTGACAGCGACGAAGAAGCGGCGCTGGTGCAGGCCATGGAGGAGGGCCTGCGCCGCCATAGCCAGGGCGGTCCCTCCACCGCGGGCTCTTCTGGGTTTGATGACTTTGCGGGGAAGCTATGGATCTACCCGACGAACCTACCCGTTCGTGACTACCAGCTGAACATTGCTCGCGCCGCGCTGTTCGAGAACACACTGGTGTCCCTGCCCACTGGTCTGGGCAAAACGTTTATAGCCGCGGTGGTGATGTACAACTTCTATCGGTGGTACCCCCGGGGCAGGACGGTCTTCATGGCTCCGACCAAGCCGCTAGTCGCTCAGCAGATGGAAGCTTGTTACAACATCATGGGGATCCCACAGGAAGACATGGCTGAAATGACTGGTAATGCTCTTCAGCGGAATGTTGCTTTTGTTACCTTCCTTTTTCTTCAAGGTTACTCGCAGGATTCGGAATTACAGTTTTCCGTGTGATATCTGTTTGTATATGTTACAGTATAATTCCAGTAAGTGAATTCTGGAGCGCTATTGTGACAGTGACAGTTTTATCTAGAATGAAATTTGAATTAAGTTGGTATCTAGGACACTTTTCAAATTGTATGAGCCATCTATCACCCATCCAAACTGCCCACTAGCAACTCTTCCCAACCTCCCTCCCTCTCTCTCTCTCTCTCTTTTCATATCCTACAAATTTTGTGTTCTGAGTATATTTATTGAAATGCAGTGTGTTCTTTTTACCAATAGCAACAATTTATGGCAAAAGACTGGTTGTTGTGTGTGGTATTTTTATATCTTGTCTGGTTTCTTTGGATGTAAAAGTAAAAATGTAAAACCAAGCGGCATACAGAATACAAACAGTTATTCGGTATTAACTCACTCATTTAACCTTTAGATGATGGTAACCTCATTTCATGGTTGCAACCCTGAGGTATTCTACACCATCCTGATTTTAGCTAACTTCAACCTGTTGTTCTGCTGGGGAGTGTAGGTTGATCTCTCAGGTTTACAGGCAAGCCAGGATCAGACAGGAATCGATTACTGTAGAAATTACATTGTTCTGCTTGGTTGTTGAAAGGAGTGAAGGGTCATTCTGTTGATGTCCTGCTGAAAAGCATCACTTTGGTAATTTTGGTGACATACTCTGGTTTAAAACTTCCTAATATACACTACCTGCATCCTGATGCAAAACCTGGATTAATATGAATAGAAAACTTCTAATTAGCACTGCCTCTAGGATTTTATCAGTGGACTTGTTTTAAAGGATCATTCTATACTAACTTGGATACATCCCATTTCTCAAAAAAGTTTGGATTAAAATCTCACTTTTGTTAAGATGTCAGTCTTGACTAGATGTCCTTGTTAGCAATTACAAAACATTTTTCTCCTCTTCTCTCTCTGACATTTTTGCATTAAAAAATTTGTTAAAATGTATTAATTGCCATTGTACATCATACACCTGCCATATGTATTAATTATGGTTTTTGTGTACTATTAGACATTTTGAATTCTAAGTCATCACCACTGTGGCAAAAAATATTTGACTGTAATGATTTAAAGATAAAAAGCAGATTGAAAAGAAATGTTGAAAAATAGTTGTACAAAACATCACCACTGTAGGAACAGAAACAAACCAGAGATAAAAAGATCAGCTGAGTTTTGTTAGAAAGTGTCATACTATATATACAGGTGCATCTCAAAAAATTAGAATATCGTGGAAGAGTTCAACATTTTTTGTCATTTATTTCAGAAAGTGAAAATTGTTTATATTCTAGACTCATTACATGTAAACTAAAATATTTCAATCATTTTTTTAATTTTAATTTTGATAATTACGGCCTACAGCTAAAAAAAATAGAAAAAAAACGTATCTCAAAATATTAGAATATTCCATTTTGAGTTTGAGTAAATCACTATTTATGCAGTATAAATACCATGAATCTGTCAGTCTGGTTCAGTACACACGACCACAATCATGGGGAAAACTGCTGACTTGACAGTTGTTCAAAAAACATTCATTGACACCCTCCACAAGGAGGGTAAGCCACAGAAGGTCATTGCTGAAAGGGCTGGCTGTTCGCAGAGTGCTGTATCAAAGCATATTCATGGAAAGTTGACTGGAAGGGAAAAGTGTGGTAGGAAAAGGTGCACAAGCAAAAGGGATGACTGCAGCCTTGAGAGGATTGTCAAGCAAAGCCGATTCAAGAACTTGGGGGAGCTTCACAAGAAGTGGATTGGGGCTGGAGTCAGCGCATCAAGAGCCACCATGCACAGACGTGTCCAGGAAATGGGTTACAAGTGCCGCATTCCTGATATCAAGCCACTCCTGAACCAGAGACAATGTCAGAAGCGTCTTACCTGGGCTAAGGAGAAAAAGAACTGGACCGTTGCTCAGTGGTCCAAAGTCCTCTTTTCAAATGAAAGTAAATTTTGCATTTCATTTGGAAATCAATATCCCACAGTCTGGAGGAAGAGTGGAGAGGCACAAAATCCAAGTTGCTCGAAGTCCAGTGTGAAGTTTCCACAGTCAGTGATGATTTGGGGTGCCAGGTCATCTGCTGGTGTTGGTCCACTGTGTTTTATCAAATTCAAAGTCAATACAGCCATCTACCAGGAGATTTTAGAGTACTTCATGCTTCCATCTGTTGACAAGCTTTATGGAGATGCTGATTTCCTTTTCCAGCAGGACTTTGGCACCTGCCCACAGTGCCAAAACTATGAGTAACTGGATTGATGACCATGGTATTACTGTACTTGATTGGCCAGCCAACTCACCTGACCTGAACCCCATAGAGAATCTATGGGGTATTGTCAAGAGGAAGATGAGAGACACCAGACCCAGCAATACAGACAAGCTGAAGGCTGCTATCAAAGCAACCTTGGTTTCCATAACACCTCAGCAGTGCCACAGGCTGATCGACTCCATGTCATGCCACATTGATGCAGTGATTCGTGCAAAAGGAGCCCCAACCAAGTATTGAGTGTATAAATGAACATACTTTTCAGAAGTTCAACATTTCTATATTATAAATCCTTTTTTTTTTTTTATTGATCTTATGAAATATTCTAATATTTTGAGATAGTGGACTTTTGATTTTCATGAGCTGTAAGCTGTAATCATCAAAATTAAAACAAAAAATGAACTCTTCCACAATATTCTAATTTTTTGAGATGCGCGCATGTGAGCGAGAGAGATACATACATACATACATTAAAAATATGCCTTTTCCTAACTATATCACTTCTTTAGCTTTGAGTACTGTCATTTTCTTCATTGTGATTATCAATAAAAACTTTTCTTAGTATTACTGGAATAATCTTTTATAGGTACAATCTCTCCTACAATACGCCAGAACACTTGGAAGACAAAAAGAATCATATTTTTGACTCCCCAGGTACTTATGAATGACTTGAGTCGAGGCAGCTGTTCAGCAGATTTTATCAAGTGTGTCATTGTAGATGAAGCACACAAATCTCTTGGAAACCATGCCTACTGCCAGGTGAAAGCTTTCATTATCTGTTGTTTTATTGAGACATACTTCTATCTATGGCTAAAGTGAAGAAAGAGCAATTGAAATATTTTTTCATAGGTAGTCTATTTCCTACAATAGTAAAATAAATTTAAGTGAAACTTGTGTTCTGAAATGCAAATGAGTAAAATATTCAGTATCAGTGTGTTTTTTTTTTTAATAGATCTAATATAGTTCCTTCATATGTTCCCTTTTATTTTGTTTTTTTCTATTAGTTTAAGATCCCAAGACATGAATTTTAAAATTTTGGCTGCAATTTTATTATAAACCCTGATGTTAACTACTACAAATGCAAACAAATATTCTAAGTAATATTTTCAAAAATCTGCTTTTTCTTGCTCCTATAGTGACAGGTGAAGAATGTGTTGTTTTTAGTAGTCATTTGATTTAGAACATGCTTTGGTATAAAATGACAAGATGCATCATTAATTAAAAATGCAGTTTACCTTTTAAAATGTACTACTGTACTTTTTAGTTATTTCATAATGCCAAATGAAAGATGATACTTCATTGCAGTACTAATAAATGTCAGTTACAGAAACAATTGATCCCAGGAAACAAATAAAAAATTTCTGCTAAAAGATATTTGGCTGGAAACCAAAAACTCTGAATTTATTGTCTGAAACAATTGAAACTTCGACAAAAATGAGTGAATTGAGCTATTTTGCCTTTTGTAAATATTTTATTTCATTCTAGATTGATTTTTTGAAATGTACTAGGGTGTGTGTGTTTTAAAATCACTAGAATATTCTATACTTGTTTGTATTTTTACTTAAATAGTCTAATGAGCAAGATTTGGTTATATACATTAGAATGCAGTTCAATAGTTGACTTGTATCCTGCATCTCCAGCTGATACTAATATAGTACAAACTCTCAAATCTGAAATGCTTGGTACTTTGGCGATTTCAGATTTTGAGTTTTTTACAGATTTCGGGAGATATATATGGGGTAGCCTATCGTAGATACTTTATCTAAATCACTATTTTTTTACTGTTGCAAAGTTTTGCAGCTGTCCATGGCTTCCTTAGTATCACTCTCAGCATAAAATGACAATATTTTATCTTTCTGTTTTTTCAGATCATAAATTGTTGTACCAACATACTCCTCTCTCAGCCGCATGACTGATGCACCACAATCTAGTTTCTTAAGTAACTTAGCAATACTTAGTACATGATGCTTCCTCTTACTTTTTAAAAATATTTCCCTTATTCATGTCTCTCTCTCTCTTTTAAACATGATTAAGATGAGGGGAGTCAAAACAATAGAATAAAACACAGCAGCTTCCAAAAGGGTCAGATGACATGTTCAGATGTAAGCACAGCTGGGACCATAACACCACCAAAACGAAGCAGCAGGTACTAGGATCACCAACACATGTCAGTTTTTGGGAAGTTTTCAGAATAAATTTTTGAAATTTTTTATGGAATATTTTTAAAACTTTTGGTTTTCAGGATTTTTGGTTTTAGAGTTTGTACTATACAGTTAAGGTAATTTAGTTTCTCTGCTGCATAAAAAAAGGCATTTTAATAATTCTTATAAGTTTTATTAATAAAAGTTGAAAAGAATTTTCAACAGTTAAGTCACAAAAAAGTAATAGTTGATTATTTTTTTTTTTTTTTTTAATTTTAAAAAAATTTACAGGTGATAAGAGAATTGGTGAAACATACTAGGGAATTCCGCGTACTTGCACTTAGTGCTACACCAGGAAGCAACATCAAGGTATTACAATTAATCCCTTTCCATTTCTGCTCTTTTATGTTAAAGGTATTGTATTTATACTAACCTAACTTTGACTATCTCTTTGCTTTTGGACCCATTTCATTTCACTTTTACATTTAAGTGTTGTGATGCTCTGTCCTTTCATTGCCTGTTTATAAAAACCTGTTTTGGTTTATACCTTTCACACTGATGCTAGCAACAACAACTGTATTTTTACTGAAAAATAACTGGTTTCAGCAGAGAAGAGTCTGCGAAAAAGACTGGCAAAAATTTGTCAAGTTAACTTAATTGTTGGTGGTCCAGTTAATGCCATATCAAATTTCACTTACTTCAAAGCCTGAAATAAAGTTGCTCATGTTTTAACTTGTAAATGGTAATTTGCTTTCAGGAATAACACCTAAAATATCCTTCATAAATAAAAAGTAATTTTTAGAAAGATTTTAAAGCCTTTATATTGTTGTATTCCACAAATTTGATCTTCCCAAATAATTTTATTTCCGATTCCTGGTTAATATTTCTTCCTTTTGTTTCTAATTCTAATAAGTTATCAGAAAAATCTTTTCTCTCCCAACAAAAAATACAAAACAAAGTGCTTGTTAAATAATACATCAGAAGCATTAAAAAATTTATTTTGTTTGAAAAAAGATGAATGTATATCTTAGAAATTTTCTATCATTTGAGCAGAGATTTTTCTTGTGAGCTAGAATTTAGTGGTGAGAGATGTTTTTGTGTAGTGATGGAGGAGGTCAGAAAAGAATGATTAATCTCTAGCATTAAAGTAACTTTATTAGTGAATCATGCATTTGTCTGACTACCTAAAACTTTTGCTGTTGCTGTATTTTTTTGTGTGTGCCATTGATAAATGTTGAACCTTTTATTTGCTTTAGGCTGTTCAGCAAGTGATCACTAACTTGTTGATTTCTCACTTGGAACTGCGGACAGAAGATTCAGCAGACATCCGAGAGTATTCCCATGAGCGCAAAGTGGAAAAAATAGTTGTGTCCCTGGGAAAAGAACTGATCGAAGTTCGCAATAAATATGTTCAGGTAAATGGGCTTCAAATAAAACAGGGAAAACCTTGTTTTGTAAAGCTAACTTTTTGTTCACATCTTCTTAGAGCAGTGGTTGCGAACCATTTTTTCAGGCATGCTGCATACTGAGTCTACCAAACATTGGAAAAAAACAAACTAATTAAAGAAACTCAAAATATTTAAGCATTATAGACAATTAATGCAATTGTTTGTTGTTTTTTTTCATTGTGCAATTTTAACATTTGGCTGCAAGCATGCCAACAAAAGATCTTTTAAATGCCCATTAGTTTGTCTTGGGCAGATTTTGTTTTTGATGAAATTTATGGCAGAAAATATCTGCTCGCAAACATCTAAGAGATGGTGCCCACAAGGAAAAGTGTTTCTTGGTACATATTTTTTAAAATGTTTGCAAATCTGGGTTTGTAGGAACTATAATTCTTTGTATTTGTTGTGCAAGGAAAAATGATTCTTAAGCTCAAAATTACATTTGCATATTTGTGGAATAATGACTAATGCCACCTTTTGAGATTACATGTTTTTTTTTTTAACCAAATGATATTGATTGTCTTTTTTAATTTGTGAGAACATTGACCAATTTGATCAAGTAAGATATGGCTACTTGATATTTCCAAAAATTGACATTTTCTTCAGCATCTGCCTCTTCATGTTGCATTTCTCTCAAATGACAAAAGTGTTCAAGGTTCTGTAGAGAGAATTTATAATGGGTTAAGGTTGTCTTTGAAGAATTTTATTGAAATGACAATCATTGAAGGAGGACAATCCTTTCCTTGTAACTACGTATTGAATTATTCCCTATCATTGCAAGTGTTCCATTTGTACAAATGCTTTTCAATTTGCACCACTCTAACTTACTTTAGTATAGTTTTTTACTTCAAAAAATGTCCTTTCCTGTAGTAATTAGTCCAGAATCTCTTCAATATCAAAATTGTCATTAATGCATCTTACTGAAATGTTAAACTGCAATATTAGTAGAGTTGCTGCTCTCATCCAAAGTCAATAAAAAGTATATATTCCTATATGCTGCTGACTTAATTTGTTTCACACATCTGTAGACATCTTTTCAATTTGCCTCATTACAGTATTTCAGGAGGGTGATAGTTCATTAACCAGCTTTTGAATCTTATTATCACCTTTGTGAATAGCAAAAAATTCACTAAAATTTCTTTGACAATTTCTTCAATTTGGTAATACAGTCGACCCCCGCGTAATCATAGTTCGGCATTCGCGGCCCCGGTTATTCGCGGAATTTTCCTTAGAACCTAACTAATAATTGTTCATGGAAACCCCCGCATATTCGTGGAATCGCAAATATCTTCCGCGATTTTTTTATGGCTTTTTTCGTGGCAATATATATTTTTTCACGCTTTTTAATGCTAAATTATTAATAACAATATAATTTACTAATTTTGTAATATAAATACTAACGTGAATTCAGCAAAATATCAATATAAAATAAACGCTATTGGCTGGAGGTTTGAAAGTAGACAATCCGAGAGCGTTGTTCATTTCTCCTTGCTGCTGATTGGCTGCTGCCCATGAGGTGCTGTCTCAGGCAGATGCAGTCCAGCAGCCCTGCATCATCCCAGTTTACCTCGTAGCTATCTCAAGTGTTTCGCTGAGTGTTGTATTTTTTATTAAATTATTATTATTATATATTTATTTGTATATTTTTTATTATATTTTGACGTTTATAGGCATTTTTATGGACCACGTCCAATATTTGCGGTTTTTCACTCTTCGCGGGTGCTCAAGGGACGTAACCCCCGCGAATACCGGGGGACAACTGTACTTTTTTTTCTTTTTTTAAGGTACAGCTATAGTTTTTATCTTTTAGTGAAAAGAATCTGTTGCCTTGAAAAGTTATTTTTCTTCTCTGAAACAATCTTTGCTCAATTTTGAACCCAGAGGATATTTGCTGTTGAAATCTGTACTAGACTCCTTGAAATGTCTTTTAAATTGAATTTTTTAGGCACCACCACACTGGCTCTGCAGATTGAACAAATAAGGCTTTGAAACTTTTCTCAGAAAAACCAAAAATCTTCCTTGCCAGATTGGATTAAATTCTCATAGGGAAATATCTTTCAGAGCTGCCACGCACACATTTAATTTCTAACAGGGAGATCTATCTCTTTGAGATATAGCTAGGAGGGAGATGGTTGTGTCCATCCACCACCAAAACAACAGATGCATTTTAATTTTTTCAATATATTTGGTGAGCATATTCTTGTTTGATTTTTCAAACAAACTAATTATAACTACACAAATAAAAAAAAATTTTAATAATAAGTTAAGCATCTTTAAAAAAAAAAAATATTTAAAAACCTAACAGTGTCCTGAAAATATTGGAAATGAGTATCTGGCAGGAGATTTTGCCTGTCAGTCAGTAGATTGGACACATTTGCACAGAATAACCAAGCTATTATTATTACAAGATTACACATTAATTTAAAAGAATGTATACACAATGTAAAGTGGAGTGTTAACCTTTATACCAAAAACCATAACACCATGCTTATCTATAACAGTCTTGAATGGTGGCAGTGGTCAGATAACAAGATATCTTGACAAAGATTTAGTTCTTTAAATCAGGTGAGTGTTTGAAAACCTTGAGGCTACAAGAACAATGTTGTCTCTGCCACTCTTTCTGTGCCCCAGTGTTAAACAATTCTCCCACAGTTAAATAAGTGAATTTCATATTATGTTTATTGTTCCATAATGAAATCTAATGGCATTGTGCATGCTACTCGTAATTTGATGTGCCATGGTTGGTTTGACCACCATTGTTGTAAGAGATACCTTGGTTTTTTATTCCTCCACAGATTTTGGAAATGATTGTTCATCGGTTGACAAGTCAAAATGTCTTGTATAATCGGAATATTCAGAGTCTCTCCAAGTTCTTCATTTTGAAGGCACGAGAAGCATTCAGGCAAAACCCTCCAGATCATCTACAGGTGAAAATTTTTTTTTTTTCAAAATTGTTATGTATAACACACCCATTGATTGGCACTATGAAGGTGAATTAGCAAGAGAATTTGCATTACCTTCTGGTAAATGAAGCAGGATATTTAGCTACACTAATTACTCATAAATGAAAATGCATGTATACAACTTCTCTATTTTATTTTGTATTTGCCATGGTTTCTATCAATTGAGTTAGCTGTATTGATTTACTTTTCTTACCTGTCCAGAGATCTCAGATAGGGGTCATTGAAGGAGACTTTGCTTTAGTAATGAGCCTCTTCCATGGTTATGAACTGCTGCAGCTGCATGGATTACGATCCCTACACAACTACCTGCAAAGTTTTCTGAATGGGGAGAAGGGTTATGGCAGGGCGCGTGCCGAGTTGCTTCGGTGTGCAGAATTTTCTGACATTGTTGAAACTTTGAAGAATAAATTTGGAAGGTAGGTAACCCAAGTAAATATTTGCTGAATATTTTTTGTAGCAGCTGGTAATCACTCAGTACAAAATAGTTTTACATCTTGTTATGGTACATCTGTTAGACCTGTTGTTCAATCACTGAAATACTAGAATCACAAATCTGGTTAATATTTTATATAACGATTTATTTTGAAATTTAAAAGAGAAAAGTTTTTTAGTAGTTTATTGCATTAAATTCCTTGCCTTTTACCAAGCATATGTAGACTATATTACTAATTATTTTCAGAGGTGTAGGAGTCTAACTGTAATCATAAACAAATCCCATCCTATTCCTTTTGGCTACCTGTCCAATTAATTTCTAAATATATCTTTTGTGGTACCCCGAAAATCTGTGGTTATCACACTGTTCCGTGTATTTGCTACATTCTACTGATGAAAAAAAGACTTAAAGCTGAACAATTTTGACAAGTTTAGTTCTATTCTCTACACATCACTACATTTATGAAAAAAATGCAGTAGCAGACGGGGTCTTGGCAGTGTTAGGACAATGGTACTCATAGACAGATTGATTTACTTTTACCTAATCAAGAGTCTGGATGCATGATCAAACTGAATTTAGTTTTTCCATGCATCTTTAAATAACAAAAAACAAACAACTATAATGACAGCATAGTCAGTAGACTGCCTGCATTTCTTTTCGGTTGAATGTTTTTTTAATTGGTGGGTTTTATGTATAGGCAAGGGACATTTTTATTTGAGTGAAAAGTGTTCAAAGCTGCACAGTAGAAGACTTACAAATACGCCTATTTTTTACATCAATATCTCCAGAATTTGTAGAATTTGAACTTAACCAAGATTTGTCTTTTTTTGGTTTTTCTTTTTAGTTCTAATGTTAGTTTTTCTCAGTTGAATACGCAACAAAAAGAAGATCCATTTATTATTAGCCATCCCAAGATGGAAAAATTGCAAGAAATAGTTTGCAGCCATTTTGAACAACATCAGAAAGGTAATCATTTCATTGATTGTGTGTGCATGCATTCACACATGCATCGGAATATTTATGTTGCTTTTTTTGTTGCAAATATATGGTACCTCACAGAAGTATAACCAGGATTTCTTACCAGAGGGTGGCAACATTGCCTGCTTTTGTGAGATTAGGAATTATTCACCCTTATCCATTTTTGTGTTCTGTTGAGTCTATCATTTTTGTTTGTGTCTTCCTTTACATGATGATCATGAAGTTAAAAAGTAGACAGAAGCCTCTAATAAAGAGAACTTTTGAGAGATTCTTTGCTTTGGACTTCGATCTGGTAATGATGGGAGCATGAAGACAACCTTGATTTTCCTCCACTTGCTTGCCTCAAGCAGCTGACTGGGCAATCTGAATATTCATTTGTTCTCTCTGTTTTTATTGAAAATTTAGCACTAATTCTTCTGCTATGTAATACAGTTGTGATGATTCATATTTAATTACATCAGTAATAGCATTTTTGTTACAGCTAAATGATTGAGTACAAACCCACTGCTCCCCCTTCCCATGTGCATGTTGTGGGTATCACACATCAACAAGGTAGCCTATAAAAATGCTTGATAGTCATAGAGCTCAGATTTTGTAAAAAAAAAACTGGCAGTGCAGAAGGAATTCTGTAAATCCATTCACTATCAGGAAATATCAAGAAATGCTGTAGCTATAGAAAATTTAGCTTGTTCACATTGTAGTTTGCTAACTTATTTTTTTTTATTGCTTTTTAAAATTTTTGTTTAAGGGGCTGAATTTTGCAACACAAGGATCATGATATTTTCCCAGTATCGTGACAGTGTCAGGGAGATAACAGAAATGTTGAAACGTTGCAGTCCACTGGTCAAAGCAATGAACTTCATCGGTCAGTCTTCCTCTGGCAAGATAACAAAAGGACTTACTCAGAAAGATCAACTAAAGGTGTGTAGTACCATTATGGTGATAACTGATACTTGCCATATTTTACTACCATCTTCTGTCTTCCTCAAAAGTTTCTTTACACATTGAAGGTTTTGTCAAAAAGTCAGTATGTTTGCACAGTGTTCACAACTGCATGTGACTTCATTGTGCTTTGCTTTTCTTTTGATTACTAGGTGATGAAACAGTTTCGTGAAGGTGGGTACAACACCTTGGTTTCAACCTGTGTTGGGGAAGAGGGGCTAGATATTGGAGATGTTGATCTAATTATCTGCTTCGATGCTCATAAAAGTCCAGTTCGTCTTGTGCAAAGAATGGGAAGAACAGGTCGAAAGCGGAAAGGCAGAATTGTGATGCTAATCACTGAGGGCAAAGAAGAACAGGTACAAGGATGGTTAACATCTTTCTTCATTATCATGCAGATTACTTGTTAAAGTTGTCTTAGTAATTACTGGTGGTGGTGGTTTTTATGCTTCACAATGATACATAGGAGACAGTTCTGCAGCATCAGCCACTTTTTTTTTTTTTTCAGAAAGCTTTACTACAGTGAGGGGGGGCCGTATTATTGGTTTTCTACAAATATTCTGGCTTAGGAGGAAACTTCACAATTTAGATGCTTTAGCGGTTTGAAAAATACCAAAAAATTACAAATCACCAAAACGAGACTACTTTAACCCCAGAAATCAATACCTTTTTAGACATGATTATAACCATTATCATTATGATATTGTGGTGTTCTAGCCGATGAGATTTTTTTTTTACTTTCATTACTTAATTTTTGACAAATCTAAAGCTTTGTTGATCCATAAGCTAATGGAAGAAGCAGAAGAAATATTTTAATTTTGCTACTAAAGGGTGATGGATGGGTTGTGTGTATAGTATACCAAGCTGCTGTGGCAGAGGACTTTAGTTTCATTTTCAATGGAGACTAACTTCAAACCTCCTATAGCATTCTTGCTTTTCTGTACCAGTCCACTGGCACTCCTACCACAGCTAAACAGTAATTTTCTGTTTCCTGTTGAAGAGGCATGTGGTAAGTCCCACAAGACTCAAGAGTGACAATTGCTTGTTGGCAGTAGCCATGGTACTCTAAATAACTTCATCGGGTTGTCTTCAGTTGTTAAAAGTGGGGTTACTAAAAAAATTGTATATATATGTGTGTGTGTGTGTGTGTGTATTTTTTTCTCATTATATTCAAACTGTTCATTAAATAAGCCAAGAAGAAAACAATATTTAGAAGTCAAGTCTATTGAGAGGTTAGATATAATGGGTGGGATGACTTTTTTCTTTCCTCATCTTTACAGATATACAATCAAAGTCAGTGCTTGAAAAGGAACTTAAACAGAGCTGTTCTGAACGGGACACAATCCATCCAGTATTACTGTCATTCCCCCCGGATGGTTCCTAATGGTCTGCAGCCAAGATGCCACAAAATGTTTATCACTGTGATGAAACCATTTGCAGGCAAAGTAAAGACCACCAAGGCGTTGGGATGCAAAAGTGAGTTTAAAAAGTCAGCTGAATTTGGGTTGTAAATTCTCATTTTTGGAAATGATTTATTTTAATTTTAGTAAATACAGAGCTTTTGCAGTTTGGCAGCTAATTATAATAAAATTGTGTCTTAAATGTTTATTATCTTTTACAGTTTTGGTGGCTTCCAGCTTTTCTATTGCCATATTAAGTTTATTTTACATTTGCTAAAAAACCTGCTGTTTCTCAAAGAAGCAAATGAATTTATACACATCAAGTTCATCTTTTATTAAAAGTAGCCATTTTAGGTTAACTTTATCTTGGTAATTCTCTCTCTCTCTCTCTGCACATGCTTACATTAAACCATTTATCTCAGGGTTAGTTGGAGAGGTCTTTCTCTTTTTATTGAGAAAACTGGGAGACAAAACCTCAGGTTTTAATAACTTTATTGTAGCAGTTTTGCTGAAAGCAAATGACAAAAATGTACTTTTCTATAAACGCTATAAAATCTTTTCAGTCATTTTTCTTTATTGTTTTTAATACAAGCCAGTACTAAAACTTCTTTTTTTTTTCACCTTTGCATTTACAAAAAGTGACTGGTACTAAACAAAAAAGAATAAATAGTTTTTTTTTAAAAAAATCATATTTATTATTTGGAATGAAGTGTCCCTGACTGTAACAAGGAGCTCATTCTTGGTGATTTGAAGGTGAAATCAACTCTCTTCTCTGAAATTGCTTCCATATTTTCTGTTTGTTCATTTTTTCAAAAAAAATTAAACACATTTAATGTTTTTTTAAAAAAAAAAGAACTCACAAGCTTGACATTGTTGACTTTACTGTCTCTGATCTGTTACTGATGTATGAAATTAACAGGTAAAAATTTACATTTTTAGGCTGAGTTTCAGATATAGAACACTACCTTAAACAAGCATTAATTTATGTAAGACGTGTGTAATATGTGAAACTACTGTAAAAACGACAACAGACTTTATGAAAAGTTAGAAAAGCCTGATAAGTTTACTTACAATAACCAAGGAGATCAGGTTATTGTAGCAAATTTTCAGCCAGCCCAAGATAATTTCATGGATAACTAAGCTATT
Organism: Nautilus pompilius; assembly: GCA_018389105.1. Classification (NCBI taxonomy): domain Eukaryota; kingdom Metazoa; phylum Mollusca; class Cephalopoda; order Nautilida; family Nautilidae; genus Nautilus; species Nautilus pompilius. The sequence continues at coordinate 228,083 of JACATO010001546.1, forward strand.
GAAGATCATGCCTTGCATATTGTGGAGATTTATCTTCAGCGATGAGACGGTAGTAAATGTTCATGTGGTTTTTGTAGAAACAGTGCAAAAAAGAAAGACTGGACATAGGGAAATAATTCAGATCACCATATTTAAAATTTAACAGAAGTAAATAAATAACAAATTTTACCCCAGAGAACGAATAATTTGAGAAGGATGTACTCTTGGTATCAAGTATCAGGATGCTGGTCTAAATCTGTTTCTTTCACTTTTTTCTGCATGTATAAATTGGAAGGAGACAAAAGCAAATTTAAAAAAAATTTTTTTTTTTTTTTTAAGAAAACTATGCCAAAACAGAATTCCTGACTGAGAATGAGTTGCAGTACTGGAACAAGTATTACAAAGTGGGCAACACAGCACTGGTGTCACTGCCCCAAGGAGGCTACTTTCTTTGTCTTGGAGATGAATTTCAGGTGTGTTACTCACTGCTGCCATCATTACTTCAGGATGATCAGATATGCTTCTGAGCTTCAGCATTCATCTGATTTACTTGTCAGCACAACTATCTTTAATACTGAAACAGCAATGACAGTTGGCTTCATCACATTGCACTTAAATGACCATCTCTTTCTTGTTTTTTTCATTACGGGTGGGATACAAATCCAGAATTTGAGATCACTTGATGTTGTTTTCTACTAGTTCACAAAGGGATGGGATAATTTAAGGATCATTAATGTACATTTTCTTTCCACCATTTACAAGAACTGAGGTCTTGTCTTGTTCCTTCAGCGGGGACAGCTTATATCACATTAATCTTACAAAAAGAACTGGTATCACATTGAAAATACAGTACCTGCATTTTCTGTAGATTTGTCTGCAATGGATAACTTACCACTTTTCATCACGTTTCCATTGACTTTTGCATTAAAAAAATTTTTTTTAAGTTGGTCACATTCTCTGACACTAATCTTGATTTTAATGATTCTAAACTTGGATTACTTTTACTAAATAGATTGTCTGTTGGCAGTTTGAAGATATAAGTACACAATTTATGACCTCCAGACTTGTGCTTATTTTTATACTTCAAGGTGGTTGATGATGACAATATGACCCAGCTTTCCCTAACCAGGTGGTTACCATGGCAAAATCGTCTCCATGACAACCACATCATTGGCAACTCAATGGTTACCAGACATTTTGTAGAACTGATGGAGTTCATAGAACTACAGCGTAAGTAGTACTACTTACTTCTGTTTTTAACGATTAAACTGTTGTTGATTTGTTTTAATTTTACATTTTCTTGTTGCTTTCCAAGAAGATTTTTACCTGCTAAGTAATTTCCAATATTTTAAGTGTTCCTATTTAATGAGTGACTTTTGAACATTATACAGAAATAGAAAAAATAAATATAATAAAAAATTTTAATGGTGAACATAACACTTTGAATTGTTTTTTCAAAGATTATTTTTTCAAAATGTATTATAGATAACAGATTAGTAAATGGTAGTCTGGTTAATTTATTTCTGTACAGGAACTTTGGATTCATCCACAGATCTGTATACTATGGAGATAGATACATACTTAAATGAACATGATATATTGAAGACTGGAGAAAAGGATAGATATGGCAAGGGAATAGTAAAATACATGAAAAAAAAACATTGTTTGCATCAAAATGAATCTGCAGGAAATAAGAGAAGTGATATGAGAGATACTGGCTGGAAAGGGATGAGCAAGATGTTAGCTTTGCTTGAGACTGAAGATGCACTGGAAAGCGACTGTGCCTCCAAATCTGCAGCTAATGTAGATGGGAAAGGCTCAGTACACACTGTAGATAGTGAAGATGCAGAGAAAACAACAATACAAAATATATTGAACTCTTCTCCCTCCTGTGGTTTAGAAAAAAGGAATGCTGTAGATAATGCAAATTTACAAATTTTGAAAGCTCAGAATCAGAAAGAGAGGAAGAAAAATGAAGATGTTAGTGAGAAGTCTTTGGCAATATGTAGTAAATGGGTTACTGGGTGTGCAGACATGTGTGATGATGATTTTATTGAGCTACCATTGGAGTTAAAAGAAAAGAAAAGCAATGAGTGTTCTAATTTATTTCCAAAGGTCTTCTCTGAAGACATTCAGGGAAATTTGATAAGTTCATTCCAACCCTGCAACTCTGGTGGTAACCCTGTTCCAAGTCCACCATTGTTAGAGGAGATTACAGTGGTCTTTGACAGAATAGGCGATCATGGGCATTTGCCCTCCTTAGACCTCCTTCAGCTCGTGGAGCAGTGGGAAATGGAGCACTTGGAAAAAATCAGTCATGAAGTAAATGTGACAGACTATGCTGTTCCTCCGAGTGTTAAGAGATGTAAAATGTCGGAGTCTATTGGCACTGTCAAGATAGTTGACTGTCTTCATGAAAATGACAAAACTGATCAAAAGCTATTCACAAAAATAATTCCTAAGATTGCAGAAAATACTAGAACAGAATCACACAGCAAAAACACTACACTCGGAGTGAGTTTTGAAGATCTGTTTAGCCCAGGGAAAGATCATTTGGTTAAACAGGATGTTATATCTGTCAGAGATGCAACACTTAGCTGTTTTGGTGAGAAGGATTCTGCAGTGCTACTTGAAGGCAAGTTACAGGGACAAAGTAGAGAGACAGATGTGACAGTGTTTGAAATCAATTCCGACTCCATTTTTGACAATCTTAACTCTGAGATGAATAGCAGCATGAAATCTTCATTTGACAAGAGCAACAGCAGTTCTAAGATTGGTTTTACACAGGCTTTTAAATGTGTACACACCAGCCCCAGTCTCCTGTCATCAGCTGCAATTGTGGAAACACCTCGGCCAGATACATCAACTCCTGTGAAGAAACTTGATAAATTTAGTAATTTGTCAGTACTGTCTACAGTGGTCTCTTCTCCAGTTGCATGTTATGAAAACTGCTCAAAAGCACATGGTAATCTGCCAGTTAGTAAAATGTTTGTTGTACCTGATGTAGATGTCATGCCTTCTGATGAAAGGGCAGTGCTGTCAGGTGCTACTGAATGGAATGTAATCCTAAAAAACAATGCTGAAGTTGCAGTCATTGAAGAGAGCTTGGAAGAAGAAATGCCTCAGTTTGACTTGGGTTTTAATATCGATGACTTGGACAATGTCATTCCTCCTTCCCCTCACATGGCATGCTCCTCGCATTCTCATGAGCCCTCAATGGCTGCTCAAAGATGTAGCGTAAATCTTTTCTCGCAGAAGTCTGCAGAGCTGAGAACCTTAAAGCAGCTACAGTCAGTCAAGCAAGTAAACAATGTGGACGGTAATGAAAAGAAGGAAGAGAAAACTCCATTATTTGGAAAAAGTTCTTTGCTACAGGCAAGCCTGGCAACAAAAGCTGCATATTCTAAATATCATCCAACTCCAATGACCACTGCCAACCATCACATCAGTGGACAGGAAACTGGGGATACTGATGGTAAGTTTAAGATGCCTTTGCTTTATTCTATTTATTTTATTTTCAAAAGTTTATATAACGTTAAACAAAACATTAAGGTTTTGTTATTTTGGGGCAATAATAGGTGGTTATCTTCTGAATTGAATGGTAAATTTGTCCAGCTTTTCCCAATGGTAAACCAACAACTGATTGATGATGCATGAAATTTTTAATAGTGTTCGAGAAACTTTTAAGCTTTAACTTCTAAATTTCAAAATATTATTCCATTACCAGTAGCTTATAGCTATTTCTGATTTAAAAATAATAAAGGTTCAGGAACTGAGTTATGTGGACACTTTGCAGTGCCTCCATGTAGAAGGAAAACAATGGTGATTGACCAAGGTTTTTTGTTGTTGTTGTTTTAGATGAGGAGTGTGACAATGTCCATGCTGTCAGGAAAAAGAAGATTAACCTTTTTGACTCACAATCACCAATTTTGCTAAAACTGCAGCCTTCGACTGGTAAGCTGGAGGATTTTACTAATTCCTGTTGAATTATCCATGCATGCCAGATATGATCATGGATAATTTTTATTTATGATATGGGCTTGTTATTCGTTAATGCTCTTTCCCCTATAGCATTTAAATGATACTCCCCACCTTGTTTGGTAAGGCTTGAAGAAATGCTGCTGCTTGGGCATGTGATTGCTCTCATCTTGCCGACTGTGTGACACGCCGGATTTAAGTAACACAGCATTGTTTATTGTCATTTCATTTGCTTTAATCAGTTAAAACAGGGAGCTGGTACTGTGCAGGTTTTAACTGTTGTGGGACACATTTGCTGCAGAGTCTATGTTCCTAAGAGTGATCTTTCTCCGTTAAATGACTTAATGCTCTGTCAGTTTGTCCAAACTTTCCCTCTGCTCAGGAAAGGACCAGATAAGTCAGACAAATGCTATTTATCTGCAAAGATTTCAAATCTTCACCAATGTTGTCTGTTTTCTACATTTTAGTTGGTGCTTCCTATATCTCTAAAGATTCTAAGAGCAGCTCAGCACAGGAAGACATGAAAGTAAGTATATTAAAATATAAAACTTATTTCAGTTTCTTCAGGTTTTCATTCACATACACAAACAATAGAATTTCAGTCTAAGACCCAAGAGATTTCAGAAAATCTACATCTTAATCTGGAACTGCTATCAAGCTTACTAGGCAAAGTATTCTAGACAGAAAAGGATTAGTTTAGTTCACATTGCAGTGTATTTTCACTTTCCTTGGAACAAATTATTTTAAAATCACAAAAATGTATGTAGCTAAGATTGCTTTAGCTATTGAGTCTTTTATATAATTGTTTGTTGTCTGCAGACTAATTTTAGAGGACTTAGTTGTGCATGTAGCTACTTAATTGAGAAGCAGTACATGTGAATATGATCATACAATTTTCTGAATTTAGTATGTTAATCTTGCCTGGTAATGGTGAACTCTAATTATCACTGATGTCTGTTTGGCAATGGTAAACAAGTTATATTGCATCTATTTAGTGGAGTTTTGTATACTAACAGAGTATATTTTATTATTGTGTACAGACTGATACCAAAGGGACTGAAAAGCTGAATACGACACCTCTTCCGTCTTTGTCCTGTACCAGAATCTATGTTGATGATGACTCTCTGGATGATTTTGAAGGTACACTTTTTAAAATGTTCATATGCCTTAATTTTCTCATCCTGACAGTCTTGTCAAAGTTATTTTCTCCAATTAGCTTTTTAAAAATTATTATTCTTTCTAAGATTTCCAGAGGGGGTAGTTGTATCTGGAGTAAACTGACTGTGCACTGTTCCTGAGATCTGTGTATGTCTTGTGTTAAATAGACTTTTTCTTAGTCTGCAGTGGAGTTTCCAAGTAAATCTGGCACAGCATTACTTCATGCTGACCACTTCAGAAGCATTAGTCCACCAGGAATCAAGGAGAGTGATTTTTATTCATTGTGGTAGCAATTTTATCTCAGTTATTGAAGAGTGAAGAATGGGTTTGTATCAGCCACACTGACCCTATAATTATAGAGAGAAATGACTGCACAAATTGTGCAGATGGATATGGAAACACAAGTGGCAGTCATTTTGAAACTTTTTAGATATTGTAGATTATATTAATCTGATTTACACCTAAAGAAATTATTTGCAGTCACCATTGCTGTCCTGCTGAATACACAGCTGTGTCACTAATCCTTGGTGCTAAGATAAAGATATTGATAATTGCAGCAAAGATGGATTTCGTAAAGTCTTGCACAATGATGATTATGTATATTTCATATGCCTTTCACATTATACACCATGAGCACACGTCTTGTCTCAAATGCATTATCTCTCTCTCTCTCTCTCAATAGCCTTAAATTATAGCATAAAGGAGATTATTTATGAAAAGAGGTCTTGTGACAAAAATAAATTTTGTTTACACATGGATTTTTTAACAGTCAATTACTTATGCACTAATAATAAATATCTTTTGGCTTCCAGTGTATACACACTGGGTAGGTATCAAATGAGTAAATGATTTTTATTGTACATTCTTCACCAGCATTTGCTAACAATGGTGGGTGGGTTTTCTTTTTTTCTAGCAAAAATTGAAAATGAATAAAAAGAAAAAAAAATCTGCATAATCATTCATTCATTTTTTTTTCCTCCAATGAAGTACTGTAAAAATTAATTTGACATCATTTACTTTACCAGTTAATATTTATTTTGAAACTTCAAGGACAGACATTTTTTAAAAATCTGTTCGTAATTATTCATGTAGTTTAACATAATTTGGTATAAATTTACATCATGTTGTGTTTCTACCATTTCATGTAACTGCTGCGTACCTGGAAATCTCTCTCAAGGATGTGCCTGAAATTGCATTATACTATGCTTAAGGAAACTCGTTTCACCATTTTATCTTGTGGCTGATTCATGAAGGTTTATCTCTTCTACTTATTAATTTGAAAGGATAAATCATTTGCAACTTTTTTCCTCTTTGTTGCAGCACATTCTTTTTCTTTTAAATCAATCTACTTATTATTTTCTATTTTCATTCAGAGTTAGAAGTACCATTGCAGATGTACAACAAGTCAAAGGAAGAGAACCTTGTTGGCAGTGTGAAAAAGGAAAAGTTTCATTTCCGAAAGAGGCATCAGAAAGTAAGATTTATCTACCTTTGTTTTGACTACAACTTTTATTTTCTTTTTATTTAATAAATTTTTTCCAACTAAATGTAAACGAGTTCGTGACACGAGGAATTCCTTGTAGATGCAGGTCACCATACCTGCGTCGATTAAGTCCCTGCCTTTGTACACACCGCTGTCGCCACTACTGATTGAACGGTTTGGTGAGGTCATTGGACCGACTGACAATGTTGCTCGACGTTGCTACTTGTGGCTCCTTGGTTACCGGGTCATCCACTGGTCCAGTCTACCTTCGAGTCGCTGTCCTTCGTTGAACGTCAAAGTTTCATCGTTTAAACCCAATCGTTTAAAGGAAGTAAAAGTCATAACAAGTTTCCGTAGGTGAACCTGCGGAAGGATCATTAAGGCTCTGTTCGTCTGGTAACCGAGAACCAATGCATCCTCCGTCTACATCACTTGAACCTGAAAGAAAATTTTCTATGTACGAAGCGAAATGGTACTTGGGCAATACCACGAGAGAAAATAAAAATAAAAAAAATCGATTCGATTCGATTAAAAACCCGGGGTGGTGCTATACACACGCACGATGCATCGATGTAACTAATTGTTACGCAATGAAAAATAAATGGGCATGAAATGGCATTTTGCATAAACCCGAAAGATACTCCATATACGATGCATCGTGGTACTTGGCACTACTACGAGATATCGCATCGATGAATGTCCTCGTTAGCATTGGAAGAAAAAAAAAGATGAATTCACTTCATGGTGAACAATGAAACTGGTTTGCAGACTGTCATTGATAGAAAAAAGGAATCTTATTTAAACCAAAGTAGTTGTTAAAGAAGTATTTCCTCTTGAGTTGAAAGCTTCAGTCAGGTATTGGTAATTACTAGGAATGTTCAAATGAAATCCAGCTGTAATAATATCCAGCCAGATCTCACATCTCTAGTATATTCTACTAACTAAATAGGAATAGACAGAGTTTCTTCTCATTATGGCTGATTTACTTTATAGTTGGTTTATTCTCACTTAGAATAAAAGATGTTTATCAAAAGAGTTTCTGGACCAGGAAGCAGTCTTGTCAGAGGATGGAGACGTATCCTCGGATGAAGTAGACACTAGTGACCAAGATGCTCTGGAATCCAGCTTCATTAATGATGATACCAGACTTACACAGCATGCAGGTAAAATCCCTGATGTCATTAATTAGAAGATTTGTTATGATTCTAGGAGCAAGATGTTTTAGATCGAGGAAACCAATGTTACAGGTAAAACTGCTGGGATGAAAATGCATTCTCTCCCTTTCTAAGTATATTTTCCATTTACATGAATGTCAGATAGTGCTGGTAAATATACAGATGCATCTCAAAAAATTATAATATCATGGAAGAGTTCATTTTTTTTTGTAATTTAATTCAAACAGTGAAACTTTCATATACAGTCACACCTTGTCTTACATCGTTAGTTTGTTCGAAGACTCGCGACTTAAGTCAAATAAACTCTTTAAAAAATACCAAAGACCCCCTATACACCCTATAAATAACCCCGTGACGTCGCTAATAACATTGGCGCATAGGAATACAATAAGTTGTTCGATAGTTCAACATTTTTACATTCTTTTTAATAAATTTATACATTTTAATTGATACTAATGTAAAGAGAAAAAAAATTTTACCTGATGGGTGACATCAATGTGCTTGATGAGCCGGAGGTGGAGGTTAGAGGAAAAGGATGAGACTACGTTGACGTTGATGGCTGAGGCTCTCTAGCAGACAATTCAAGTTCTTCCTGTTGATTTTCGTTGTGCTGCAAGAACTGGTTGAGAGTGCCTTGAATAGTCTTGCTCCTAGCGTCGTGAACTGCCCCCATAATTTTTGCAAAGCGTTGAGCATTGGGATCCATCTCCTCGAAAATTGCAAGCACTTTACCGATGTGCGCAAAGCCCCGCTGCATTCTGCTGATGGTGAAGTGTTGTGGTTCTTGTAGATTTCGTATCCCTTCCAAAAGTCACGGAGTGCGATGTCACCATCCAGATCCATTGCAGCTACAACCTGTCTAAGCATACGCCTAAGGTAGTAGCATTTGAAGATGGCAATGATCCCCTGATCCATCAGCTGCAAGAGAGAGGTGCTGTTTGCGGGGGAGGTAAACGACAACGATGTTCGGATGAAAATCGACAAGGTTTTGTGGGTGGCCAGGATCGTTGTCTAAAATAAGGATCTTGAACAGGATGCCCTTCTCCCTACAATATTTCTCCACTGCTGGTACAAAGTGGCTGAAGAACCAATCCTCAAAAATGGCAACAGTCATCCATACAACTGGGAGAGAGACCTTGGTGATGTTCTTCAGTGCTGGAGGATTCTGAGCATGATACACCAGCAGCGGCCTTAACTTAAAGTCGCCAGAGCAATTACCTCCCAACAGAAGGGTCAAACAGTCTTTTGCAACCTTGAAACCTGGCATAGCCTTTCCTTGGCTATGAATGAACGATCTGGCATTCTCTTCCAGAAGAGACCGTCTCATCCATGTTGAATATCTGTTCTGGAAGAAATCTGTTCTCTCAATAATCTCCGCCAAAGTCGCTGGGAATTTCCGATGCAGCTAATTCGTCAGCCAACGCACTTCGCCTTGGATCTAGATGTTGTGAAGACTGTGTCACTGCTTAAACTGCATAAACCATCCTGAACTTCCTTTGAATTTTGCGTCTTTCTCGTCGGGAAACTTCTTCTTGAGGTCCTTAGACAAAGACAGAGCTTTCTCCTGAATCAACAGCTAGCTTATGGGAATACACTGGCGAGTCTGCCGTTCAATCCAAAGAGAAAGAAGATGTTCCATTTCCTCGTAGATCTTACCTCTTTTCTTGTTGATGACGGTGTTCTTCATCGCTGGAACATCATCTTTGACGTGGGATAAAAATCCGTGCTTTATCATGAACGATCGTCGATACCGTCGTCCTATTTCAAGCTAAAAGCACGAGCTATGGCGGCCACCTTTTTCACCATTTCCAGGGCGTTTTATCATAGCCAGCTTATCTTCCAACGATATACCACGGCGCTTAATAGCACCAGCATTAGGACTATCAGTAGGAACTTTCTTCGGAGTCAGGGGGGTACAAATAAAGCCACAAATTCAACACTAACGAGACGCGGGCAAAAACACACACACAAGCACAAGTTTGAATCAGTGACAAGAACTACAGCGCCACCACATGGAGAACACGGAACTATAGGTACCGAAAGGCATGTAAATTAATAAGTGTACGGTACACAATATTTAAAAAAAAATTTTAAGCTTTTAAATAATTTTATAAATTATTTTACCTATTTTAACATCTATTTTTGTGTGATTTTGCACTATTTTATATGTTTGCTGACTGACATAATGTAAAGTTGCATAAACTGACGTTAGTCGACTTTTATTTTTTCCTAATATTATTAACAAAAAGCTGACAAAGTTTAAAATAACGTAAGTTGAAACGAGGTATGACTGTGTTCTAGATTCATTATACATAAAGTGAAATATTTCAAACCTTTTTTTGTTTTAATTTTGATGATTACAGCTTACAGCTCATGAAAATCAAAAATCCACTATCTCAAAATATTAGAATGTTTCATAAGATCAATAAAAAAAAAAAAAAGATTTATGATATAGAAATGTCGAACTTCTGAAAAGTATGTTCATTTATACACTCAATACTTGGTCGGGGTTCCTTTTGCATCAATCAATGGGTTGTGGCATGGAGTCTATCAGCCTGTGGCACTGCTGAGGTGTTATGGAAACCCAGGTTGCTTTGATAGCAGCCTTCAGCTTATCTGTATTGCTGGGTCTGGTGTCTCTCATCTTCCTCTTGACAATACCCCATAGATTCTCTATGGGGTTCAGGTCAGGAGAGTTGGCTGGTCAATCAAGTACAGTAATACCATGGTCATCAACCCAGTTACTCATAGTTTTGGCACTGTGGGCAGGTGCTAAGTCCTGCTGGAAAAGGAAATCAGCATCTCCATAAAGCTTATCAACAGACGGAAGCATGAAGTGCTCTAAAATCTCCTGGTAGATGGCTGTGTTGACTTTGAATTTAATAAAACACAGTGGACCAACACCAGCAGATGACATGGCACCCCAAATCATCACTGACTGTGGAAACTTCACACTGGACTTCGAGCAACTTGGATTTTGTGCCTCTCCACTCTTCCTCCAGACTGTGGGACCTTGATTTCCAAATGAAATGCAAATTTTATTTTCATCTGAAAAGAGGACTTTGGACCACTGAGCAACGGTCCAGTTCTTTTTCTCCTTAGCCCAGGTAAGACGCTTCTGACATTGTCTCTGGTTCAGGAGTGGCTTTGATATCAGGATGCGGCACTTGTAACCCATTTCCTGGACACGTGTGCATGGTGGCTCTTGATGCACTGACTCCAGCCTCAGTCTACTCCTTGTGAAGCTTCCCCAAGTTCCTGAATCAGCTTTGCTTGACAATCCTCTCAAGGCTGCAGTCATCCCTCTTGCTTGTGCACCTTTTCCTACACACTTTTCCCTTCCAGTCAACTTTCCATGAATATGATTTTCAACTATTAGCAAATTATTATTTTCTCCGTAGCAAAGTTTTTTTGTTTCTGAGTTTTAGTGCCATGAATAAATAATGAATTTATCTGTTTTTTCAAGTACAAGAATAGTTAGTTTCTCTTTGCTTTATCAAGTCTTGTGCCCTTTGCATATGTCTGGTACTCAACAAAAGTCAGTTGATGTATTTAAATCTTCTTGAGTTGATGTATTGTTTATGTGAAGCTTTGGTCTCCTCATGTTAATTTATGTAGGATATAATTTCTCAGTCAATTTCTATTGAGAAGAGAGCTTGTATCAGAGCAGATTCCTGTGGTATGTGAATAGTTTGAATAAATAACACTGAGGAAACAAAATATTTTAAAATCATTAATAAAAGTAAATTAATTGTCAGTCCGAGAAATGACTATTTGTAATATTATAATTATTTGCTATATTTCATTAATTAATTTTTCTTTTGCAAATAATTATAATTTTGTCAAAAAGTCTGTAAAAAAAAAAAAAAAAAACATTTCAAGATAAATTTCACTTCAGTTTCTTTTATTATTATCCCACAATTAACAGTTGGTGAGGCAATATTCATTGAGATCCACCTGTATTGGAGAAATTTACTCTTTCATCTTGAGTTTGTAATCATCAGCATACTTCACACCAACTTGTGCAAGACATTCTGTACCAAATGTCTCTAAAACTGACAGACTTTGCCTTCAGTTGCAGGGAGCTGAAAAAGTAATGGTAGTGGACAATATTAAATAAGGCAAAGCAAGAAACGTTATAGTGATGATAGTCTGATACTTCTCAAATCAACAAGGTTTGGACTGAATTTGATAGTAACTGTACTATTATGTGTATAATACATGGATGTCTTAATCCCTTTTTTTTTTTTTTTTTTCATTTTGTATTTTTTTTTCAGCCTCTGATTCTCAAGAATGTAGCAAATTGTTTCATCACAAGTCTGTCAGTCCATGAATTAAAATTATTCCTGAGTACTTTTGTTTTATTTGATTTATTTTAGTGGACATTTTTCTTGATTTAAATGTTTGCTTGTTTGGAATCTAAAAGAGGACATTTTAGTTTGCTTTGTACTGATTTTCTTATTCATATTTTCTAAAACCTGCTGTATCATCTCACTTAATTCTCATGCATCTTCACTGTTTCAGACACGATTGACATGGAAGCTGTGTACCTGGAGTCGGTGAAGGATCACCAACCTCCCCAGCCTCGATTCAAGTTAAACTTCAACAAGATTAACCAGAGTGCACACTCAGACCTAGGGATGCCACACTGCGCCATGGAATCTCAGTACATCGTGGATAGTTTTTGTGTCATGGACAACTTAGGTTTGTTTTCTGATTTTTTTAGTCTTTTCGATTTACACAGTAATCTTTGAAGGCAGGCTGACTTCATCACAGCCAGATCTCTCTCTCCACGCACATGCACACACATCTAGTTCTCCATACCTGTTCTAATCTGGCCACCTGGCATTAAAGTGTTAATCATTCAACTGGAAAAATTTGCTGAATTATTTTGTTACCATTACCAGACTCCTGAAGATTTCTTGATCAGTCTCTCGGATTAAATCAATAATAGAGCTAAGAAATAAATTTTATGGTGAACATTTCTCAAAATTTGAACTTATTATTAACAATGGTGAAAGAGCTCAGAAAAGTCAGTTAACATTTTGTAGAGAGAGGCGTCTGCAAAGTGCATTCAAAGTTTGTGATGGCTTTTTGTATTCAACTTTTTTTTTTAAGTGTGTCATTCATGAATCATCAGTTTTAGTAAACAATGTTTGGCTAGTCACTAATAAGATGTACTGTTTAGTTAAATAATTAAGAAAGATTAATATGGTGCTTTTAAACTGGAAGTGGTGAATTTTGCTGAAAAAATGGTGGATATATAGCAGCATAACAGGAGTATGGCATTAGTGAGAAATGTTTGTAATTGGTGAAAAGCAAAGAATTCATTACAACAGACTGAAAAAAAAAAGCAAACCGTGGTTGCAAAATGAGATGGACCAATGTCGAAGATCAGCTTGAAGACTTTGTTTTGACACAACGTGCTGCATGCCGTGGTCTAGATGCAATCCAATTATGAATGAAAGCTCAACAAATCCATTCTAATATGACAGACCCTATACAAAAACTCCATCTTTCCTTAGGTCATCATCATCGTTGTCACCCTTCCAGCTTCTTCACACCATATGGCGTTTTACAATTTTCCTTCACTCATCTGTACCATGTGGTTTGTGTATCAATGTCTGTATGGTCAAGCTTTCAGATCTTAGATTTCTGTTGACCTTGGAGGCCCATGTTGTCTTCAGTCTACTCTGAGGACAATTTGTAAACAAAGACGGTTTTGTATCACTATGCAAATGCACGGATAACGCAATCTAAGGTTATATCTCTATACTCACTAGTTTCTAAAGGCTTACATAATTTGTAACACCATACACATCATTCAACTTTTCATTTGATAGGCAAAAATCATATCAAACTGTTCCATACAGATTAAAGCTTCTTTATTTCGCCTTCATTCTTTCTTTTCCCTAAATCTCTCACTTTGATGTTATCTACCACTGCTGTTTTATAACCCTGACAGAAATTTATACTGTTATTACTGTACAAAAGTACGTTCGTACTATTGACTTATAACCCAAAAAATATGGTACTTAGAATTTTGTTTACAAACTTTAATGAAGAATTGTACAGATTTTTAAAATTATTTCTTCTGATGTGGTTTTCATATTAAAATTCATTGTTGTTATTATCAAACAGATGAAGAGCATAATGATATCTCTGGAGAGGTGACGCCTCTCAAAACACCAGTTTACAATAAAGAAAAGAAGAAACGGAAGAGGAAGAGGGTAATTCATCTTTTGACATCTAGTGAGGATGAGGCTGAGGCTGCGCAGATCCCTGATAACAGAGAGTTGTTCAGCGATTGGGAGCCTTCTAGTCACATCAGCTTACCTGTGCTGCCGGGCAGAGATGAGAATGAAGAACAAAAGGTTTACAGGAATGAAAGCAAAAAACTGGAAGAATCTTGTAAGGAGAGTGAGACTCCTGGGCCTGCTGCAGAAAAAGAAAAAGGATTTTTATCAAAAGTCAATGAAAATGAAATAATTGTAGACACACCTGTGAACAGGTGTGGCATGCAGGGTTTCTTTGTGTATAGAAAGAGGAAGACTACAGAGGATTTTCCAGATGTGTCAGAAAGTAGAGTTCAGAGTGTTTCTTCATCAAATATGAAAACTGGTGGTTGTAATTTGAGCAGGGTTAAGATGACTGATACAGGGATCAACTCAAAAATTCTTTCATCATGTATCCATACTCCTTTAAAAGTTTCTGCTGAACTGCCTTCACAGCTAGGTATGCCTCTTCCAGACAGCATCATTAAGAAGAGTTGCTCAGAGACAGTTCGCTCATCCAGGCTTCATTCCACAACAAATTTTACATCCAGGACAGGAATGATAGAACAGCAGGAGAAGAGGGTTAATCCCCAGAAACAAATGAAGGTTGACCCTTGTACTGAAGCTGGTGAGAGCATTGCACGTCTGTGTACCAATGGCAACAGTGAAGAACCTGTGGTAGAGAAGACAAGCATTCCATCCAGAATTCTGAGCAGAACAGCTGCAGTACCAGCATCACATGCAGATCTCCATTCAACAGTACAGGTAATTAAATAGTTCTTTATTTCAACATTATATTTTTCTTCTTTCTTTTAAATTTTCATAATTGTTTTGTTGTCTGCCAGTAGCCATGGCAGGGATTTTTGAGGGATATTTCTCAACATCTATGTAAGAATACAATTAGAATTCTGCTACAGTTAACAAATCTAGAATAGAACAGATCTATTACAAATACACTATACAATAAATAGGTGATGTTGCCATCATCAAAAATCCATATAAAAAAGTAACTAGATTATTTTAGTAATAATAAAATGGAATACTCAAGAGTATTTTTTCTATACTTTTTTTTTTTTATTGACAGACATCTGGGAGTACTTCTGGGAAACTGGCCATTTTTGTTGACTCCCGAGAAATTAGTGGCTCGCAGGTAATATCTCACCTGTTTTTTACTAACTCTACAAAGAAGCTTCAGTGTTTAAAGCTGACGTTGCTGGAAAACATTCCTAAATAATACAGCAATTTTTCTATTGAAAGCAGATTTAGTAAACCAGGCAATCTCTAAAAAAAAGATGAGCAGATGAGAACATCAGTTCCTTTATTTTTGAAATCACTTATGCAGATTTCAGTACCTGTGTGATTGATGCTAAATTGAGCTGATTTTAAAATTAGCTTAAATCCCTCCCTATTATTTCCATCTCTGTCTTTCCAGGACATAGTGTCAGATCTTCGCCTTCAGCACAGAATCTCCGTGACTGTGAGACAGTTGTCAGGGTGTGATTACATCATTAGTAACAGAGCAGCAGTAGAAAGAAAACTACTTTCAGGTACAACTCCTCACTCAACCACTTTCTGGATGTTTGCTTCACTTAGCCAAATTGGTACTTGATGTTCTACAAGATCTAGGGGGATAGATACTGAAATCGAAATAAAACCTGATATTGTTTTTTTACCACAGATATAGAGAGCTAACTAACAGTTAATGTCAGAATGCTTTCTCATCCTTACCTCAGTTTTCATCACATTATAGTGTTATCTGCACCAGTAACTTGCTGTTTCTGTTGTAGCTTCTAACTAGTTGAAAACAACTCTCATTGTGGGAAAGTTAGAGTTCTGCTCACCAATGTACAAGCCCAGCACATTAAAAAAAAATATATTATTTTTAAAATTACGACAATATGATTGGCAAAGAAATGTATTATTAATATTTTTTAAAAATTTTGTTAATGTGTTGAAATATGACATCCTTGACAAGCAACTGGAATGTCAGCTAGGATGCATGATTGAAGAAACATGAAAACTATCCTTAGTCTTTTGTAACTTGAGTACATCTTTTCTAGAGTATATGGCATTTTCATCTTCAGACAAAAGTCTGGAAAATAATCTAAATAATAGTATAAACAACCCTCCAATCTTCGTTCATATAGTTGGATATTTTACTTTCTCAGACTTTGCCAACAGTGCCAACAGAAACAAGCTGATTGATCGACTTCAGCACATGTGTCTTCTGTTTGATTGTCCTTGTGTCATTGTAGAAAAGGATCGCATCCGATATGGAGAAAAGTTTCCCAAAATGATGTGAGTACTGTTAAAAATAAAAAAAAAAAAAAAATGGCTGTTGTTTTTATTCCAGTTATCTTAGCAAAATCTTTGCCATTTTCCGTTCAGTGCAGTTACGTTTTCCTTATTTTTTAGAACCTCTTCTGTCAGTAGGGGAAAATTTTTAAGAATAAGCCATAAAAAGAGACCTGCAAACTCTTATGATTTAGGTATAATTATTCAGATTATTTTTCATTTTATGCCTGTATGAATTACTATTTTATGATTTTATGCAAAATTCCTGAATTTTTTCACCAACTCAAAATTTTCCGACAATAATTCTCTACTTTGCATCTCTTACAAGGACTTGAAATAGTCAATTTAAAAAAAAAAGCATGTAAGATAAACTAGGGAATTTTAATGAGTAATTATGCCTTTTTATGTGTATAATCCTGTGCATTTCTGTGTATTATTTCCGTGTTTTGATGTATTCTGGTTTTTCTATGCATCAATTAGTAAGTGTCTAGGGTGCACTGCTTATTAGAGAGAAATGGCCGAAAAGTGTTTCTGCTTTGTCCCCATTGATCCCAACAAAGAAAAAAAGGTTTACAGCAAGCAGAACTTTAAGAGAAGTTCAGTGATATTGTATCATCCTCAAAGGTATAAATTTTGCAAGATGTACAATTTGTGTTTGTGATTTCTCTATTTCTGATGGAGGTAAAAATGACATCAAAAAACATTTGAACACTTCTAAATGCCAGCAGAATTGTTCAAGAGCTTCTGGAACTAAGAAACTGGACTCTTTCTTTGTAAAACCTGATACAAAATCAGAAAATGACGTGATCAGAGCGGAATGTTTATTCACTTCCTTCATTATGGAACATGATCTTCTTTGGTGGTTTTGGACCACACTTCAAATTTTTTTTGCCAAAATGTTTCTGGACTTGGAAATATGGTAAAACTTTGATTTAACAGACTAATATGGTGTCTGTTAATGCCAGCAATGTTAAATCCGGATGTTTAGATGCACATGCAGAAAAAAGGCACCGAGAGAAATTTTTCACATATCTCAATGCAGACTTTTGTCTGGAGTACTGGGCAGTCTGTTGCTTTTGAAGTCCATTGAATGGGAGTCCATTAAATCAAGGTTTTACTGTAGCTAAAAGATACTACAGTTGCTCTCAAACTAGAACTGCTGCAGTAGTTGGAGAAATGACCAGCAGTGCAGCTGAATGTATTGTGATAATGTTGAAATCAGGCTTTCAATTTGTGCACTGATGCAGTAATGATGTTGACAGTAAATTCCTGATCCTGATAAGGAAGATGGAGATGACACAAAAACCATGTTTCTTCCAAGAATTTACAGATGACTTCCTAAAAGAATTCAAGAGTGCTACTTACAGGCTCTTAATCAGTAGTACACTGCAATTAGTAAATATTAATTAAATAAAACATCATTAGAAGCAACCATTTCTTCTGCTTTTTGTTTTTGTTTTTTTTTTTTTGTTGCAATTTTTCCCTTGTCCCAGAAAGGATTAGTGTTCTTAGGTAGAGATTTCTATTTTTCAAAATGTAATGTTGGCATGTCTGTAAAAAAAAATGAGCCTTGTCTTTGTATGTGTACACTTTAAATAAAGTTAATATCTACCTCAACATTCTCATTTTGAATTATATGATAGATCAAAGATGTTTTTTTAGAAATTTTATGTGTATGCATGTATTGAAAGATCCTGGGAAAGAGAAATTCTGCTTTAATTCCATGAATTACCAAAACTATTTTCTGACTATGATGCATCTTTTAATATAATCAATAGCAAAAACTGTATTGAAAAGCTGATCTTATTGGTTTGATTTATAAATTATTCAAGGAAATTTATGTTAACAAAGAATTTTATCCTGCATCTAGGTAGTTTTATAAGTAGACAGCAGACATAATGTATGTTTTCTTTTCAGACATCTCTCTCAGTATTTTGACACTCTTCTGGCTCAGCTAAGTCAGTGTCACATCAAGCTGCTGTTCTCAGACTGTCAAGGTAAGACAATGGCGGCTACAGTAGATTTACTGACAGGAAATGGAAATACCATTTCTTTTATTGATGTATCTGTCTCAGTCAGTCTTGATAGGTGTTGTCCTGTTATCATTAAAACTGTGATGGTATGGTAGTGTTTTCAGAAAAGAGGATAAATCAAACTAGGGATAAGACATATCCAGCTAATCTCACCACTGCTGTAGTTGTGGAGGGTTTAAGAACCCAGTGTTGTGGGTGTTACCTTTTCTCTCTAATGTAAAGACATGCTGAATTTTGCTTTAATTCTGGCAAGATTTCTACATTTCAACTTGCCATTCAGTTATGGACTTGTTTAAAAATATTTTTTAAATACTTGTATACACCAAGCAAAAAATGTTTCCAAATCTTTCTGTGAATAAAGAATGGCTTCATGTCATCTTCGCTGATACATGAATGCTGAACCAAAAATGATGACATACATACAAAATGAGATGTTGATGATTATTTTTGTTAGTGTATGTTCTCGTATTTTAGATTTTAGCAGGCACAGCAAAAGTTCACTAATTTTATTTAGTAATATTCTGAAAATAGAAATGATCTCTAACATATCAAACTTTATGAAAAAAAAAAGAAAAGAAAAAAGTTTTGGTCTACTGTATTTTTTGTAATTGTCTGAATATATTTTTTTTAAATTCTAGGATATTCATGACATCACAGCTATCTCTCTTTCCAATAAAGTCCATGTGAGATTTTGCTTTTCTTTTCCCATAATGTCCCTCTTTTTTTTTTTTTTAGCTGGTTTGTTTATTTGAAAACCAGTGGAAAACTACTAATATTGTTTTGAACCAAATGTGATGTACCAATATTTAGGACCAGCACAGTTGGCTGTTAATTGGTTTTAGTAATCTTTAAACAGCTTTCTGATGTTCTATTGACCTTCAGCTGACACTGCCACCTTGTTGGCCAGCCTGTGCCAGAGAGAGCAGCAGAAAGGGATGGCCATGGATGTACCCAGAGAACTCTCTGACCTTGAAGAACAGGTGGGCATCACAGGCAATCAAGCCACTCCTGTATCGAATTTTGTGCTGATTTTATTTTGGCCTGTACAGTTAGGCAGCTTTTAAACTCAATGACATCCTGTCTATTGTTTACAGATTGTCCATTTGCTGGCTTTATATAAAACACTGAAAAACAATTCCCTTATATATCTAACAAAATTTGTTTTAAATATTTTCTTTTAAAATTATATTGTAAGAAACATTCCTTTACTTTAGTAAGAAATTTAAGTGCATATTATTTTGAACTTGCAAGCTGCTCTTTAGTTGGAATTAGTGATGAGTGAAGGCACTCAATCACCATATCATGAGCCTTTTCCAGTGTTTCAGTTATCAGTATGCCAACATAGTACATGTATGATAGATGTTGTCAATCATTTGTGGTTCCAGTATATAAAAACCAGATGAGTGATGTTTTGTTTTGTTTGTTTGTTTTTTTTTCATTGTAATATCACAAGAACTTTGTTTAAATATGTGAAAATTAAACAGAAAAGTAGATTTTGTAAATTGATGACACTGTCTACAGCCTGAGTAAGATGAGAAAGATATTGTATGAATAACTACATAAATACCACGTATTAAAATTGTGTTAATTAAAAATAAATGCAATTAGAAAGGAAAGCAAAAACATTTATTTTTTATTTCTCTTTCAGATGATGAGGTTCTACAATTCCATTCCAAAAATGAGTTACATTAATTCTCTCAATATTTGCAGAAACATTAAAAACATTGATGAATTTTTGCACAGGTAATCTCAGACCTGTGAAATATATAGTTGCAATAACTTGTGGGTGCGATGTTTCTTTAAATGTGGAAGGAAAAAATGACTAAAATGTAATTTTACAAATGGAAAGTTTGTCAGAGAACTTTTTGATTTTGAATCAGTTTCCCATTTTTCAATTAGTTCAGCTTGCTTTATTTAGCAGAGACAAGTAAATGGTCAGGTTGATTTTTGGGTTACATCATCTGTCAAACAGCAAGTCTTCATTGTGGGCTTTTGCACATACATAAGTATAACTAAACTGAACCAGGTTATGTATTACAACTTGTCAAATGCGTAACAAATACTTTCTTTGAGTTGACTTATTAGAAAATATGAACTAAAATCAAAGTTTATTCAATCACAAAATCTGTTCAGAATTGGTTTCTTTGTTATAATAACACTGAAGCAACTCAACAATTAAATCAAACATTTTTTTTTTTTTTGTTGACAGTATACTGTAAAAAGAAAAGTTTTGGTGATGTATATTAGTTTAGACAACTTCACAGCTTATGTGATGTGTGAAAGTATTTGCACACTCTGTGATAAAGACTTAAAGTAACCAAGTGCTGTCAAAATTTGCTCTAAAAGAAAATAGACTTTTCACATGCAAAGATGAAAAATTAGCTGTTGTGACATTCATAGAAACAGCTAGTGAGCATAGGCTTTAAGAATTTATTGTCACTCTTTGCAAGCAGATATGTGGGTTGAAAATGGATTACCCATTTGTTATTTTGCATAAACACAAAAAACAAGCAGTAATTTACATTTTTATTTTCCTTCCTTTCAGTACAGTGAAGATGATTGCTACAAAGGGCCAGATGTCTGAGTTGAGGGCAGCTGAAGTGCATAAGTTCATACACCAGAGATTTAATCCACAGATGTGTAGTGGTGCTTCGTGATATCTGCTACTACATGCCTCTCAGTGGGGCCATAATTTTTGTACTAATATTGCTCTAGGTATATTAAGCAAAGTTTTATCTAGAACTTTTTTTACAAGAGTTCAGAAAGTAAATGTAAATAAATAAGTTTATTATAATTTCATTTCTCTTTTTCATTGTGGAAGATTTTTTATAAACTTTTTTAATTTTATTTAGCTCTCTCCTTAAATTTCATCAAAGGAGAGGTGGTAAATATTTACTTGGTTTTTGCTCATTGATTTTCCTCACTACTTAGAGAGAATGAAGTCCCCAATAGCCATCATGTGATTGTGGTGGCTGATGAAGCCAGTTACTTAGCTTGATACAGGGATCTTCAAAGAACTCAATTCTAAATCTGTATTCTTTTGAACACAGCAAACCCATGCTTCCTTGATCATCTCTTCGATCACCTGTCAACTCCATTTTGGTTTCTCAGTTTCTTCCTAGTTTGGTGGGAAACGAGGTGGGAACAAAAACTATATTTTAAAAGATATATATAATTTGTGTGGATTAAGAAGCATAATTGTGCAGGACCAACTAGGAAGGTAGAAGTCTCTAGATTTCCTAGTAAAATTACAAACTGCATTTAGCAGCGACAACCTCTATCACTAATCCTTCAGTTTCATTTTCTTCCTGCTGCTGTTTTCTAGCCAAGGAATTTTAGCCTGTCTGGCAAGTGAATTAGTGCTGTTGATGCAGGTTGTCTGGTGATAATTGCTGTTTGAGAGAATTTACAAACAGTAAAGGCCAGGTGTTAAAATGAAAATAGACTGATAGAGGCATATTATTTGTGGCTTAAGTCTGTATACTACACTAAATGGATGTGATTTTTATCTTTGTTGGAAATACCTGACATGAAGCTGGGAAAAAATCCTGATATCTACATTGCAGTCACTCTTCTCAAAACAGCTGCAAGGTGCTGCTGTAGCTCATCTGTCAAGATCACTGGTTTCATAGGCATTTAAAAGTGAAGTCTAAATCCTCATGATTGTTGCATCCTCCACAGTATACAATCACATTTTCATAATTTAAAATGGTGGGGGGGATTCTCTGTAAGCTTCTACAAAGTATAGTGGCAACCTTATAATAAAAACTATGCATCATGACATTTTTTTTTAATTTTGAGAGACAAAAGAAAAAAAAAACTTGAAATATTTACTGAATGTTCAGCAGCTGTCATAGATCTGCAGTAATTTTCTTGGATCAGATCAGTTGTAAATCTCACGCAAGTGTGAATGTCAAGAGCTGACACTTCATATCAAAATTTGTTTTGTTGGTGTTTTCACCTACAACATACATTAAACATTAATTAGAATTTAATTGTGCTAACTTGTTATTAATAACATTGAAGATGTGATCAGGCTTTAGATAATAGAATGCAGTACAAGGAATTAATGTTTTGCCATGTTTACCTAGGCAAATACAGAACTCTTATTCACATTACAATCTGGGGATAAAAGCTAAGAATAAAGCCTTTCTAATTCTGCAACTAAAATTCCCCACTTGTGCAATCATCAAGCAGTAAGTTAGAGCAGATCACTTTAGATGTGTGGGTGTGGTGGCTGACATTTAAGAAAATGGAAATGACACCACTTGTGATGAATATAGGATTAATGAGTTTGTCTTTTTTTGCTGCTGGATGCACCAGAGTTCATTGGCAATGACAGATGTTTGGTTAGAACTGCATTATTGAAAAATTGATCTGTTAGCTGTGGACTGATGGTGTGAGCTTTCATTAATTCCAGATTCTGATCCCAATTTATAATGTTCAGTTGCATTGGTAATGAACCAGAGGCAGATTTTCTTCATGACAGTGCCAAAGTGACACACGCCTTTCTGAGTGAACACACTATCCAGGTGGTGAATTGGTCGTCCAGATCCTCCAATTTGAATCCCCATTGAGCATAAGATGCAACAGCAAATGTACCCACTAGGGATGTTTCAGAGTTGACAAGCCATTTCAACAGCAACAGTGGTCAGCTTTTTGAGTGACATGTCTATGCTAGTGCTTGGCTCAGCAATTTTGCCCATGTCGGGGACACTGATTTCTGAGAATTAAATATCCTTTATTCTCATATATAACTAACCAGCTTTTTCAATGGACTGTCACTCACGTATAAGGAAACAATACATCAGTATATCTTAACACAGTTTTTGTATTATTTTTTACTACTATGTTTTTTGCTCTATTTTGTAGCTGGCATATTTCTGAATCTATCATATTTGTTGGGTCTTTTCGAGTGGGGTTCAGAATAATGCAGAAATACCTCTGGAAAGACTTGGCTTTCCTGATCTTCAAGAAAAAAACTCTCTTCTTTTTTAAATGTAGACAGTATTTAGAGTATAATTTGTTTTAAAGAATACTACTAAAATAACATCAAAGTGTCCATGTCCTAGAATTGTGCTGGTTGGATGTCCCTGAGATATGTGTGCATATGTATATTTTTGCAGGAATGAAGTTTTCAATCTTGAAAAAGGCTTTATCCAGTTTTGTTTAATACATCAATTAACCTAAATGCTGGTGATCCATTTTGCCACAAAAAAAAAAAAATCCATCATCACAGATTCAAGCATAGAAATAATAAGAAACCTCTGAGGGAACCTTTATTCCACAGTGAACAGTAGTTTTAAAAAAAAACTGCATTTGATTTATCTTCGTTATCATGCAAACATCAAGGCCTATTTTGTCCAGATGTTACTGCTGTTTTCATTTTACCACCACCACTGGTCTCTTTCAAATCCACAAGCTGTTTCAGCAACACCTTTTGGTTTCAGTTTTCTAGAACATTGTGCTGATAAAAACCATTAGCAGTAAGGGGCAGGTTTTAAAGCTGCCAATTTTACTACTAAAAATGAAAAAAAAAAAAATTTGGCATTTAAGTAGATTACAATATCTATAGACTAAGCATTAATGTTGCTGACAGTGGAAGTGTTAAAATAGTTTAAAACACTTTCAGTTAAGAAGTTTGTGGAATTCTTTATTGTTAATAGACATTACAAGAGTGAAGAGGAAAGAATTTTAATTAGTCTAATTCATCATTGACTAGATGCATAATTTTGATGAGAAATGCTGTTAAAAGTTTAGTTTAAAAAATGGTTTTAGCACTCAATATAATGACATCATTTCAAATTTTATTGGATTAATTTTCTTTTGCTGAATTTCTAGTATACTGAAAGCAGCTGTGCAAACTGGCCATCATGAAAAATAAAAGCAGAATTGTTGCTTAATGTTATTAGAGAATGCTGTCAAATGGATATACTGATGCCACTTTTCATACTGCTCTCTGCTTCTGATAACCCATCAACAATAACCACATTCTCATCTATGAATACTCTATACAAGTTTAGTAAGGCAATTTCAGCATCACTCTTGTTAGATTTATATCCATTTACAATTCTTAAGTTGCTGCTTTGTTTCAGATTGAAGAATAGCTAATCTAGTTAGACCTTGACTATAGGTTCTCGTATAGGTAATGGAAATTTTACTTTATATTTCTCTAGAATGCAATTTATTGGCTGTCACTTTTATTACATCTCAAACAGTTGGCCTCACCATAAACCTACTTAGTATCTTGTTGAGATATTATCCATAACAAAGCATCAAAGATGAAATAAATTCAAATTGTTTACATTCAATGGTTGTGTATCAGTAAGGAAAGACTTTTTCACTCCAGTTACAATGCTCTTATATTAAATACAACAAAAATTCAGAACCCATTCAAACTTTAATCCCTAGGACAGGTGTTGCTTTATAAAAAAAAATTTGAAGGTGCAGGTTGTCGTTCCTCAATGTTGCCTGGCTTCATTTCAGTGACTTCCACATTTAGTGTGTTCTATCCAACTTTTCAGCATTGTTCCCTTTTTTTTTTTTTGGCTTCTAACTTGTTCTCTCATATGGTGCTTCATTGATCTGCTGGTCCATCATTTGGGGAATGGGCCCTCTGAGAAGTTGCAAAAAATATCCAGCTGATTTTTATGTTTTGCTTGCTTTCCAGTGTTGCAAGAGGAGATGTTATGTGCCATTTATTTAAAATAGAGCTTGGACCATTGGACCTAATGATGGCTTTAATGTTTTTTTTTGGAACTCTTGTAGCAATCTGTCTACATAGACAATCACAGTGTATTTTAAATGTACCAAACTGTCTGAGGCAACAATGTGGGAATGCAGAAAATCAGAGTGCCAGACTGAATAGGCTCGCCTGGTTTTGCTTCCACTTTGAATTTAGTGATTGGGCACACGAGTAAAGTTTTCTGAAAAATCTACTTGAAGCAGAGCTTCTGATACATAAATTTCTGACCCAGGGACAGCAGCTTGTGTGAAGTAATTTGTTCTCTCTTTGTGGCAATGGTCGAGGAACTGGCGAAGAATAGAAAAGATGTGTTCCTTCAGATCATCAGTTGTGCCTTGCTCCAGCTTATTTTTTCAACCATTTTTCCATGCATTCTATGATGTAGCACTTCTGAAGTTTCTTTTAAGTAAATCTTCCCAAATCTTAACTTGGACATGATGTTTTAAAGTTCTTGTACATGCCATACTCTCCCTTGTTTTTCTTTCATTCTATATAATGTTTGGCACCTAAGATTGGCATTCTGAAAAAAACAAAGTTCCAAAATGTAGAACATTGTTGCTACTGTAGTTCAATGCATACAGAAAATAATTTATTGACTTTAGCAGCAAGTTTGATTTTAATTTCATGAAAATACACCTGCTTTTTTCAATACACTAAAGTTGTTGACTGTTATGATTAAATACTTAAGTAATTCCTAACTTCTAACAATAACAAATTAGTCCAAAATATAACCTAAATTTTAGGGTAAAAGATCAAGTTGCATGAAAACAAATGATCTAGGATTATGGGTAACCTACAGATCAGCTGCCATCTATACTGAGACCAAGTAAAGCGCTATGAGTGCATGGACCATCAACAGATAGCACCTCAACATTAGTTTTCATTCTGTACTCTGAGCCTCGGGGGTAAAATTTTTTTTTATTTTAGTTGAACTTTTAGAATCAAAAGAAAGAAAATTAATCTCTGTGTCACCTATGTTACATGAAAAGCATCAGTAAACATTTTGGCAACCTGATGTCGAGTTTGTAACAGATGATAAACATTAGGGCCATACATGTTAGTAGTTATAGTATCAGAATATATCTTAACTGATTCAATTTCATTATTAATTAGTATCAGGAAAAAAAAAGGAAAATTTGTACTGGTCATTTTAAATGCTGCTTTTCATAGCAGTCAGCAGGTATAAATGTGAAATAACTTTCTTGATTTGTTCTTCACATGTTTGCATTACAGTACAAACCTTAAATTATTCCTCAATGAAGTTTGTTTTTTAGCTTCATGTCCAAAGTTAAATGGAATTTCTCTAAGAAGTTTTTTTCCCAACATACCTTAGTGGGTGGTCAATGAAAAAAATTGGTCTGTCCTGCAGCAAAATATATATTACTAATTATTTTTCCTAGGTAACCAGTAACAATAGACTCTAGATCCAAGCACTGGTACATCTGCATTCCATTGGTCATCTATTCATGACAAGCATCAATCTGGAGGTAGACAAAAGGCTGTGTTGAAACTTTCTGCAATTTTGCCCCCACCCCAATTTTCTTTTTTGTTTTTCTCTTCACCAAAAAGTCTGGCCAGGAAGCATGGATGTAGGTGGTGGTTGTCTGAGAAAGGAGAGGCAACTAACATAAGATAATGCAAAGAATGTGTTGCTTCTTAAAATTGAACTCTACTCATCTGGAAACAAAATTACTGAATCTGTCTCTTCATGTGGAATTGGTAGTCAAATATAAAACTGGAAATGTTTGGAATGCAAAACAAAAATGGTTGTCTTCATAGTGATTTATTCCCTTAGAAAATTCTGAACTTTTGAAGAAAAAAATGAAACTTAAGGATTCTGCTGCAATTATGGTATTATCTGGTAAAGCTGAGTACTCACCCTGTCATCCCCCAGATCCAAATATTTTAGCCAGCTAAGTTCTCATAACTTTGCGCTGTTGGAATAGGATATTATTTATTATTAAATCGCATACAAGTTTTTTCTATTATAATAAATGTGCCTTGGTGTTTTGTTCCAAATAGACTGATATTTCAAAAATAAATTTATGGAAGATATGAATAATTTTCCTGAAGGAAAATGTGTTATAGAAATCTGTGAGAGATTATTCTTTTATTTGACTCAGACGAAGAGATATTTGGTTTACATTTTAATGTAAACTCTCTGCAAATATAGAGACTACATTCACATGTATTCCATTTAACTTAGAACACTGGCAACCGTATCCACATTATCAGAATATTCTGGGATCAAATTGTGTTAGTAAATCTTAGTTTACACACACACATATATATATGGGAGCGGAAACTAACACTAGGGGGGTTACTCTGGCTCTCAGACCCCTCCAACAAAAACCAGGCCAGGAACGGGCTGCTACATTCAATGTAAAGCAAGGGTTAAATCAAAACAATTCTACACGAACTCTATAAAAAAAGAAACTCGGGTACAGAATAAACGAGAAGAAACTATGCCACTATGGGTCGCTAAACGGGATGGGAACCAAAATGGAATTAGAACCTAGATTTAAAACTTAAAAGAAATTTTTCAACAAAAAAATCGGAACAATTTGAATAAAATGTAATGTAACAACAGCATACTTATTAGAACTAACAGAAACTGAGAATAAACTTTGTAGCACACAATGATGCTGTCAAATTCCGCTGGTATCTGGAATTAGATGATTAAATATTTACACGCCATCCCGCTTTGTAAACAAATTGGTGGAGAACTGAATTTTCTAGAAACTTTCGTTGCTGATGTCACCGGTAGAAAAACAACTTTTCTTATACCTGGCATTGAGCAAACAATCCGAATTTAGAAGAAAAATGAATGCAACACTAAATATATTTACTAATTTAAAATATATATATATATAATAATGTATATAGCAGGTATACGTGTTATGTATGCAAGCACCTATAGACAGGTAGTCTGGAATTAAAATAAGAGAAAAAGTTCTGAAAATGCGATAGGAGTCAAATAAAATTAATAATAATAATTAATATAAGGTATAGGAGAAAGGTCATGAAAAGCTAGTTTTTGTTGTGTGTAGCGAGACAGCCAAACAATAGAATAGACAGAAAACTTCGTTTTTAGTGGTTATGAAACACCAGAGACGAGAACAGAGTACCTTTGGGTCGGATGTGGAAAGCAAATTTAGAGTAAAAAAAAAAACAGCTGAAGTAAAATATTCTAGGGTGTCTGTTGGTAGACACAGGGACATCACGAACGCATCCTTCTTCTTAGTACTATTATTATTATTAGCAGTAGTATTATGATTTACCGGAGTTCTATACATTCTCAGCTAGTGTGGAGAGAGATTTCCTTATACATGTTGAAATCTGAAGACTCCTGGGATTTCGTAAACTACAGGTCTGGGTTACGTTGTTGTTGTTGTTGTTGCAGTCAAAAAAACCCAACAAAAATTGCCAGTAAAATTGCTCTGCCAAAACAGGCGGGCACGGAACCCGAGAGCATTCTAGAATGTTTGTCTTTCACATTGCCCAATATGGGAATTTGTATAGTCAAGTGGTAGTGGTAATAGTAGAAGTGGTAGTGGTACATGCAGGCCTAAAATGAAAGCGACGGCCAAAGTCTTATTTATTCTGCCCAGTCTTGTGCCGCCTTTCCCTTATTAACTCGGGAAGGATCATCCTGGGGGAGACCAAATATCATCCCCCCACATCATCCTAAGGTTCCAGAACTTGCCGGAAATGGTGCCTCCTGACCTCTAGCAAGGGGCATTATTTTCTACGCGTTAAGATGCAATATTACCGATTTATTCGAAATTTTTAAATAAGCAAAACTTTTCACCCTTCTAAAAGAAGGCAGGAGGAGGGAAAACTGCCCGCCGCCCCAATAAAAGTTAACAATTAAAAAAGAAAATGGGGGAGAAGGAGCAAATCTCGAAGTTTCTAGAAAAGTCCGTACTTCCACAGCGCCGTCTCGCTTTGCAAGGCCTCTTCCTATTGGCTGGCTGACCAGCATAAAGGTAGTAGGCCGCACACCACCATCACCGGGGTCTGAACACGTCTGGTAGTCAGTCTCGCTTGTTGCGGAGTTCTTCTGCAGGCTGGTGACAATGTCCGGTATTCGTCAAGTGCCCTTCTCTCGCTCCGTGGTGCCCAGTTTCTTCAGGCAGCCTTCGCTGGGGATGTGGGACGACCCGTGGGAAGACTTTCCTTCGCATTCGCGCCTGTTCGACCAGCACTTTGGCGTTGTCCCTTCGCTCAGCAGCACCAGCAGCGGGGTGTTCTGCCCGTCCAGGTGGGTTGGGTGGTACCAGAGACCGACCCAGACCGGTGTTGTGCAGGAGACGGGTGTATCGGAGGTAAGTCGGTCCCTTGACGCGTTGTCATACTCGCCGAGTCTCCATCAGAAATCACCCATCGCCGTCCGCCATTTGACCCCCACAGCCACCCACCACCACCCCGCAGGCTCCATCACAGGTCTCCTCTTGACAATTCAACCATGGATGCGTTGTTGACATGTATATGCAATAGAACAGAGGACTGTCATGCCTACAAACTGAGCAGGACAACTTTGTGAACAGCAAAGTCAGCCTGTGTTACCTACAATAAGGAACTAACACTCGGACATGAGTCAGATCTTGACTGATTGCATTTGACAGTTGTGGCCATATGGAAATTTTGAGACAGATAATCATGAGTGTTTACATTTTCGAGCGTCGAGCGCTTCTCGACTCGGATTGCCAAAGTCCCCCCCCCCCACATGAGAATTGCCAACTTTTTATCGGTTTGGCTGGCGAGATCCTGATTATCCTTTAAATAAGACGCACCTCTTTCCACCCCACCCCCCTCCTCCAGCTGCTGGAGGAAGGGAAAGACTCTATAAATCGAATCGGCGAATTAAGAAAACTTCTATT
Organism: Nautilus pompilius; assembly: GCA_018389105.1. Classification (NCBI taxonomy): domain Eukaryota; kingdom Metazoa; phylum Mollusca; class Cephalopoda; order Nautilida; family Nautilidae; genus Nautilus; species Nautilus pompilius. The sequence continues at coordinate 258,087 of JACATO010001546.1, forward strand.
GTTGTCACTTTTTCAAAACTAGATCTTCCTCGTAACTTTTGTTGTTGTTATAATAGTAATAATAATAGTAATAGTAAGTCTGCCTGGTGCATCCCTGAATCACTGTGGCGCAGCACTCGTTTAACAACGCGGCCTTTGGTTGTTAGATTAGGCACCAGAATACTGACGAAGGCCACAAAGAAATCTAAACATTTATAAGGAACCCGCTAGCAGCTATGAACTTTGCGAAATGAAAAAGAAATCAAAGGTGTGAGAAGAGCGGAGCCGGGGGGGGGGCGATGTATCAACCAAAGCTGTTCATACCGTGCCTAGGAGAAGCTTGATGTTATGAATAATACTAAGCTTCAGATTGAAAGTAGTATAATTAGTGCAGTTTGTCGACCATGACATGGGTGTAAAACCTGCCGCACTTAGCTATGGAACAAAGAAATCTCAGTTGCTTAAAGGAGAGTGGGAAGGCATCGATTGGACTAGAGAACAGACAGAAGTTCAGGACGTTGACAGAGAGGAAGGATGACAGATGGGCAAAAAGGATCACTGATTAGACACCAGAGATACAGAAGAGGAAAGGACAGGCCAAAAAAAATAGAAAAAGATGAAAGACTTCTTGGCAAAGGGTGAAGGATCTGGTGTCACTTGAGCGAGGGTTTGTGCAGCATTGTACTATGGGTTGATTTAAAAAAAAAAAAAAAAAATCCATTTCTAGATTTGAATCTTAAATTCTTATACTTGGTATTTTTTTAGTGATTTAGAATTTTAAAAATTTCCTCTTATTTCCTTTTCTCCCCTCCCCTGTCCTTTTGTAGTAATCTGCATACCTGTTGTATTATGCTCCTAGATTTCAGAATGTATTCTTGGATTATTTTATTAGGTGACCAATAATAACAAAGAATTTAAGGTGCGACTTGATGTGAACCACTTCAAACCAGAGGAGATAACAGTGAAAACTGTGGAAAACAGAATCATCGTTCATGGCAGTCACGAAGAGCGCCAGGATGAGCATGGCTACATTAAAAGGGAGTTTACACGACAGTATGTCCTGCCCAAGGTTTGTTTTTTTTTTTAGATAGAAATATCAATTTCCACCAAACTTTAAAAATGACAAACAAAACTGATTTTTCTCTAATTTCTGTTTGTAAATCACATTACTACTTGAGAACAGTGCATAATAAATGATCAGATAACTACCAGAATAAAACTTCTAAGCCTTTAGATTTAGGGTTACTTAATGACAGATGAAGCCTACATTACTATAAGTCAATTTAGTAGAAAAGATATTAATTTCATTGCCCAAAAAGTATTGAAAACAGATTCTTTGCTAAGGTTAAGTCACAGGATGTCTGATTAGTTGATAGTGAAACTTTAAAATGGCTTTTTATTTTATTTTTAAGTGACATAGTAAACTTGTGATTTTTTTTTATCACACCAAAGACACAATTTTAACTTTTAAAGGGTACTGGAATCATCTAAGTTGATTCCCAAGTGTGAATCAATCATCTGTGGTGCATGATGTAATGTCATTTTGACTAGGCTGAATTCAGGTTACATTAGTAGCTGTTTCAGTTGTTAAATACTCAGCTACAAGTCCTAATATAGAAGCCAAGCCACAGTGTGAAAGATTAGACAACACAGATAATTGCTCTTGATTACTCTTCTCACCAGCCTGCAGATTTGCTGATACATTGGGTTCCATAAGTTGAGCAATTAAAGCAAATTTCTGAAACTAAAACTAACCAATCTTCACACTCCTTGTGTAACAACTCCATTTTAAAAATGTACAAGTCTAAGGAAACTGGCTTCTTTCCATATCAATTCTAAGATAGTTTCAGGGGGATGGCAGATTTTTCTATGGTGGGGAGCTGTAGGATAGAGACTGGACAGTCAGACTCCAGCAACAGAATGGCTAAATGTGAACAAAGTCTCCGTGCACTTGAAATAGTCTGAAAGCCATTTCAAGGTTGTTTGACCCATAGGTCACAACTCCAGCATATAATTCACTTCTGGCTTTACAAAGCAGAATTTCAACACCAACCCTATTTGTTTCTTATCTGTTGCCACATAGGAAGGCTGATACCACCCTATTATGTAGGAGGCTGCATGAAAGAGGGTTCTGTGAGACTACTTATTGTGCACCCCACCCCCTGACATGTCACGTGGACACCACATGACTGGACAATGTTTGTTTCACTAAGTGAAGACGGAGTCTAAGGTGCACTGAGTCTCAATGAAATGTGTAGGGAACATGCAGCTCACTAAGTGAGATTTCTGCCCAGGCCATCATTTCATTGGGGATTTTGTTTTATTTGGGCTGGTTGCTTGTTTTAGGAGCTATTCTGACTGGAATGCGATAGGAACTAGGGATTTGCAGAGTAATCAGCTGATTATTTAGGTTTTACATTTGCTGTTGTGAAGCCTCAATCAAAACTAGAGTATTGCTTCTGTGACTAAGTTCTGATGACTAGAAAAAGTTGTGGGACGCAGGAATTTTTCTTAGTCATTTGTTTGCTGCAGCCTGTTCTTAAGGTAAAAAATGCAGAAATATTTAAGTGGTGTATCATGTTGTTAGTTGTAAACTGCAAAGACATTTATCTACCTAAGACTACTCGATTGCAAAGTTTTTTTTTTTTTATTTTGTTGTGAAATCTCTAGGTTGATTCCATCTAAAATGGAGTTAGAACTATAGCAGGCTGAGTCTTCAGCTAAACAATATCTGAAAGAAGAAATTGACTAGCCCCAATATAGGTTGACACTCATTTAGTGTGCTAGTGTCACTAGCAAAGGCTACTATGGGTTTTTATTATAGTTGAAAACCAGTATGCTTTTCCTAGGCAGGAGCCATGTGGCTCTTATCCCAAAACTCGCAAAAATTATTCCTTATCTGGGTTGGAAGTCCATAAGAGAACTTGGTCACTCCAGCAGTGATCTGTTTAGCTGCTTATTCTAAAGGATAAGTACCAATTCCTTATCAGTTAAGATTACTTAAGAATGAATAATTATGGAATGAGTTGAGCTTTCTTTAACATGATTTCAATGTCATACTGTTTGCTTATGTTGGCATTGTTTATTTTGCATTTTCCACTCAAAACAATATCAACTTTCATAAAAAAATGTAATTTCACATATTGCAAGAATTGCCTATATTAAAAACCTTTTTCTTGACAAACTATATCAGAAGAATGCTATAATGTATCACAGATTTACAGTAGACTTTGGATATAGCGGCACTGTGTCTAACAGCATATGTCACAGCTCTGGCAGCAGACATGGCAACCAACTTAAGTTTGTTTACAGTTGCCATCTTGGAAGTACACACGGCTCGTTTCCCTTGTACAATAACTTCTGCACCCCTCAACAATGGCTCCTAAATTTGGCAAAGCAACTATTGGAGAGAAACAAAGGACTACTACACATAACATTGCCAGTAAAATTCTAAGTCTAGAAATTAGAAGGTGAACAAGAAGTTATGCATGCTCATAACACAATCATTACAAGAAAGCAACTGAGAAATCGCGTACGTGTTCCATCAACTTCACTCGATCATTCTCCTGATGCAGCAATTGAAACAACAACGTCAGAGGAGCAGCAAGTAACAGAGGTTAAACAGCGTTGTGTAGTGTATAGTTTTTACGCGTACATTGTGCATCCATTTTCTAAATAGAAGCTTTATTCACGCATATTTCCATATGCAACTTGATGTGAATGTTTTTTGAACTGGCAGCACATACACGTCTATTCTATATTTTACACCTCCTTTATACCTTACTTATATGGATGCTCCATATAACAGGATATTTGATTATAATGGCATCCACAATTCCCTGAGGGTGCCATTATTTACAGTTTGCTGTATGTGAACTGAGTGTTTTACTAAAATTATCATTAGTAAAATTAAAACTTTGGGCAATGTACACTTCCTTAATGGAAAAAGGTCTATACAATACTGATCCCATTTTCCACTTGTGCTGACACTATCAACATTTCTGGCTTCTCAGTTGGAATAGGCAAAAAATTCTAATTCTATTAGTCATTTTGATAACTGGTACATCCCTAATAGGGGATCCAGAATCTTGTTCCTGTTTCAAACTCTGTTCAGGTGGAATTAGAGCTGTTGATGAACATTATCATTCAACATCAGGTGATTGTGCCTTATATCTTAAAGATCACACCATTACCTGTATAATACAGCGAGTTTATTTACTAGAACTAACTCAGGAGAAGCATTAAATTAGAACTTAACCTTTAACTTAAATATTTTGAATAATAGTTCTGTCTAGAATCTTTTTTCTGGAAACAACTGGATTCATTAAACTGAAAACCACTTTAGTGATTTTTTTCTCAATTTCCTTTTGGTTTTGTTTCATTGTCTGGTCAGTTTTCTATTCATTGTATGATTACTTTGTATTCCTTTTGAGATTTCTATTGCTTTAGAAACTCTATGGTAATTTTTCTTCACCTTTCTGAAAAGGTGTTTTAAGTGGAAGATGTGCATTGATTAAAATGCTCCAATTCATCTCTTGGATAGACCTTAAGTTTTCTTGTAAGTGTAGGGCATAATTGCATACTAGTTACTTCTGATCTACAGTATGAACCAAATGCCTAGGGGAGAGACTTGCCAAGTTTATAACACAAACTAGTCTAATTACTACAATGGAATGTTTCTTTTGTATATCAGAATTTTAGTCTAATGGAGTGTTAAATTACAAGCTGATCAGTCTCATGAAATGATACAACACGTGTTTAATATTGAACATTTGACAATCATGGAACACTAGATGCAAGAGGTTTATCTTTTGTTCAACTTGGCTAAATTAGCTGTCTTGGTATTTTGATTAATGGCATTTGTATAGAATGCATAAAGCTTCCCCAATGTGACATGGCCCTCAATTATAGTCATCTACAGTGCCTGGAGAGATCATTAAAGAAATGGTAGAAAAAGAGTAAGATTTAAAAAAAAAAAAAAAAAAAAAAAAAAAAAAAGAGGGACTTAACTTCTGTCTAACTTCCAGAATTGGGGTGGGGGGGATGAAGCCTTTTCCTGCTGCTCCTTGCTCATGTGGTCCCTGTCACTGTTGCTAAACTGCTGTGCTGAAATGAACATTAAGCATCATTATTAATTAACACTGGCAGCTTTTTGAAATTAAGGATCAGACTAAGGTAGTCTTGAGTTTTCCTGTGATGCAACCTTGGTTACAGCAAGCCAAGTACAAATTAACAGGCAGAAACTGTCAAAGAAGTCGGGTAAATTTATGCAGTTTTGCCATTTGGGAATGGGATTGGCTGACTCTGATCTACAGCAGCTATATATATTCTTTACACAAGTTAATCTGGACAGGACTACAATATGGCTTGGTGCATAGCACAAGGGTTTTATACCTGGACATGCTGGTTTTTTTAATTTCTTACTAGTAAAAGAATTTATACAATCACTTCTCTCCATAATTCTTTTATATTAAATTATAGTAATCACTGGAAGATGTTCCTAGAAAATCTGAAAAGGGGTAGGAATTTTGGAGTAAGATTTCTTCTGCAATAAGATTAAATAAATGGCTGAGTTGACTGGGCATTCTAATTTGCTTTATAATTGTTTTGTAAAATGAAACACTGCTGTTGGAATATGCATTTAAAAGTATTACTGGATGTTAACGAATGCATTGTCTTGTTTCCAGGAAACTGATGCAATAGCAATCACATCATCACTGTCACCTGATGGAGTCCTCTCAATCACTGCACCTAAGAAAGCCATAGAAGGTGCTGCAGAAAGGGTTATTCCAGTTGTGAATGAGGCAGCACCAATGTAAAGCTTTCAGCCGCCAAAAGTGGTAGCTGGTTAAAATCAGTAATTTCAATAACTGGCTATATTGTACTGTACTTTGTTTTCATGTTTTACTAACTAAAACAAAAGGCAAGTTGAAACATGACTGGCTTTAGAACAATTATTTTAAATGAGCAAGCAATTTATTTCAATATAAAACCAAAATAAAGTCTTAATCACCAAAATTGCTTTCTTTTTTATTATCTATAACAAATCCCTTCCCTTCAAGATAGTTTTCAAATTTTACATTCTGGTGCAATTTTTCATACTATCAAGTCTGAGACTTAATTTTTTTTTTTTAAATCCAAGTTTTTCTCCATTTTAGAACTGTAGTATTAAAAAATAGTCAAATGTAATCAACATGTCTTGAGGAAAAGATAAGTTGAATTACATTCAAATCCAGCAATTGTTCACTGGATTGTACTAAGACTGCAATGTACTGCTGGCAGAACTTTTTTTTCTTTCTTCCCTAATGTGGTAATTCCTACTGTCTCCGTTGTCAAGGCTTTCACACTGGTGCTACTTTTATAAAAGTAGCACCAATCTTTTGTTTTCTGTAACTGTTGAATTGGCTGGGGTTTAGATTTAATCCATTTTTGAAACATGGATTAAAGATATACCATCTAATAGTAAATACTACAATTTTTCTATAAGCATTGCTTTAGTAGTATTGTTCCTAATAAAATGGTTTGATGTTAATCTGCACAATTTTGGTAAACTTATGAACAGTTATAAAGGGAAACTATGGCTATGGAGCCCAAGATGTATTGGCAGAGATTTTCAATTTAAAAATTACTAGACCCAAATATGGAAATTACCTTCACATCTTAAGACATCTGGCAGCTACAGGAAGGATAACCCTGTTGCTTAAACTGTCTTTAGTCAAAACTATTTAGTAGTTTATCCTTAAGTTAGTCACCCTGAATGACAATGGCATCAGGATCCTTGCTGTGCATTTCTACAGCCATACTGATTACGCTGAGTAATGGTGACAGCAGCATTGTATCTTTGTGCGATGTGATGTCACCAAACTCAAGTCGGTGAGTTACCATAAGGAGAGCAACTAACAAATGTTCAGACTTTTGTATGGATCTGTTTCTAATGGTTTGTCTAGATCCCAGCACTGGTACATCTGCATTCCATTGGTTATCTATTCATGGCGTGTTAATCTGGAGGCATACAAAAGGCTATGTTTGAAACTTGCTGCAATTTTGTCCCCCACCCCAATTTTCTTTGTTTTTCTCTTCACTGAAAAATCTGGCCAGAAAGCTTGGCTCTAGGTTGCTGTTGGATTTCTATTGCACAGTTCATATTGGCTACTTTGTATCCACATTTCTATTCATAAATGAGCTCTCATTCTGAGATATTATCTGGAAACAGTAAGATTGGGGGTCAGATGTGAGTATTTTCTAGTCTGTTTTTTTTCTTGAGGTTTCCTATATTATATTTCAGATCCAGTCAACACCTTTTCCATAAATTCTGATGCCCCCTGCAATTTTCTGTACCATTTATGTTTGAAGGAAGATAAGCAAAGCAAATAAGAGTTGAGAATGGTAGATTATGGTTTGGAGCAAAATTTTCAGTGCCTTACTTTAAAATCCAACTGGAGATGTCTAGCAGCTGTACATTACCAAACAGGTGCTATAAAAGATCCAGCTCTGAATTACTTTTTCGGCAAATCTCTTAAAGAATGTAATTTAATACATGGTGATAGCCTCTGACCAATTGGATGCTGCTCTTTTAGAAGAAACAGAGGCTTAAGAGGAAGTAAGACTACAATCTAAAGTTTGAAGTACAATTCTGGTGATTTTATGAGCAGTTGCTTGAAGTGTCAATGACAGATGATAGTGCAATATAGGGCATATAAAATAGTGAAAGCAGTAGGGATATTTTATTACAATACACTCAGTATTATACATTATTATTCCATGGAACTGGGAACATTTATACAAGTAATGGCAAATTTAGCTTTAAAACTGATTTTAAATTGATTTGTACTGAGTTTTCATAAAATCAAATGATGCCTGCAGTTTTAGTGTGATATCAAGATCAGCAGTGCTTTCAAAATATAGTTCACTATTCTCCCTGTCTGCCGATAATAATAAACAAAAGCAAGCATGCCTTATAGACAAGTTTATTACCTAAAGATAACATTTAGATAAAATCCCTCTTGTAGTACTGCCGCCTAATAGTTACTACCCATCCAGCCGAGGTATAAATGCAGCCTGATAAGCTCTTGCACAGGCCAGAGAACGGTGAAGGGTGGAAGACAATATAGCTGTGTTTTATGTCTGGGTAGTGGAACCGAAGTCTGGCGCCACGTTACACACCCTAGACGAAGCTAGCTGGTTCTTGTACTCACCTCTGCCTTCCAGATAGTTGCCTCCTGTTGTTGCTATCTTGAGGTAGACTTTGTCGGATTCCATGGCATCCGAAACTGCTATATTTTACTTGACTTTGAGAATGGAACGCGAGCAAATTCACGTGTGTTGTTGGGGGGGGGGCATTTAAAAAAAAAAGTATATATTAACCCTTTAATTCCAAAACAGTCCAGTTTGTGAATAAGAAACCACTCACCGGATTTGCACTAGATTTTTGCTGGGGTCTCAAACAGAACCCTGGTTCGGAAACTACTTTATTATTATTATTATTATTAAATCAGGAGCCCAGCCATCGGGTGGGTAGGTAGGTAGTCTGAGGTGCCGTCAGGAAGGACGGCGGTCTGTTCCAACGCACCGCTTCACACACACTAGGCCTCTGTCATCCGCCTGATGCCCACCCACACCCCGATTATGGGGGAGGGGGAGGAGGGTTAGAGTGGTGTGACAGGAAAGCTGTTCGATTGTTTGCGTGCATCACTTTAAAAACAGAAGACGTCACACTCGTAACCGTTGGTGACGTAATAATTTCAAGGAGTTGCTAAAAATTCTGGACAAAGGAGGGTAGATTCTGGGTTGTCGTGGACCGAGCTCCCAATCCTGTATCTGGTGAGTTCTTTCGGGTGATCGAGCACACAGATCTGCAGGCAGCATCAGCCGACGAGAGAAGATGAGCAACAACGTTCGTGAATTTCGCTATGACGGGGAACGCCATTTCGACTGCACCTCCCAGAGGGTTTACTTCGAGGAGCCGAAACTCCCCTGCGCCCCAGAAGAGATGTGTCCCATCTGCCTTTTCCACAACCCGGACGAATATTCGAAAAAGGGGTTTCCGGAAAACTCCTACACGCGCGTGGAATACGGGGAAAAGAACCCGGCACCGGTAACTCTCCACACGGAAATACGTGAAGTAAGGGTTTCTGTTTTTCCACTTCTGCCTGTTTGTTCGCCTGGCGTTCAAATGAAACCCGGCCGGAAACGGAGTCGCTGCAACCGTATTCGGACGGGTTTTATTTGAACAGCCTCTAGTAGATTTATTGGGTTTTTGTCCCTTCTGTAAAGGGAGCGGCTGGGGAAAATGGTGAAGAAAGTTAATAGAGCAGCAACTTTCCGAAATTACACTGTTAAAGTTTCGGGTGGTGGGGTGGGGGAGCAAGAAGCCCATCCGGACATTTCTGTAAAGGGAGAGGCTAACCCGAATTCACCGTTTCCTGTCGTCGAACACTTTACAGGAGGAATCAGGGACCGATATTAAGTTGTGGTGTTCTGTGTGTGGGTTAGTTCTGGCAGAAAATCTGCTGTGGCGGCGCTATAAAGACGAATAATTGTCTGTCTGTCTGTCTGTCTGTCTGTTTACACCACATTTGTATGCGTAATAAGTCTGCTGCTGATAGGTGTAGTAAGAGGGGGGCATCCATCCGTAGGAGTCCACATCTCTGGCAATAGAAATTGCTGAACGATAAGAATAGTGTTGGTGGCAGGACTTTTAGTCGATTTAAAAACTAACACCAGCAGTTTTAACTATTTTAATAACAGTCAATCGGGTTGTTTGTTTGTTTGTTGTTGTTTGTTGTTGTTTTTTAAGAAAAAGAAACAACAACAACAACAAAAAATCCGTTAAGAGAGGCGTTTTTTGAATTTCAAGACGACGACGTGGACGTCGTCTCAAAGGCGGTTATTATCTGTTGTATTAATACGACAGAATTTAAGAGTCCCCCCCTCTTTTTTTTTAATATCTTTGAAATAAACAAAAAGAAGACTTGAACGTGCTACACCGTGTAGCTAAGCAATGACCGACCGCTCCGTACGGTGACGAGGGCGGGTTTCAGACGGGAGAAAATGCCGGGACGGACGGGATTGGCAAAGATGGATTAAAAGAGCAAAGGGCAGCAGCACCGATGGTGAGCAGAAGACTTGGTGGCCTGGAGTCGCTTCCCCTGGCCTGCTGCAGCCGCTTGCTGCGTGAGAATAGACGCTGGCTACAGTCCAGTAACCCAGGCAGCCCAACAGTGACGTCATATACAGGCGGTGCTGGATCTTACAAACTGGCTCCCACCAAAAAATCATTATTCTCGATGGCAGTATTCTTCTGTTCTTATGCAAATAAGTAATAGAGCTGAGCCGATCAGTTTGTATACCCTTGAAATTTAGACATCTGTGATAAGCTTGTTTCAAGTTTTAATCGTTCGGCGAACGTCTGTGACGTAATTCGAATTTATGTCCGGGTCCGTTTCAGTTACGTCACTAATGTACACTTATAGGATGGAACATTTGAAACTTCCCTCCAAAACCGATGTAGTAAACTGCAGAAGAAAGGACAAGTAAAATATTCGATAAAAATCGGTTGTACTTATGACGTAACGTCACGTGTAAAAAATTCGTGATGTAATAATTCTACGGTTGAATTCGGAAAAGAAAACCCAAAAAAATACTCCAACACTTAAGAAAGCGGGAGCAGACCGATCGGCCTGTGTGACATCTCGGGTGGCAACGTCGAGAAAGCATCATGGGGCACAATGATAAAAGGGCTGGGCATTCAGTGGTTTTCGACCAGCCGTCCTTGCCTTGCGCCTACGAAGAGATGTGCCCCATCTGCATGTTCGACAACCCGGAAGAGTATGCGAAGAACGGATTTCCGGAAACCTCGTACAACCGCGTAGACTACGGCGATGTGTCCAATAAGAAAACCCCCATGACTCTGCACACGGAGATTGTCGAAGTAAGCTTCCGTACACCGTAACCTGTTGCTTTCACTTTAGGGGTTGTCGTCGTCTTTAATTGTTCTCGCTATATTTACTCGTTTGTTTTTTGTCTTTAATAACCGAGGTAGTTCGGGTAGAACGAAAACGATGGCGTACTAAAGTATACGAACGACTTTAAAATAGATAGACGTAACTTGTTTAGGAAGTTGTAAAGTTTGTCGCAAAACGGTCGGATCAGTCGCTTTTTCTTTTTGGTCCGACAAATCACCGTTTTTTTTTGTTGTTGTTTTTTTAAATGAAGTTTTTGGCGTTCGTATTTCCGAATGAAACTCGCTGACGTGTTCAGGCGGCGTTCTCCGCCGTGTTGCAGCTCGTCACCACGTAAAACCAGAAACTGTCAGCTCGAAAAGTCCGCAAATCTTAATGCAAGGGTTTTGAAGATATGTGGACTTCATCGCGACCTGTTAACGTATCACGTGTCGCGCCGCTCAAATTCTCTTCCGTCAGCCTATTTCGAGAAACTGTCAGCAACAACAACAACAAAATTGCTTGCTGCCATCTAGCGGCTCATTTATGAGTAACTAACATTCCTGGTTATACTGGTCTGGTCAGAGCCCCACGGCAATCGAATGTATTAAATGGGAAACTTATGTTACAAAAGTAAACTAGATTGGTGAGGGAAGCGACAACGGTTCGCTGGATTGTGACGTAAGTCGATGTCGGTTGGTGACGCAATAATTTAAAGAAGTTGACAGGAATCGCGGAAAAGGTGGTAGGAGGAGCGGTCTTGGACTGAACCGTCCTTGTGTTTGGTGAAGCATCTCGGGTGGAAGCGAGCGGGCGAGAAAGGCCACCAGCCGACGGCATGACCTACAGCCGCAAAATCAATTTCGACCCTGAGAGAGACACCAACCCGCGCAAAATCTACATCATTCAGCCACCTCTACCCTGCCCCGCCGAAGAAATGTGCCCCATCTGCATCTTCAACGAGCCCGAAGAGTTCGGCGAGGAAGAGACTCCGATAGCCAGGCACGACCACGTAGATTACGACGAGTTCTCGCAGACCATAACCCTGCACTCAGAAATCATTGAAGTAAGTCTTCCGTTTACTTTTGGATGGGAAGAACCCAAGCGTGGTGAGCCCCTAATCGCGCTCTTACCTATTTTTTTTTTTTTTTAAAAAATTTCTAATCTATTAACTATTTTTTACCGGCATCGGCAGACTGAAAACCGTTTACAGCTACCGTAGACTGTTATTTCTATTGGAAAGATTGAAATTATGTGGATATACGAAAGGGTTGTTTTGTTCGACTTCTTTAAGAATCCCCACTGCAATACCAGCTGTAACTACAGACGGGGGGGGGACATTTAAATATAGATAGAGAACAGGAACCAACAAGTCGGGCCCCCACCGGTATGTGACCAATAAAACTGCTCATAGGACATCCCAGCTCTTGGAATTTCTACATGGGAATAGAACAGTTAATCACACCTGGCTAACGTAAGAATAGAATACTCTTTGGTATCCAATTCTCCAAAATGAAAAATCGCCAGTTAGCCCACCCGTCTTCCTATGGGGCATTCAGCCAGGCACCTGTACGTAGTCAGTTTCGCGGTAACGCGGCTTTACCATTTGACCACACGAGAGGACCGGTACGGCTTCGGTTTACCATAAGTTTTTATTCTGGTCCGTGATGTTTTTAGATCACGAAGCAACCTACACACGCTGTTGTGTGTGTGTGTGTGTGTTTTTCTCGTTGGGGAGCTGTTTTACAGAGATCTAGAATTTACAAAAAAAAAATCAGACATTTTGTCTCTGTGTCGTCTGCTTGGTTTGCAGCGTGAAATTAGCGAGCAGTGTGACAGAATGTGGTGGAGGGGGCTCTGTTCTCAGGGCTATTAGGCCGAATCAAACAAAAATACGGACCAAACTTAAACCGTAGACTAGCATTAATTCTAACCGGATACAAACCAAACGGCACACGACCTTAAAGAAAGTTTATTTTATTTTAAGCGGAGGAAGGTCTTGCGGACTGGCGGCTGACCATTTTGCATAGAACATCACGAACCGTTGGTTGAAAATTTGTTATTGTGTCACTCCGCAACCAAGAAAAGTTACACACGGGCGAACAAAGGCCTTGGCAAGACGGCAGATGGCCCGCCAACCCGCCATTTTGTAGGGAAGATTCTAGAAGCCTGGCGGCCATCTTGAAACAATATCCTTTTGTTTTTCATTGCGACGTGGTGAAATAACGGCTGCTGACGTCACAATCGGACAAAACCTGGCCGATAGTCTTGAACGGAGAGGTTCCTGTATCATCCCGGGCCCGGCGGTGTTGTGCTGAGCGATGAACACCAATTATTTCCAAATCGACGTGGAGGTGAAAACGATGGACGCGCACGATCGCACGGAGAAAATCACGATGAGGTACTCCACCCGGCCCTGGTCGTTCGGCACGAGAGACAACCAGCCGTTCCCCAGATGGATGACGCGACATTTTGGGTTTTCCAGAAACTCCCCGGCGAACACCGTCTTCGGTCGCATGAACTCCACCGGCCCGGAGTACATGGTAAGGGAAACGTCTGCGAAGCTTCGACCGGGCTTCGCGCCGTCCGTCTAAGGCGGCTGGTGATGGGGGACTGGAAAAAAAAATGGTTGAAGGCCGCTGGGGGAGGGGGTCGGGTCGGGTGGACGGATACTGGTTCAAAAGAGTGAGGCAGTTTCAAGATCCATACCGGTATAAGAAATAAATACTGAAAGTTTGCTTCTCCAATAAATTCAAGTAACTTTTCCACACCCACAGATATGGACGAAACCGAACTCTTCCGTTACTGCACCGGAGCACGGACCCACTTTCTACGTAGGGAGTTCCCGAGCTTCCTGCCCCTGGGTTTCTGAAATTACGGAACAGTCAAGTCCACTTATTCGCATAGCCTGTTTGAAAAAGAAAAAAAAATTATGCAATTAACCGGAATTTGCAAACAAGCGACATTTACAAGGAGATACATAAACGCATACATGCTTTGAATTCTGTTAAGGTTGTAGTATCGTTTCATCACCATAACTACATGCAGCACGTGGTTGGTTCCTCGTTCTAGTTTTTTATAATACAATACCCGACGAACCGTAATCTCCCTGTATATAGTTCCAGAATGAAATAGATTTGTCTGATAAGCGTCACGAGCGGCCCCGGCCCCCCCTCCCTTACATGTCTGTCTATGGAATAAAGTTATTTTTATTTTATTTGGTAACTCTGCTTTGTTATTTTGTTTGGCTATACCCGGACTTGCGCATCGTGCTTTTGTCGTTTGTTTTTAAATAAAGAACCTGCAAGCACTACTCTGTAGGAAATCGACCTGTTGAAGCCCTTGGCTGACGAACAATGGCAGGTGCTTCAAGAAACACATGCTCGTAGAAACCTTACAACATCATTATGCGTATGGTCACCATTTCACAGTGCGTTCAGTGAACGAACAACCCAATACCTGGAATCTCACAACACAATAGCCTCATCAATAAAAATAAAACTGAAAATATTGGTCATTTTTCCCGAAACTAAACCGCTGAACCTATTCTAGCTGGCATCTTGAGAACAATGCGCTACGACGGGGTTATGGTTTTAAATACTAGCTGTAGACCAGCAAGAAGAGAGATTGTTAACAAGTTAAGCAGAGCCTTTTTGTAAACACAGTCAGCTCTGAGACGTTTGTCTAATGCGACAAAGTACCGATGTTTTGGAGGGGAATGGGGGGACTAAATGACGACGTTTGTTATGCATCATTACGTATGATGGCATTAAGAAAGTGTCGTTGTGAAGCATATGTTAGATGCATCATCAGTATCTTATAGTGGAAATTCCGCTCGATCGTCGGGCTTAATGTTAGCTAGCGGAAAACAGTTGATCGTCAAAAGAGGAAACGACGACAGATTCACTCATTTTTTAAAAATAGTATCTGCTAACATTTGCGGGTTCAAGGCCCAGAAACAAGATCAAGCCTAATGATTATAGGTACACATCCCCACGCCACCATCACATGTTTAGTTGCTTGTAAGCTCGTTCTCTTTGTCGCTAAACTCTGATGCAATCATCGATACAGTGCAGGGGGGACCCAATTTCATCGAACCAAAGCACTGACCGCCAGAGCCTCAAGTTTTACAGGGAGCACTGATCGGCAAATTAACTCTATCTTGCGAATGTCGGCATGGAAATGTTAGACATTTCAGAGGGTGACGGCCGAGGTAACGAAAATCCTCCTGTTTCCTGGATACTGTTCTGGCTATCCAGAGGTTCCTCAGGTCAGTTTCAAAAGAGATTATGGCTTTCACACACGCACTGACTATCTACACCAGTGATGTAAACAAAGTATCTAACAACAAGCTATTGATAATCACGGCTACATCTCTGCAGGAAAGCCCAGCATTTTATCCACCATTTTTGGACTTCTCTGTAGCGTCTGCGCGCCATACAGATCCACAGCCTCAGTTTTAGAACGCATAGTCAGAATTTGTGCATATAAAATGTGCATCAAATGTAGAAATACACTGGCTTAATTCTCTTGTTTGTCTTTTTTTTTATATAAAAGTACAAAAAAGTCGAGTTCTTGCTATATGCCTCGTTTGAATAGATCTCGGTCCCCTAAAGTCCTTGAGGATTCATCCTGCGGTCTAACGAAGATCCTACCTAGCAAACAGCAGACCGCTCTGGTTTCCTATTGTTGATTCCCTTATACGTATATATCTGCTTGCTGCCAAACGACCAATATATAGTGGGGGGGGCGATAGCAGGTCTGTACATTTTCTAGAGATGTGCTGGATGTCGTTGGTTCTTTACTTTTAACCTGTATCTCTGCGCCCTTTCAGATCGTCAACGATGATTCAGGATTTAAGACCACCCTGAACGTGCCCAACTTTCAGTGCGAAAAGATGTCGGTGAAAGTTGTGGAAGAGCAGAGAATCGACGTCCATGCAGAAGAGGAGAAGAAGAAAGGAGACGGGAATGTGAAAAGGGAGTTCACTCATCAATTCTTTCTTCCCGAGGTACGAATGCTTTCCTTTCTCATTGTCGCGCGCCGACCGCTCTTTTTTTTTTTGATAGCACGTCTGTGGAAGAGCGCCACCTACCGCCAGGCAGGTAAAGTATTTAAAAAAAAAAAAAGTTAACGAAAGAGTGAACTCTTGCTGCCTGGTATTAAGGATTTCGTTGAGAGAGAGAGAGAGATTTACCGGTCAGACAGTTTTAGTCAGATGTAGCTCTTTAATGGACAAACGTTAGTTCTTTAAAAGTGAGGTTTTCTTTTTTACCGTGCTGTAAAATCTAACGATGGTATTACCGGAAGATTACTATTCGGACAAACCTGCGATTTTCTTGAAAATTCCAGAACAAAACCCCGAAAGAAACGGAAAGTTTGAATCAGTTCGTCCGCGAGCGTTTTGCTGCCAGGTGGCGCGGCGCTTGGTGACCTGCTTCGGTGCCTCGGTTTCACATCTGATCCAACTGATGGCAGGCAACCAGACTCGGTAAACGCATAACCGTGTTTGAGATTTGCGCCCTCTTTTTCCAGGAATTTCGGCTTCGACGCACCGTTCATGGCAAACTCTCTTCGCTGTGGCCAATCCCCTGCCACCTGATGTTAGTGGGGTCATTGCTACTGCGACAGTAGAGGCAGCTTCATATTCTGCGTGAACGAATCCCCGGGCTTGTCTGGACAGCCGTCTCCCTTTAATTCTCGTGGCTGTAACATGCCCAGGAAGCCACTGTTTAAAATTGTAAGGGGTGGTGGTGGGGAAATGTCTGCACTAACAAACAAGCTTTAAACCAGTCGGTTCTCGAGACGAAAACTGAGCCGCCTACTCCACGTTGCAATCAAGCTCAGTTCTTCAAACAACGAATAAAGCAATTAATATTCTCAGGTGTTTTCTTATACGTTCCGTCTAATTATTTTATTTAATTCGATTAATGTAGGATGTAGACGCGACGACGGTGATTGCCACGCTGAAGGCGGGGATTCTAACCATACAGGCGAGGAAGAAGAAGGGAGCCGCGCTCTCTGTTAAGTCCAATGAACGAGTAATCCCGATCGAGACGTAAAGTCGGCCTTCAGTCTAGATTACACGCCAGCCCTGGAGGCAGCCGGAGAATGGCGGGGGTGGTGGGGGATAGACTTGGGAGTTGGGAGGCAAAGACCAGAACAGCTGCACTACAGGAAGAAACGATTGTGATCTGAACGTCGCCTCTCATCGGTCAACAGCAAACTGCCACCCGAGATGTCACCTCATACAGGAAATATGAAGTCCAACGACTATAGCTCAGGCTCCTGCTTTCATTCACCATTTCGGTTTACGCGGACGGTGTCTGTTACCCTCCAACAACAAAAAAAACAACAGCAACAGCAGTCCGTCTGTCGAAACACTACCTACAGAACCAACTCTACGATATACATTACAATAAAACCTTGAACAATAAATTAACATTAAAAACAATAAAAAAAAATTCTCGGACGTTCTTTTCGTTGTTGGTACAGTTTTGGGGTTTTGACTTATAATGATACTGCAGCAAGTAAATTCTTACCGTATACGAGTTTTTTTTTAAGAAAAGAAATAATGTATAAAACTGCCTATTTTACGAAGAAAAAACTTGATGCTTTCACATCAACCAATTTACTAAATAAATGAAAGTTAATATTTGCCAAATTAATTTACATGAAAAAGTTTTGAATTTTAAATAAAAGAAAAATCTATTAATTTTTTCTTTTTTAAAAAAAAAGAGTAAACTTTCAGCCGATCATAGTCTTTGATGTCAGCTTCTTTTGATTTTGAGAAATGTAAATTGGTTTACGTTTAGAAATGTCATTCTTGCGGACAGTGAAGCTCTTAAATAGTAAATATTATTAAATCTGTGTCCAACGTCTACGTCGTAAGTCTATTGGGTTCTGGGATCGGTTGGTTTGGAGAAAGACTGTCGGTAAGCGTGACGAGCTTAGAGGGAAGCTGAGCATTCTAGGGGGAAACGAGGTATGGCAAGTACGACTGTCCACTCCGCTGGCCTTTTCAAGAATTAAACG
Organism: Nautilus pompilius; assembly: GCA_018389105.1. Lineage (NCBI taxonomy): Eukaryota > Metazoa > Mollusca > Cephalopoda > Nautilida > Nautilidae > Nautilus > Nautilus pompilius. The sequence continues at coordinate 276,041 of JACATO010001546.1, forward strand.
CCGAGCTTGCTCCCGGTTAAATCTCGGTGTTCGGCGTGTCAACTTGCTGTCTGACTTGTGCCTGTAACGTTACTGTATATTGGCTTCAGCAGTTAGCAGTAGGTGCTGCCCCTATATTCTTGCACTTGATGTTTTTGAGTATTAGGTTTGACTGTTTCGTTTTGTCTTTCTTTACTGGGAATGCCCAACCAAGTCTTTGACCCCTCATGACGGGGAAAATCCAGTTGTATTTCCTGTTAATCCTTCCATCAGCAGCCTGGCTTCTGCATCGGCCAGTTCCCTAACCTACTCTTTTCTTGCTGAAGCTGATGACAACATTCACGAATTGGTTTTTCCTCTCTTGCCTCTGATTAGAGACCTTAGAAAGTCACACACTTCCAACAGAGCTGCCGCTGAGTCAGTCATTTAGGACTTTCTCTTGCTCAGTTGTAGCCATTTTTTGAATCAAGCTTTTTGTGAAATGTATATTGTTTCAAATCCACAGCCAACCTTAAATACGCTTTGGATTTACTTGTGCAATACTGGGTCTCTGGCAAATAGATGGGAGATCCAGCAGAAGCGGATAGCAATAATTGAAATGTCTTTGGTACAGCAAATATCACCTGCATGGCTTCTGTTCTGCACCTGATGCAGACATGTCCAGATGCGATTGTTCGTAGAGACCAAGTGCTTCTTGTGGTTTTATTGATGACAAGAGTGTCGACTCTGTTAATGGCTTTACCACAAAGTTATCTCAATCATCTGACCTTTTTACTTCTCTGTCGAACCTTGGTATTATGCTTGATCACCATTAAGCTAATACCGCAGTAAAATGAGAATCTCAATCAGTTGAAATGGTACGTGGTTGTAAGCATCTTCAGGATACATCTTTGTTCGTGATCCAACTTGATCGAGAGGAGTGGTCCTATTCCTCTTGTATATGATGTTCATGATGCGATAGAAGGTCCAAAATTTTCCAAGGAAGCCCTCCCGTCTGCCCATTTCACTGCAAATTTTTTTTCTATCTTTGCTATTTAACTTAATATATTTTATCTGTTTTAAATTTTTTTTTTAAATTTAAATCTTTCTTTGCTGCCTTTTCTTCACCGGATCTCCTTTCTACTCCAAAGTTTTTCTGCTTCACTATCTCACTAAGGGGTTTTGACGGCCCCTCTTTTTATAGGGCAGTTTTTTTTACCTACATCTCAGCTGAGGGCTAATGGCGCTCCGGTCAGTTTTGAAAGATTTTACGCTCGTTTTTTTTTTTATGGCGAATGTGCTTCCTAGTGTAGACAGGGTATGCAAGAATATCACTAACCTAGTACAGGAAGCATATTCCTCTTTACGTTTGTGAGTGTGTCTGTTAAAAGTGAAGCCAGATCTATGACACTGTTACTGTCATTTATCCTTTAGTGCAGTGGTTCCCAACCAGGGGGTCGCGGAACCCTGGAAGTTTCAATTTTTGCCGTGTGACCGAGTCAAGAAACTGTTCATGAGTACGTATTTGTTTTGTGTATATGTACCGTATTTGCCGGCTTATAAGACGCACTTTTCCCCAGAAAAAAGTATACAAAAATTACCCTGCGTCCAATACACCGGTATCACCGACGGGAGGCCGAGCACCAAAGGTGTAAGGCTTGTCTCCCACAGCAGGCACTCCCGGTTGCATCACCGGCCCCCTGCGGCTTCCTGTCGCTCTGCCACCCTGACAGAAACACGGACAATACACGCTGGCGACAACTCGAACTGTTACCGCAGTAGGACTGACACAAATGAGACACGCCTAAGGAAATGAAGAGTCCTAGTAAGACTCTGCCGAATTCGAAAGTCCTGGGGACCGACGTAGCGCAGGACTGACGCCGCCTCCCAGCAGACAACCACGTCGCTACGTTTGTTCACCAGGAGTGTTTCCCCTGTACACACCAATGTACGCCACAGCAACAACTGCGATATTCTTAAGTACAACCCCCGTAATTCCACGTTGTCGGAATACCATTCTGATCGAGCAGGAGGTATGACTCATTACTTTTGACCAGCTTTGCATTGTGGGAAGGTTTTATAAATCACCGGCAGATAAAAGGATCAAATTTCGAGTGCATACACAGCCGCTTTAAATCCGATAAAACCACGAGGCAACTAAGTTAAACCAAACTTTTACCTTCTCCCACTAGAACTGGTCAGTATATCAGCTTCCGGAGAGTTTAAACGTTTTCTTTATCCCAGCATCAACTGAGCAATGGAAAAAAAAAAAAAAGTCTTATTTTTCTGAAAAACAAAATTATTATTTCTTTTTCTAAAGTTTTTTTTTTTTTTAGTTACTCATTAATTCTCATCTCAGAGACACGGTCGCTCCTTTCTTTTTGTTCAATTAATATAATTAATAGTCCATTTGTCCCCCCCCACCTAACAGAAAAGACAGGGAAACGTCACCTAGCAACGTGAGGAAGAAATTTTACGGGTCTATTTTTTATCTTACACCGACCAAAAAAACGAATAGTAGTCAAAACGGAGTTCGACCGCGTGAAAACCCGCAAGAGGGGTAGACAGTAACAAACTATTAGTTTATCGAACCTTTAAAAATGTGAGAAATATTAAAAATAAAGAAAATTTAAAAAAAAAAATTATCGTACACCGGAAATGGCTGCGGTATCGTGGGCATGCGCAGTGCTGGCCGCGCGCGGGAGAGCGGCTGCTTCGAACGAGTGTCGGTGGTGGAAGTGGTTCGGGATTCGGCGGCGTCGGTGAGTTGTTGCCGGGTGAATGGATATTAGACGGGTGTATTTTCGGCGGTTATAGACCAGTTCATCAAGGCCGGGCGCCGGGCGCCACGAAAGCTGTGGTTGGCCGGGTAAACGCCGAACAAGTCGGGACTCGACCCGGCTGTGCTGGGCCTATGGCGGCGTCGCCGCGCTGTTCGGACAGACAGTAAGGAAGGAAGGAGAACCCGACTCTGTGGTCCCTTGGCGAGTAGGATGAGTGGCGAGCCGCTGTCGTCGCCTTACGTTTTCCGAGGCATTGAATACACGGTGAGTATGGAGGTGCACAGCGCGTCGCCGTCTGTGACCGTGGAGGTGGAAGATCGAGCGACGGCCGACCAGTGGAGAGCGACATTTGACGCCTCATGTGAGTGACAACGAAACCCTTTCTGATTGTGTGCGCGGGGGGGGGGGTCATGAATGATTACGGACCATTAGGGGTTTTATGGGGGTTATAATCTAGAACAAAGGTGCGCATCCAAACTTTCGCGATGGGTCGCATATCCGTGAAACTAGTTGAAACAGGTCCGCACACATTTCGGAAGGATGAACTGACTTAGCTGCAATAGACAAACATGGACCATATGGCAATTTCCTTTTGGAATTACTGTTAATTTTATTCCTTACTACATGATGCACATAAAACAAAAATATCCAAACAATTAAACACAAGGCAGTATCACCGTACTGTTACCATACACAGTACTCTCTTGATTTACACGGGAGGTGCCAATCAAATTCTCGTATTTCAAACCTATTGTTACACAGTAAACGGAGTTATGTACCACACTGTTAGATAATTCGAGTATTATCGATTTCTCACTGGAAACTGTGAAAAAACCCCACGACCCTGCTACCCTTGGCTGCGGTGATCGAGCAGACCTAAGACACATCATCCCAGCCTGCCTGCTGTGCTGCTATTGGAGTTACAACACCATACAATAAAAAAATTGTTTTTCTTTCATTCTAATCCTGTACAATAACTAGGCAATTAAAAACTACACCAGTAATAAAGTCTGGCAGCTAAATAATTGTTTGTATCCTTTGTTATTAATAAAAGTTTAAAAACATTAATTTACACTCAAGATCCATGAGGTAACATCAAAAAGATTAGCTTTGTGTCATCTTGTGGTGACCGACAGTCTCCCACCTCTAACAACTTGTTCTCTCCTTTTTCATTTCAACACTAAATATGAGTTCAGCTGTCTGAACCACATGCTTATTTACACTTATTCTCATAAGTATTTATTTACTTGTCACTCACTCATATCACTCACTCACTCAGTAAAAATTACATGTATTCATATATATTCCTTACACAATGACATACTCTTGTTTGTCAACACTCACATAGTCGCCAGATGCAAGAGCATATAAAGGTATTAGTAAATATAAAAATCTAATTTTGGACATATCTTCGTCTCTTACATATTAAATATTGTTGATAAATATTAATTATGCAAAAGTTAAAGATATCAATCATACAATGAAAATTTATTTTTATTATGCTGTAGAAAACGTTTGCAGAGATAAATGGGTGGTGTCCATCCCCATCTGTTGCCATTGAACTTAGCTGGTAGGAGGATGAAGTCATGCATCTTCAAACCATACCGTGCATAAGAAAACTAACATAACTTCAAATTTGTGTATATTAAGGATGTGTAAATCAAGGGAATATTATACATACTTTACTGCATAATAATATAAAGTAAATTAAATATTAATACTTTATTAATAGTTATTGTTTAGGAGAAAAGATATTGCAGGAGTAATTAATAAACAAACTATTGCTTACAATATCTACCTAATGTGGCTCCTTGCTGGATGTTAACATTTTGACTGCTATCAAAATCTGGCACTAATAAAGTAACAGCAGATTTCTCACCCAGCTTCCAGATTATTGTCAATCAGTGAGAAATTAACTTTCAAAGTTTTAAAAAATATAATATATTCATAAGTGAATTAGAAGTAATACACTGGGCTGCATGCAGTCAGATGATAAATGGGCCATGGGTTGTGTATGCCCCTGATCTAGAATATATGCCTGGGCTAAACTGATTTTTTATTTTAATGTATAGAAGTAGAAAGTACACGTGTGTAAGTAAACTGATGCAAGAAAAATTTATTTTGAATTTTTTATACAATTTATCAAGCATAATATTATTTACAATATTAAAATAAGTTATCTGATATACAGGGTGAAATATATGCATATATAAAGAGGCCTTATTAAATGTTAATATAATTATCTACCAGTTTAATAATAACTCGATATGGAGGTTTATATTTTAAAACTCTTGGTTATATCTAGATAATTCCTGTTTAAATATCTTGAATCACTGCTTTTAGATAATTAATAATGGAGAAAAAACATATACAAAGAAGAACATTAACAAACAAATGTTCTTGCCTGAATAATTATTAGAACAAAAGAATTTGACACTGAAATAATCCTTGCAGATTTCCATAGGAAAAAAAAAAGTAATTTGCTAACAAATAATTTTAAGTACTGATGAATTTTGTATTTGTGCTGAAATATATTTTAGAGGAAAAGATATGAAAATTAAAGTAACTGATCAGTTGTAGTAAAATGACATTCTAACACAATTTCAGTATTTTTAGATGAACTTGTGAAATATAGGTAGTTAAATGCACAAAAATAGCATACAATGATAAATGTTGACAAATTTTAAATGACATTTTGTCAAAGCAGATAATGTCTTGGTTGAATATAAGTTTTTTTTTGTTTAAGTGTATTTTCTATCTTAGAAAACTTTTAAAAGTTCACAAAATCTTTTCTAAAACTCCAACATCTTGTTAGATTTTTAGTGTTGATCATTCAATTTCTTTCTTACAGATATTGAGGATCTTACTCACAAAACTGGAAACTTCAAGCAGTTTTCTATTTTCGCTAATATGTTGGAATCTGCTATTATACAGGTAAAAAACTGTTTAGAAATGATTGATTGAAAGGGTAAACAATGTTCATAACAGCAATGCCATACTGAAAATAAGAAACTAAAGGCTGCTTGAATTTTTATATTTTTTAGACAGACTTAATTAAATTAGGAAGAAGAAAAAAACTAGATAAATTTTACATCAACAGACTTTAAAAAAGAAAATCAAGTGCATTAGTGAGATTAAAGAATCAGAGCACAGAAAGACTGGTGGTTGTTGCCTGTATGTAAAGCCATCTGCTGTGTTAGTTGTCTTCAAACCTTTGAATAAATGTTATATGATAAAATAGTTGACACATAAAATGTTTGATCGATTAATTATAGTTTACTATTTTATATAATGTTAGCAATAAAATTACAGTATATGAATAGTTTATTTTTCTGTGTAAATATGAATATCAAAAGCTTGCAAATTCAGTCAGACAATAAATACTACAGATACTAGGAGTATGTTCTAAAGGAAAACTTACCGTTAAGATGGAGTTGTTAAAAGGTAAATAAACAGATTGCATATGCCTAATGCCTGCAATTTCAGCAAAGGGTATAGCAAAAACTTATCTTAAAAGTGCATCCTTTTGTTGCAGAAAAGTAATCTCAAAAACTGGTGCCCTTTAGGCAATGGACTTTAGGACTCTTGGCACATCAGTTTTGGCCACTTCCACCATTGAAAATCTGAATTCATTCACGTTTTAAGTATGAAGAAAATGTGTGTATAATTAAAATTTTTGTTTTCAGAATAGTGACAGTGTGTCCTTGGATCTCTTGACTTATGGTGACCTTGAGTCTCTGAGACAGCGGAAGTCTGGAAGTCAGATGAAGCCATCGGTCACAACGACGAAAGCTTCCTTGAACTCCAAACGCTACCTCATCCTCACTTACACAGTAGAATTTGACAGGTGCAGATTTATCTCCCTTTCTAATTTTTTCCCAATGTACTGAGGTCTTTTTTCTTTCTCTCTTAATCAGAACATTGTTTTTATTTCCGTAAGATTTTATTTAATCTATTTAATTGGATCATTTTTCCTTTAGTCTGCAAAGTAATGAGAAAATAAAGTCATTTGTATCGGAATCTTCATTTGATCTTTTTCTCCTAGCTACCAAATGCTAACAAGGTTAAGCTCCCCTCAAAAAATTTGCCATTTTTACATTTATACTCATTTCATGAAGCAGTGATAAATTTAAGAAAAAAACACAATATGGGTCCTAAAGAAATTTATAAAACTTTTACTTAAATAAATTAGAATTTTGTGGTAACTAGAAATATGGAAACAGCTGCTTTTGTTGAATTCTACTGAGATTAATTTTGTTTGAAGTTGTTGATAAAGCAAGCATTTTAGAGAAAATTGTCATCTAAGCATGGTTGTATTGTACCTAACTTTTCTGAAGATTCTTTCTTGATGTAGGGTAATGGCAGAAATATTTCATGCTTTTGAGAATTAAGAGATTTTGTTAGCTTAATTTTGCCAGGTATGTCAGATCAAGAATCTGCCTACAAGCTACTTGTTTGACATTAGCTTTGACAGAATGAGAATCTTCAAAAAATCAAAAAAATAAGTGTTTATATCTGTATAAGAGATTTCGAAAGAGAAATTGTACATAGTTGCCTGCACAAAAATAATCTTATTTTCTTTTAGATTTTTTTTTTTAGTCTTTAAATAAATGAGTAATTTTTATGTATAGTGTCAAATTTGCCACTGTTCTTAAAAGCAACAGCAAAATTTTGTTTTGAAAAATAGATCTTCTGAAACCCAGATACAGACTATTTTGGTTAATAGTCACTGAAGTACTCAGTTAATCGCTTGCATCTGTAAATACTCAGTTGCCTTTTGTGATGATTATCAAATTTTCAGAATCCATTACCCACTGCCATTGCCATACATGGGTAAACCAGATCCCAGAGAACTGCAGAAACTGGTGCGGCAGCTGAAGATGGAGATCAAGCAGCTTAAAGAGCAGGTAAGGTCTTGTACTGATATTCGGTGTGTTTTGTTTGATGATTCACAGGAGATTGTTGAATTTATAATCAGAAAGTGATAAGTTCCATTTTATTCTGAAAAGAGCGAATGTTGTTTTTACTTATTTGAACTGACTGGTTAAGATTTCAAAGTTGAACAGTATAGATACAGAATGCATTTAAATTACTATTGCAAATATGTATTTTTAACATTTAATTTTCAACTAAATAATTATTTGTTTGTAACTCATAAGTAAGTGTAAAAAAAAACTGATAATGCAAACATTTGTTGGAAGCTATCATGTTTGATGACACTTGCAATATTATAAAATTGTTGTGATTCAGCTAGTTGTATGAACCTTTTGCATTTTGTTTTTTTCTCTCAGAGACATGTAGATTGTAAAATGGAAGATTTGGAAAAATTGCAAAGAGAGTAAGTAAGATTAAATTTAAAACAAACTTACATAATTTATGCAGAACTAGAGGTTTGAAATTTTTTTGTTTATAATATAATTTATCTTGCATATTGGTTTGGATTTTTTATGATTTTTTTTTCTATTGTGACATCTAAATTGTTTGCCTTTTCTATCATTGTTATTGTGCCATTATGGTCCATGTGAATACTTTAGTTCATTCTGTTCAAAGTTGAGACATATTTGCATTTGAAAATAATAAATTTCATTTGTTATTTGTTAGTCCATTCCACTAAATAATTTGGATCAGATTGCAAGCACCTAACATTAATTCTGTTGCTAATCCTACTGTATAATTTGTCTGCAAATTTCTTAATATTATTAGTGATTCCAAGTATTAATATCATCCGTATAGGCCCAAGATCAAAAGCCTGAAGTTAGGGTTGGATGATAACCTCTGGTAACATTTAGAATTTCAGACAACAATTTCTATATAACAAACTCTTAGTAATTTAGCATAGTATGTGTGTTTGTATTTATGCATGCAAATGTGAGAGGACCATATTGAAAGTAATGAGTCCTAATTACAGAAAAATCACTATTCTGACAAACCTGTAATTTTATTCACACAATATAATTTCTTTGTTCATTAACAGTAGTATCATTGTAACTATATGAGCAGAGTGTCAATCACAAGTAGACTTTACCATAAATAGTGTTTGAATCAAACAGCTGGGGTAGATTTTTTTTGCAAAAGATGATGCATGCCTTAAAAACATTAATGTGCAACTGCAGAATGTGTTTGGTGAGTTTAACATCAGTTGTGCAAGAGTGAAATGATGGTCTTTACATTTCAACAGACACTGAGTACAAGTCAAGGTTAGACAGGCCATCAAGTGCTGTGAGACTCATCAATGAAATGTTTGTGACTGAATTGGTTTGGTTCTGGTTAGTTCCATGAGGTGTTATATTGTGTAAATAAAATGACAGCTTTGAATAGTGTTTTCTTTAATTAATTAGGACTAATTTCTCTCTGTATGACCCTCATAAATATTTTAAGATTATGAGTGTAAATCATGCTAATTATTCATAAAATGCTATTTCAAAGTTTTTACTGAATATTTTTATGATTTAGAAAGAAAAGAGAATGAATATAGCTAGTAAATCTCTTAAAATCTAATGAAAGATGTACTTTAGTGCAGAATGTTAAAAATATTAGAAAATTATAACTGAATATAATACAAAAAATATTTTTTCCATAGTTCTTAGTTTTGAAAGTTCTTTTCCTTGGTGATTTTAAACTCCAAATGAAAGCAGTAGAGACACTAATGTTAGACCACAAATAAATATGTTTGTTTGTTATTTAATTCAATTTTTAGCCTTAGAAATTAAAAGAAAATTATATAGTTTCAAATTGACTCAGTGATTCATAAAGATATTGAATCATTAATGTTTACAATACTTGATAGGATATATCATTTTTTTGAGAAACCAAGAAGAACTGTCCTGTTTGTGTATATTCTGTTCGAGCAGTTTATAAACTAATTGAACGTCTCTACATAGTTAATTCTCTTCATACAATGTACATCCTTCATGTTTAATAACCATGACTGATTCTGTTATTTTAATTTTACAAAAAGCTCCCAAACACATGCCCATATTTTAAAGTAAACTTTTTTATTATAATTATCTGCAGGTACAGTGAACTTTACAAAGAAAAGAGCAAAGTTGAAGCTGAGTTTGTAAGTTTTTGTAAAGAGATGAAAAATACAAACACCAGTCAGCCTGTGAAAGAGATAAAAATGTTAAAAAGTGTTGTACGGAATCTTGAGGAGGATCTGTTGAAGGAGAAAATGCGGAATCAACGTGCATCAAGCAGACGAGGACAGGAATATAGAGACCTTTTGGAAGAGGTAAGAGATTGGAGACAGGAGTTATGAAAGAAATGAGTGTACAGATTGAGGCTGTAGAAATGGTAAGCGTTATGGTAAGAGATGCGTGTAATATATTTTGCCGATAAAGAAAGTTTGAAATAATTTTTGGGACTTTTAAAATATAAAATAAATTTATATCTTTAAAGTCATAAGTTAAGTTGGTGCAGTGCAAGACAGGAGAGGTTTACTAAACTTGCCTGATTGATATCAGTTAATAGGTTAACTCTGATGACTGTTTGTTCCTAAGCTTGGTGTGATTGAAAAGGAAAGAAAAAAAAAGAATCTTCTAGAATTACTGTTTCAATGTCATTAGGCACAACAACCTTAAAAGTGATGTATGGATTTTTTTCTCTGCCTTCAATGCAGATATAATGTATTTTAGGTCAGTCTGATATATTGCTTGTTTTATCTTTTTAGGTTGAAGAACTGAGGTTGTCAGAAAGAAGTCTCAGAATTCGTGTGAAGAATTTGACCAGTGAGTTAGCTATTTATACAAGGTAAATAGAGTAGATTTTATACAGGCAAACACAACAGTGCAGGTATGGTGTTTGATGAGAGAAAAAGTTTAATGTATACTCTGTGATTTGTGAAATTGCAACTTTTAATTAACTCTTTCCATTTCCATTGAGTTGATGTAAAGAGAGTGCTTGCTGTCTGTCAGAGATGACCAGATGTCTGGCTGCTGTAATTGTTAAACACTCAATCAGAAAGTTCCATATTTTTCATCCTTATGTCTTCATATTTTAAAAATCTGTGCAAGCAAATTTCAAATTCTCTTAGTTATTATTGAGATATTTTTTAAGGACTATTTTTTAGGCTTAAGTCAATTACTGCTGTATATACTAATTATTTAGGGTGTTAAAACATTAACATTAGTTTTTCTTGCCAATGTTTTAGAAAGTTGTATGCTATATTGCATTAAGTCCTGTTCCTTGGAAAATAAAAGTTCTGTTATCATTATAGAATTGGTGATTTAGTTTGTACCTGCAGACTTGTTACACTTTATATAATTTTTAATGCAATGTTCTAGAAACAGATCAAAGAGACAATCCAGGCCTGTCAGCCGAGACTACTGTTCCTCATCTGAGAGGTTAAAAGCTTCCTCTCGGAATAGGTCTTCATCCTATGAAAGATCTATGTCCCGAGAGAGAGCATCGTCAAGGAACAGAACCTATTCTCGACGACCTGTGTCAGCTCCTGATACAAGTCAACTTAGTAGCACTTCTCGTGGTTCCAGCAAACATCGCTACAAAATTGCCAGAAGCCGTTTGCCATCACCACCAGGTAGAGTTTGAAAACTATGAATAAAGGTTTTAGTAAATTATGCAGTAGCAAAGAGAATTGCTGCAAGTTGGTACATGGTAGTAAAGAGAGACAGTGAGAAGCCCTTGAGAAGTACTAATAGTAGCAAAAATATCCAGCATTTTTTTTAGCAATATTAAGTAAATTTCTTTAAATGCCTTTACACATTCATTAATGTTTATTATATAAACAAAGAAAAGGCAGTGAGAAAGTCTTTCAGTTAGATGCCGACAACACACTATGCTGTAACAATTTTACCAGACAAAAATTAGTGAAAAGATACTCCAGGAAATCTTATTTATTCTATTTAATTTTAGTATGAAATGAATTAAAGTCACTACTGATTATTTTTCAGTTTCTAGATTTCGCTTTGACCCAACTGCCTATGTGAAAGAGAGAGAACAGAAAATGAGGGATTCTAAGTCAAAACAGTGAGTTTTTTGGCCTCATTTTTATTTTAGCATGCCCATGTCTGATGAAGATTGGGTCCATCATTGTGTTGAGGAAGTCACTTGTAATTAGAGCTGATCACAGTCTTGACTTGACTTTTTTTTATCTTCTAGAAAGCCTTACTTAAGTAGATTGTGTATTTCTGATGTGATACAGATAGAAACCCAGGCAGAGCTAATTAGAAGCCACATCAGGAGAAATGAATCTGTCAGATACCCTTCTCATTTTCCTTTCTGGTTATTGATGTTAGTTTAACTTACATTCGCATCAGAGAAGTTACTGCGCTTACTTGTCTCAACACCAACCACACTTGTAGGTAGTGAAGTGATTTAGTAGAGTCAACTATAATGAATTTTTCTTTTATTTCAATGAAGTCAGAGGAAGATAAATATGGCTCGTTCAGGTAGTGCTGAAAGGAGGAGTAATCCATCTGCTGGCTCCAGGAACAGTAGCCAGCGATCAGGTAAATTCTTATACAAATGATTACATTTTTACTTGGTTAGGATTAAAGAGGATGGTAGTTAGCAATCTGTTTTTTTTTTTATATTACCACGTTTTGTGCAACCTAGCTCAGCGCAACTTGTCTTTTCAGCCAGGGTAAAAAGAATCTGATTTTAAAAATTCACTTTCTTAAAATCAGTTTTACCTCAGTCATTGAACCTTAAATTTCTGTAATTTTTTTAAATTTGGTTTTTGAAGGAAAAGACTGGATTGCATATAAGCAGTGCACTGTAGTGGGTTTAAATTCCATAACCCCCTTCTTTTTTTTCAGCTCACAGCTGGAACATGTTGAAGTTTTCTTACGGTAAGTCTAAACTCTTCAGGTCCAGTCTAACAGCTTTGTTTTGTTTAGAATAACCTCACCGTATGGAATTATTTTTCAGCGGACTTGTGGAGGCAGAATGTGTGCACACACGAGGTTGCATATCAGAGTTTACACCGATTATGACCACCAGTTTTCTGCGAAAATAAATATATTCTAAACAGTACTAAAAAGGATTTGCAGACATAAATTCATGATGCTAATTGCAGCTATTAACAGGCATGCATTACATCAATGTTAATTAATTATTAGACATGGAGGACTATCAAATTGATTAAGTTCTCTTTTTTAAAAACCAGTACATACTACAAAAACGAAAAAATTAGTCTAAATCTTCAAGTGAGAAATAAAAAAAAGAGTAAAGTCGGATAAGAAATTGTCATAAATCTCTCACATACTGGTAGAAATTACCAGGCAGTCAGCTTGCAGCATAAGGATGGGAATGATGATACTCAAATAATCTTGCCCATTTTGAAACTCTATGCAGGCGGCAACCATATTGTTGTGACTTTTGTAGAAGGCTGATTGGGAATGGATAATCAGTTTGCAGCACAACAACAGACTTGGCTTGTTCTCTTCTTCATGCAAAAACATCAGCTCATCCAGAAATTGATGAATGGTCAGGTGGTTGACTTCTGTGAAACTTTTAAACTTGTTACCAGCCTTTATATGATTGTTGGTGTGCAGTTGGACACTTGTTTGCAGGAACAAACCCAAGGCAGGCCTGTTTTCCTGATGTGGATGGATGGACATAGGTTCCCTCAATGTGCTGGAGCAGCTCATGGAAGACGTCAGGGTTGCTCATCCGCTGATTTTTGTCATGCAGTGCATTGAAAGCATTTGGGATTTTTTCTTTCAGCAAGAATACCAACACATCGAACATGAACAGAATCTTGGATTCTGTTGTAGATGACCAGTTTGCACAACTTCCCCTTGATAAACCCTGACAGATGAAGATGGCAACCAAGCTGGTCATAGCTTGATCTTTAAAGTCTATGAAAAGCTTGTTTGGCTGGAGATGTCGACAGAGCCCTTTGATAATGTCTAGCCTGCACTGCACTCTTACTGAACACAACCATCCAGTTAACAAGACAAAACATGGCAAGCAGTTCCTTTTCTCAACATGGATGACATAGTTGTGTAAATGGAAGCAGACAAACCTGCAAAATGAGCACTATTTTAAGAAAACTTGGTTATACATTTTCAAGTAATGATAGAGCAGAATTGATTCTATGACCCCCATTCATGTTATAATTCTCTCTATTATATGATGCATTCAGTTATCTGTGAAGGACTGTTGCTGGCTCGCAGTGTATATGCGGGGAATCTTTACCTCCTTGCTAGTCAGCTTATTCACAGATTGATCTCTTGTAAAATGAAAAGAAATGTGCAGATGGTGCATAGTTCATCAAATCTTAGCTTGAATTGAGAAGGACTGTTGCTGGCTCGCAGTGTATATGCGGGGAATCTTTACCTCCTTGCTAGTCAGCTTACTCACAGATTGATCTCTTGTAAAATGAAAAGAAATGTGCAGATGGTGCATAGTTCATCAAATCTTAGCTTGAATTCATGTTAATTTTGCTGCTTTGGGCAAGCAGTACAACCATTTAGCTTGTTCCAAAAATGAGCGCACAATGCTGAAGATTGGCACTACCATTATGAAGCATGTCTACTTTACAGACTTCAGCAGGCCTGTGTATGATGCCTGTCAGCCGGATGACAAACAGTCTCTGTGCAAGCATGCTGTCTAATGTACATCATTGATTTTGTGCTGTGCATCTGGCTGGAGATGGCCAGGGTGCAGTTTCAGGAATCCATAACCAATTCTCATTATTGGAGCATATCGCCCTTCCTGAATTTTACTTTTGAAGTCTGTGACTCATGAACTTGCTTCATTCTTCTGTTTCTGGTTCATGCATATTCTCTCATCCAACATGCTGATTTGGTCCCATCTGGATAAATTCTTTGTCAGGAATCCATTTGAAGGCTTTGCACACCTGATGACATATTTTCCAGTGTTAAATTTTTGTCCTTTATATACTGATATCCACCAAAAAATTGAGATTGGCTTTATGCTGTGACAATCTCTCTGTTCTCAGTAACAGACTAAGCACAATCATAGCAACTGTATCCACAACTGTTAACACTTTCAGTTCCCTTTATCTTGTACCTATATATCTGCTTAATTACTACCTATATGTAATAATTAGCTGATTCTGTTTCTTACCTTTTTATTTTCCATGAATCTAGGCACATTTAACACTGTAGCAGCTACATGTGACTGACATTACTATTTGATATTGTTTAATTGCCTGTTGGTGATGTGCCTTACTCAATAGGGGTGTAATTATCCTGCACATGTCCATAAACACAAGCATTAAAATCATCTTTACTTACTGGACACTTAGCTCCTTTATAGGGATTTTACTATCACAGGTGATCTAAAAAAAGAAAAACAATTTGATGTCAATGTGGATCGTTTGTTTTCAATTTTTTAATTTAATTTACCTAATTCATAGAGGCCCCTTATGTAAGCTAGAAAACCTGATTTGGAGAAGCTCCTAGCAACAGGCATTTGGAATTTATGGGAACAGCACTCATCTATTACCTTTCTCTTTTGCACCAGGAAGCCAGGGAGACTCGAGTGATGGAGATCTGTCTGATGCTTCTTATAGACCCAGGTAGGACTACTTCTAAAGTCACAGTTTTTGTCTTTGTGCCATAGTATATACAAGTGTTAGTGCAGAAAATCTTCAAATATCCATAAAGAAACTGAAACAAGGTTTCACTTTGTTAGTCCATTTTTATAAGACAATAGAAATGTTAAAGCTGACAGTGGATGTGAACATTTTTCAAACCTTTTCTAGTACTTTCTTTTTCAGAATTATGGGAGCAACTATGTTCTCTATTGTTGATTTTTTCCCACTAATATTGAAACATTACTTTTATTAGATATTGTAAATTGGGTTATTTTATTCCTTTTGGGTAATGTGATAAAGCAAATTCCTTGCTTGGCCAACAAGACATAATTCTGATGTGGTGGACAAAAAATATACCTTATAGATGTCTTCAGTGGAAATCCTGCTTAGCACTGTAACATCAACCTAACTAAGCTCTATTCTTTGAAGCATTTTCTTCACATTGCCAAATGTGTACTTCATTTGGAACTGGAAACTGATCTGTCCGTCTGCTTTCTAATCATCAGTGAATGAGCCCTTGTTAGCTATGACTTATTCCATCCATTTAGTATTGTTTTATTTCAGTAATCATTTTCAGGCAGAGCTCTGTTAAATGATGTAAGGGATACTGGTGGTGCTTAATATTGTTGTGAGCTGAAGTGCTGTCAGGTTCTTGGTTGTCACCACTATGCAAACAATCTTCTGATGAGGTAGTAATTTTCTTGTGTCCATATCTCCCTCTATTGCACAATTCACCAGTTTAAGAGAATAAGGGATGTCATGATGTGATCTATTATTTTGTTCAAATATTTGCAGCCCCACTTTAGGTAAAGATTATTGTAAAATTTCATAAAATTAGTAAATGATCATTGATATTTGCAAATAAACAGTTTGCTTGTAAAATAATTACTATACATTATTTTTTCTATCCTTGAGAATTTTATCATTTAAAGGCATAATTAATATATCTGAAGTAGAAAATTAATTCCTTCTTGATGAAAGTTTGTTTGACCAATTTTTCCTCATTCCTGCCTGGTTTCAGAATATTTTAGACGTCTATCTTTGCTTTTTATGCCATTTTCATACCTTTTTGGATTTCTCAAAAATTATTGTGCTTGTGCACAATAGTTATTTGGTGTCCTGATTCCTGTGTGGTTTTTGTAACATTGGCTAATTTTAAAGTATGCAAACCTTGTGAGCATTTGTAACTGCAATTTGTGCTTGAGGATGTGTGGTTCGTGGATAGGCTACGGTTGTTCTGGTCTCTTAGGCAAATGTCCAGGTTATGTTTGTTTTGTAACAGTTCTAAATTTTGATGCTGTGTGACCTCTTGACCTCAGCTTTTACATCTGCATTAACTTTTTAGCAGTTGGTTCCTACACACTTTTATGTTGAGTCAGTGACAACCTGAGAGAGATTTTGGAAGTTACAGGTTCAGAGTAAGATTGTGCAGCACGTTATGGACAGCTTTTCGTGAATGAGGTTGGATTGTTTCACTTTTGTGGACATTATCTTTTTACTATGAAATCATTTCTTTTACTTTGATATATCTGGATTTTACCTTATTTGTAGGTTTTATTTGGACTCCACAGGCTGCCATAACTCCTTTATTTCATTGTTATTCTGATGGCTTATATTTACATGTGTACACACACACACATTCTGTATGTGCATGTGTAGTATATTGTGCTTTGCCTTGTTGAAACATTTGTATATTTTTTTACATTTATGATAAATTAAAGATAATCAGAATGTATTAACTAACTTGTTTTCTTAGGCTCAATTGTTGCTGAAGTTTGCCTGTTTGTTTTGTGTTTACTGTGGTTGGTGCTTGGTCCAAAACAGTGGATGCCTTTTGGAAATACACTAGACCTTTATACTATTGGGAATTTATGAAATCTCCTGCCTCTAGTCTATCTGTATTTTAGTTAAAAGATATAACTTGTGGGATTGGTAATCAAATGTGGTGATTGAAATAACACATTTGCTTACCTACTATGTGAAAAGTTAATAAAAAGAACTATTCCATGAAGATCTGTTTTAAACCATTAATTCCATTATAGGTAATCTTATTTTTAAATTGTTAAATTTGTATCCTAATATAATTCATATAAAATAAACCACAGTAACTATGCATGGATATAACAAGTAGTAACCCCTAAATATCCAGACTGCTGGCATTGGTTTCATAATTTTGAAGGTAACACTAGATCCTAGTATGCAGACATTTTTTTTCCTTTGTAGGAACTACAAGAGATCAAGTCAGCAGAAAAGGGATGTGCACAGGTTTTCTCGTCCTGCTCAGGTGAGTAATCGAGCCTTTTATCAAGATCCCAGCTATGAATAACTGTAAATGTTATTTCTCTTGACAAGTGATAGTTTAGCCTGTTTGAATGTAGATCCTTGGATATAAAAAGTAGCAAGTTAGATTTTATAACTTAGCACTTAATTTTTTACTTTTTCAGCCACAGTTACAGTCAAACAGACATGGACTATCCAAAAAGATATATCCTTTTTTAACATTTAGTTTCATATGTGAGCATGATGATCATTTGATGTGGGCTGAAAAATGTCTCTTCATAGCACTTAATGGCTAGCGTGACAAGTGGGTAAGTACATAATTAACATTACATCTGATCATTGAAAAATTTACTTCAGTCCATTGTTGATGACAGAAGTACAGTATACATAGGCAGTGATGGTGGTGTGCTATAGATTATGGCTTGAATAGATTTGTTTCCATGGTCATGTGATTACAAACCTGCTGGATGTTGAGAAGACAGAGTAAATACCTAGTGGAATTAAATCAATGTTTTACAGGTAGTCACTTCTTTTGTACAGTGTGTGGAATATTGTTATTTTTGATCTGCAATACCATGGAAATATCAAATCACTGCTGGCCAGGATTTTTAGCAGCAAGGATTTTCAAACAACCAAGAATCTATTGGTTACTCAAATGTTTTTTTTTACTAATTGTAATTCAACTTTCCTTAACTGTAGCACATTTCCTACTACACCAGAAGAAAGAAAGAAGAAAAAGGACCTGATTGATAAAGGCAAGGAAAGTTATCCTGACAGTGGTAAGTATATTTACACTTGAATCTCTTAATGAAACAATATTTACATTCTACTGCACTGCCTCTTTCTCTTAGTCAGCTTCTGTTGCTGCACCACTTTCTCAAATGCAAAATTGGCCAATTAGCTCCAAGAAATCCATCAATTTTTTTTAACTTTTAACAAAAATTTCATTAAATCTATATAATCACTTGGTTGGAATGTTGCCATAACACAATCTACAAATTTGGGTAGATATTCAATTTGATTAAAAGCACCAATAGAAAATAGTTTAGGAAGTATACTGTCTAAAACAGATCCATTAAGAACAGATAAAAATCCTTCTTGCTTTCTAATATTAAGTTTTAAATCAATACCTCAGCCTTTCTCAACTCATTTTTTTTGTCTTGTAGAGAATAGGAAAGTCATCTTTATTCAATTTCAAAGTAACTCCAAGCACACACATCGATTTTTGCTTTTAATGCCACTTAAAGAAAAGTCATGAGAAATGTATCACTCCATTTATTTAGCAAAACATTCTATAACCATCAGATAAAACAACTACAAAAGCCAGAGTATTAGGGAAATTTTGTTAAAACAACCTTAAGCTTAAGACCAGCTAAGCAACTTTTATCCTTTCTGTCTACTTAAATAATCAGGGAGTAATGTTCTCTAAACTCGATTACCAGAAACCATGTTTAGTGTCTACCATTTCTTTATAAATACCAAATTGACTCCTATCTGTGTTTAGATTGTGCAGGATATCTGTCACTGTTTAGGAAGACAAGAATTAGTATTTGAACAATTACTAAGTGTAGAAGGATTTGCTAGGTTATTATCTTTAGTGATTTGAAATCCTGTCACAATATGTTTCTGCTGCCAGAACCAGTATAGCCAGTAATGTGTTTGGTTCAGTTGCTGTTCACCAGATAACCCAGCACTGTGTATAAGCCACACACACACTTCAGGAAAATAATTCTTCCCACCTAAAAATCGAATCATCCCTGCCTTCTCAAATCAATGTGATTCTTTATTCCTTACACCAGATGATATCAACCGGGGTTGTAGGAGTATGATGCTGGATATATTAAGTAAAAGCCAACTTTATTGTGTGGTAATCTATTGTTCTGTAAAAAAAATTACATTTCACTTAAGAATTGATTAGTATTTTGCATTATGCTTAGAACTCTCCACCACCCAATTAAAAAACCATAGCTATGTACTTGACGTTGGCTCCTGTCGTTGTGCACACAAGTCTTGTCAGTTGAGAGGGAAGCTAACTCATTGCTTCCAAATGAAAAGTGACTAAAATTCCAGAAGAGACAGTGCAAGGTGACAAAATATGTAAGCACAATGATGCTTACCTGGAGTTGGGAATTACTAGTGTGGGTCATGGGGACAGACTGATACTAAAATGTGTTATTTGCTTGGAAGAACACTTAAGTGCATGAAGCCACCATTAATAATGAAGCATCTGGAAACAAAACATCCAGATCTTGTCAGCAAACTTGCTGGATACTTTTAGAGAGAACGAAAATTTCAGTTGTCAGAAGGATGCAATGAAGTGGAATTTCACTGTTAGTGAACACGCCCCATGTGCTTCAGACTTTGTATCACTGCATTGCAAAATGTAAGAAAGCACATACAGTTGGTGAGCCTTTGACTATCCCTGCTGCTGTGGACATTTTGAAAGTAATGTTTGGCAGCAAGCATGCAAAAAATAAAAATAAAAATAAAAGATACCATTGTCAAATAACTGCTTCTTGGAGAATTTCTGAAATGGTCATTGATATGGGGATACAAAGTCAGATTGACAAGTCCACTGATGTTGCAAATCAGGCACAACTTTTAGTATTTGTTTGTTATATTAGGAAAAAGAAAATGGTTGAAGACTACTTTTGTTGTCTAACACTGCCATTATGAACAACAGGAAGAGATTTTTGAATGCCTCACCCAATAAGTACTTCAGTGTGAAAGGCCCTTTGCTCAGATGCAGCAAGAGTGGTGGCACTGAAAATAGTTGTAACCCATTGTCACTGAAAAAAATAAGTGAAGACCTGAATGATGTTTTAGCCTCTATTGGGAAAGTAATCAATTTCATTAAAGGCAGACTGCTGAACAAACATCTTTACTGCTCTGTATAATAAAATAGGTGCTGAATACCAAGATTTTCTGTTCTGCCCTGAAGTGCAAGAAGAGGGCTCAGTTGCTGATGCAGAAAAATTCTGCCTTGGCAGATTACTTTAAGGATCCTAAATGGATCTCATCAACTTGTGTACTTGGCAGATATGTTCAAACTAAGCAGACCAATTTTGTCAGATCAATTGAATTGGTTTCTGGCTTTTGCATGCTTGTGTTCAAAGGGTTCACTGCTAAAGCATGGAATGAACATGCAAGTGCAGGTGTTACTACATTGACAACTGATGTACTCAGAACTCACCCGACACGGATTGTTGTCCAATTCAATATGTACTTCAGAGATATGAAAACATCACTGAAAATTGTTCTGGATTAGATCAGGAACCCCTTCTCCAATGATACTAAAGAGAATATGATGCACAGCCTGAATGTCAAGAGAAGATAAATTGATCAAGCTGCACCAGAAATGCAAGAGATGTGGATGAAACGAGACAATGCTTTGGTTGGATATTTTGAACAAATATGAAGAACTCAAATGGAAAGCAATGAGAGTGCTGCTGTCATTTGCAACATTTATGAGAGGTTGGATTTTCTGCTTTGACAAATATTGAAACAGAGTGAAATTGGATGTGACGAATGAGATGAGAGTTTGTTTCTCTAGCATCACACTTAAGATTGATGAACTATGCAGAACACAACAGGTCCGAATCTTTCATTTTACAGGCTATCTTGTATAGCTAAAATTGAACATGAAGAGACTAACCCAGGTTTAAAAGTTGCAAATTTTCACCTGTGTTTGGATGTAGTAAAACCATTTGATATGAATCTGTAACAGTGTTGTGACTGATTTTGGTACATAAGGGTTAAAGAAAAAGCTTCAGCTCACAAATGACTTGAAACTAGTAACATTTGTAGAGGGCAAACATTGTAAAGGGATACTTGAGCTATAACCATGAGACAGAAAAGGTATAGGTTGGGAACCTCTGTTTTTCTTAAGCTTTTCACAAAGCCCAAATGTGAATTAGAAGGATAGAGAAACTAAAGTTAATTAATATACTAAAATCTATAAACAACCTATTCGATTCTATAGCAACTTTAGCTGATTTTCTGAAATTATTTTCCATTTTTAGTCACTTTAAGTTTCTGATCCAGCATCTAAAATGTTTGTCTTGAATAGGGTATTTAATTTGCAAATTACTAGAATTTTAAATGTTAGAATAACCAGAATTAGTGAAACCTAATCACAACAATTCCCACACAGATAACAGCTGCTTTCTCCTCTGCATTTTTTCCTTAATTTCTAGTTCACCAGCTAACATCTTTATCCAAAATCAACCATTCATATAATTTTCAGTTCAAACTTTAAAAGAAAAATGTTATGAGATTGGTTTGTAGCTGCTTCTGTTTTGGTTTTACTGTTTAAAAAAATCATAAGCTTTTTAAAATTGTAGTAAAACTTATCATTATCTTCAATAGCTTTGTTTTTGTATTATTAAAAACATAACTTGCCATTTTATTGAAAGTATTAATCAATTTTCTCCCTAAATTTCCTTTCAACTCGCTTCTTTCTCTTAAGAATTTAATTTTTTTAAAATCCGACTTTCTTTAAAAAGTTTTAGACTCAAATGCTATTTCCATCTCAACCTCTAATCTGAATTTGGATGTTCAGGATGAAATTTTAAATTAGCAAATACATTACATATTTCAGTTTTTCAACCATTTTATATCTAGTGAAACAATGTATATAATATTTGAGAGCTATTAATATATGAACCTTTTATTAAATCACAATGTACAAGAATAGAATAGAATTGATAAAAAAAAATCATCAGTTTCATTATAGTCAAATCTTAATGGAGTTCTTAAACTGTTATTTTGTCTAGTTCATAAGAACCTATGGGTAAATTTACTGTAGTTCAAGTATTTTCATTATCAGCACTATTTAAAAATATTATTTGTATTATTAACATTTGAAAAAGAGTAAAAACGTCTCGAGATTAATCAAGAGCAAGTTTGTATTGTTTTGTGGAATCTAAATTTAGTGTTGGATAAAATTTGTAGTTTCTGTTGTTAAGACAAAACTAAAAAAATTTTAAGTTCTGTGCATTTTGATATTTTATTCATTTATTTCAAGGCATTTAAATTAAATTTGATAGATAAAACTAATTTCAACGAAAACACTATTTTCAGCTTATTTAGATGCTATAAGTAAACACAACTTCACCAGAATATGGCTGTCTTAGTCTAGATGAATCTTTTGTTAGACATTTTAATTATAATTTTTACTTGAATGTCATTTATTTTCTGAAGCAGCATTGTTGTGATAAATAGCTGAACCGTATATTAAAATCGTAACAGTTTCACCTGGTTTTGTTTAGTTAAAAGTTCCTGTAACTCAGTAGTTTTGTTAATACTGTACTCATGTTAACATCGAGCTTATTAGGAATTATGTCTATGATGGATAATCCAAACTCTTCATGTTTAGGAGGACTGCTGTCAGTTAAGTTTGGAATTGGTGTTAAAGGTATCACTTCTAGACTGAGGAGCTGACTTGTTTATATTTATAATTGGCTGAAATAACCAACCAACCTGATTTGGTATAAAAATCTTGCTCACTGATTTTTCCAGAAAAAAAAAAAACATTTAATATACATTTAAAAAATTAGTCAAAGTGATATAAGCAAAAATTTCCTACAGAATCATTAGATAGGATAACAAAATTTATCAATACCTTCTATTATATTTATTAGATATCTAAAAACTGTTTTGCTTCCAAAATTCTTCTACAAATATTTAGATTCATCAAAAGTTATGTTTACTAATCAAGTCTTACCAAATGTTAGATAATGAAAAAAAGGATAACAACGTTTGAATTACTTCTGATGGTTTTTCTTGGAAGATACATACAGGAATGCACAAAAAGGGCAGCCCTGCCATATTCCATGTGAGGCTTTAAAGCAGGGGTGCACAACATAAAGCCCACCAATGAATGTGCCAAAATGAAAACATTTTAAAATATAGCAGCCATGACTAATTCAATTAAATTAGTTAATGTGATACATTGCCACCTAGTGGTTGTTTTCCAATGTTTTAATTGTCATTACATTTTCTGCAGCTCATATTTTCGTCATCTTAAATGGTTGTGTAACCTGCAGACTACCAGGTCACATGTCTGGCAACGCTGACATGGTGCTGAGTGCTGGACCTTGTACTGTCGAGATCGGGATGGCTCAAGGAGTTTTGCATTCGTTGCCAGCATCACCTGGGGGGATCGCATGCCCCACGAGGAAATCCTCCAGTGGGCCAACAAAGCCAGTGTGGAGACCATAATCCCCAGGAAGAGACGTTGCTGTTATGAACCTGAATACTGTATGGAACTATACTTCCCCTCGCTTACCATCATTTACTTGCTTTCCGTCACGTACTATTGTCATAGGCCACCAACTGCTGCCACGGACAGGGGCTGGCAGTCGAACCATGACCATCATTGCGGCTGATGCAAATGAGGTCATGTTGCCATTGGCTAACACTGCTGGGGCAACATAAAGCTGCCACATGCCACACCTTGTGGGGAGGTGGTCAGCAAAAGGTATTCGTGGAGATAGCGATCCAAGCGCTGGACGCACGCCAGCTTGGGCTAGGTGCCAACAACCGAATAGGCAAACGTTATTTCTCTATGTGCTAATATGTCTTTGTCAAAACCAAGTGTGAGTAAAACAAGAAAGGTTGATCATGAGCACAGGAAATTTAATCCAGAATGGACATGCAAGTACTTTTTATTTCAAATCAAGTCCTGATTGGAATGTGTAGCAGTGGCAAAAGAATATAATTTATGAAGACACACAACTTAGCGATCTACAATGAGAGAACAGAATGCAAAAGATAAAAGTCTTGAAAAAGCAACTGGTGTGTCAACAAAGCGTCTCTGAAAGGAGTCAGAGGCAGCTACCATTGCCAGCTAAACTTATTGCAAAATCTGCCCGTCCCTTCACTGAATGGTGAGTTTGTAAAAGACTGTATGATGGAGATATGTGACATACTTTGCCCGAAGGCCAATGACTCTAGTCTTTCAAGAACAAACATTCGGCGACACATTTTTGACATGGCCAATAGTTATATGATCAGTTAAGAAGCAAAATGAATCACATCATGTATTTTTCTGCTGCTTTGGATAAGAGGACAGACAAGAATGATGCAGCACAGCTCTCAATATTTATCCATGGTGTCACCGAAGCATGTCAAGTCTATCAAGAACTTGCATCACTAGTGCCTCTGCATGGCAGAACAACTGGGTCCAAAATTTTCAGTGCCTTCAAAAAAAACAGTTGAGGACCTAAATTTACCATGAAATAAGTTAGTAGTCATGACAACTGATGGTGCTCCCACCATGATTGGTGAAACGAATGTTTGAAGAGGCACCTAGGACTGGATTTTGCAGCACAACTAAAAACTTACCACTGCATAATTCACCAGGAGGCACTGTGTGGAAAACAATTTTATCTGTACAAGATCACTAAATCACAGAGAATTCCTGTCTTCTCTGAAGGACGTCAGTGCGGCTTATGGGGACATTCTCTATCACACAGAAGTGAGGTGGATGAGCTGTGGTAATGTTTTGAAATGGTTTTTTTCGCTCTGCGAAATGAAATCAAGCTGTTTTTACAGCAGAGAGGAAAGGACGCTTCAGTCATGGAGGACGCTGACTGGATTGCTGATTTTGCCTTTTTGACAGACCTCAACCTGAAACTGCAGGGGAGAGAGAAACTGAACTGATTTGCGACTTGTTTGAGGCAGTCTGTGCATTTGAAATGAAACAAACGTTTTGTAACCCAGTTAAAGAAAGGGAATCTGACACACTTTCCAGCATTACAACTGGGGCCGTCATAGCTGTGTGCAGTTCAGGAACGAGCAGGCTGCGTTCAGACTACTTGCAGATCCATTCTCTGTGGATGCTGAAACTGTACCTGATGAAATTGAACTCCAGCGCTCCACAGTGATGAGGAGTCAGCACAGGGAGATGCCACTCCTACAATTCTATCAGGGCCTGGACTGGCATCTGTTTCCCAATATCACTGCGAATACACAGAAATGGATCTCAATGTTTGAAAGCACTTACATGTGTGAACAAGACCAACAGATGATAACCTGCAGACAGTGCTCAGAGTTGTGACCACCTCATTGGAGCCCAACATTAACCAGTTGTTGTGGTCATAGGAGACATTGCAGCGCTTCTCTGACACCCTTTTTTTCCATAACTGACATCCATGTAAGTAGAATAATTCTATATAACAAATTGATCTGAGTAAGTCTATAAAAAATTCCATGTTATAAGGTATAGAGATGGATGCTGAACTTTTGTGGCCCGCATTGAAAAGAAGTTGTGCACCCCTGCTTCAAAGTAGGCTGAATTGAAACTGTTTTGGTTAATTTTTGTCTGGATATCCATCTGATCAGTTGTGGAGTTTTCTGTGTCTATGGTTGAGAGAGTCTATCTTCAACTGAGTAGGTTTGATCCTCACCGATTATTTTAGGCATAACTGTGGCTCTGATATTATGATGTGTTTAGGGGAGAGAGTCTGTTTATACAGGCAGCCTGTGTCTCCTGGAACAGTAGGTTGACAGTTGTGCTGTGCTGACTCCTAGGTCAAACAGATAACTAACAGGTATCCAAACCTTTTATAGAACTCTGGAAAAAGACCATCATTCCCTGGGGCTTTAGTATCTACATGGTTCAGCTTGCTTCTAAGGCCCTGTTCACGCTTTTTATCTGGGAGTATTCTATGGTTTTCCTATGTTCCATCATTTTGTGGAGGCGATATTTATGCATGCTCTCCTGTACGCTGTCATTGTACTCAAACTTGGCCAAAATAGTGTTGTTCAGTTTCCAAAGTGCTGGGTCCTATCCTGACAACGATCGTACCAGGAGATCACATTATGGAGGATCTCTGGTAATTCAGTGCTAACATGTATTGCTACCTATACCTATCACAGTAGTGAGTGTATAATTTATTTCTAAAGGCAAGTCTAGAGTCTGCAATTGTTTGATCACTGCTGGATGCCCATTATGGACACAACTGAAATCACCTGCATCTATTTGCAAGGAAGGATTCTGTTAGGATGTTCCCGGGAATAGTTGATCCTTTAGTTGTGAAACCAGATAGATGCCCCTGGGCAACGATGTGGTGTAGTTCCCTGTAAACAGGCCACATCTGTTTTAGTTTACATTAAGTTACCTAGGTAGGTATCACGTAGATCGCTAGCTGTTGAAGTTTGTCCAGGAGCATCACGGTTGCTAAGCTACTTGGCTCACTGACTGAGATGGTACGTTTGTTTGTTTTTTCAGGGGTGGAGAGGGCTGGAAACCCTACTTCCTTTTGTTTTATTTCCAAGGTGGTGTCATTGCCTTGTGTTTTACACTTTGCAGCTTCAGTGAGCTATGTTGTTTTTTGTGACCCCTTGTTTTGCAGGTCAGGCTTAGTACAGGTAAGGATTTTGGTCACCTTGTATGCCCATCTTTGACTCAATAGTCTACAATGACAACCTCTTTCGCACTGGAGGATGAGGGTCTGAGCCTCCCACAAGGTTGCCTAGGCCATTTTTTTGGCAGTTGCTGGTCAGATAACTTCCTTTCTGTCTTTAGTGGCTTGTTCCAACAAACCATAGCCATTACAGTGAAAAGAATTGCTTAGTGATCTGACTATCTTTTTTTACTTAACTCCATGATCGCCTGTCAAGCACACTGGAACCCATGAGAAGACCAGGATGGTTGAAAGACTGCTGACAATTTTTATGCTGTGGATGACCCCTGCTGTCCGTTCGTAAAAACTTTCTAAGCTACAGCAATCCTTCCAATATCTCTCCCAACCACTACATTAAAGGGCTTAGTGACTGGGACCGCCACTATTTGCATTGTGATACTGAGGGAATACTCGTTTTTAAATGAATTTCCCATTTAAGCTGGATTTTTTATGGAAAACCTATATCATTTTTCCCCAGCCTACCTAATACCAAAACTGTCAGGGTTGTTTTGTTCTGTAAAGTAATGCAATGAGATTCTGCATTCCACAAGAGGATTTAAAATATGCTGATCGGAAAGCCTCAGTCTAGCCTATCTGATCAACAGCTAGCATATTGGCTAAGGAGCCTTCCATGTTTACATACACTATGCAAAATTTCTTGATCAGTTGTAGGGAGTCCTTGATTGATTGAACAGGCCTGATCCTGATCAATAGTTTTATTAGCTAATTAGTAGGCATGCGAACCTTTCATAAAACTCAGACATATGGCTGTTGCTCCCTGGGGACTGATCATTATTTCAGCTTGCTTAAGAGTGTCCTTGCTATAAAGCTGTTATAAAAAAACCAAGCTGCTTAGGCTATTCATAAGTTTAACTTCTCTAACGGCCTGTGCTCTGGTGATAGTTAAAAAGATTTAATGGAACTATCTACTTATGGGGACTGTGCTAAGACCCTGCTTTCTATACTGAGCTTTCTCAGCATTAGGTTCCTGACTTGATCAGGACAGAAGTGCCAGGTCTTCTAATCACTACCCCGACTGAGAATAATCGGTGCTAGTTGAGAGCTACTATAGTGAGTGTACAACTTAGTTTTTCTGGGGATTTAACAAGTTGTGAAACACTGAATGTGTCCTATGTTTAGTGTCTGGGGACACAATTAAAGTCACCCATCACATAAGCCTTTTCCTGCAAATACAGTTTAAGTTCCTTTTCTAAGGCTAACTACTTTGTGTTTCCAACCAGTGGGAACTAAGTTATAGAACTTCTGTCCTTTCCACTTGGTGAATTTAGAATCTACTTTGGTTCTATGCATTATTGCAAATCTGCATCCTCTAGCCGAAAAAAAAACCCCATCAAAATGAAGGGACTTACCTTCGGTGTCTACCTCCCATCAAAATGAAGGGACTTACCTTCGGTGTCTACCTCCATTGATGAATTAGGTTGCTCTGTGACATCCCGGTGGTGGGCTTTGAGGAGTCTACTATTTTCCCTTGCCTGTTCTGCTGTCACGCTTTTCAATCAGGGGCTTTTTCCCCCTTATGCTTGGTTGAGACTTTGTTGCTCAGGCAAGAACCGAGCTCTCTCCCACTCATTGATTCCACAACTCCATTGCTACCTCTGAGCTAAAAGAGAAAAAAAATACACAGAATTAGTTTGTTGCCATCTAGGCAGCCTAATTTGTGTTTGCACACCCATCACTTTACT
This sequence comes from Nautilus pompilius, assembly GCA_018389105.1. Lineage (NCBI taxonomy): Eukaryota > Metazoa > Mollusca > Cephalopoda > Nautilida > Nautilidae > Nautilus > Nautilus pompilius. The sequence goes on from JACATO010001546.1 coordinate 304,701, forward strand.
ATTGATTAGTTTTCTTACCTACATAGCTAAGGCTATGGGTTCACCAGCCCCTTAAAATTTTCAACTATCTGCTGTCAGTTGTCCTTATACCCCCTATCTAGACACACAATGGTAGATATGATATCCAGAATTTTCATCCTCTCCCTAGCTCATCTAATACCAAAACTTTTGGGGTTGTCTGAAGAGAACCCAGCCCTACTCCTGTTTTTTTTTTTTGGCACCAGATGCCCGCTGGTAAAGGCGAAGCTTGTCATCAGCTTACTGGACTATTTTTTTTTCAATTATGACTATTCCTTTGATTTTCTCCTCAGCTTGGATCAAGTGCACAGTGAATACATAAAGTAACGCACTGAGAGAGCAGCCCTGCCTTATCTATATGCTAACAAATTCTAAACAGAAAGGCCCAATCTACTGTGTCAAATGGTTCCATCTGATCAGCTGTAGGGAGTCTGAAATCGTCCCTCACCAGTAACTTTGGCCAGCCTATTCACTAATACTGTAGCTATTATTTTGTAATCATAACTTAGAATGCCTAATGAACTAGAGGCCAAGTAGTCTCCTGTGTTGACTGGCTGAGAGGACCCCCTGCTTGGGTGCACTATTAAATATAGCTGCCAGGTTGCTAACTATCAAGTATGCGAACCTTTTATAGAACTCTGGTGTAAGCCCGTTGCTCCCTTTAAAGCCTTAATGGCTTCTTTTACTTAGGTTCTAATTTACCTTCTAGCTTGCTGAAAAGTTCGTCCTGAGCTGCTTGACAAAATTTGTTCCTTAGTATAAGGCTGTTTACAAAACCAAGCTGCTTCTCTCAAAATATTGTCTATCTCTGTGATGTGCAACGTTTGTTAGTTTTTATGCTAGTTATTAATTTTACCTCAGCCCTATCAGCCTGTGCTATGGCTCTAATTCTAGTTAGATTTGTTAATTCTTTTCTAATGGCATGGATCCTATTGGTATCTGGGGAGCCTGATACCATGTGGTTTAGTTCCATCTCAAGTTATCATATAAGACATTGTTCTTTAAATTGTCTATATGCATTTCTTATCTGATGGTATTCTATAGGGTTTGGGAAACTATTTATTTGTGTTCTCCAGTCTTCCCAGAAGCCCTGTACACTTTTTATGTATTCTGACTGGGTCAGGACAGAGGTATTGAGTTTCTAGCCCTAACTTGGGAGTGATTGCTCCAAGATATTACATCTTGCACAATATCCTGTAGGATCAGCACTAGTTTAGCACTAATGTACACTCTGTATATTCTAGTTGGTATAGTGGGTGTTTATTTCTAAATACATCCACCAGGCCGAACTTTGAACATGAGGCTTGCAGTTGCGGAACTCCAGCTAAGTGCATTCTATGACTAGTGTCTGGTCCATCTAATTCATGGTTTGGGACACAATTAAAGTTACCCATCACATAAATCTCACTTGTATCGAAAGACTTAATTTCCTCCTCTAACATATCTTTGAGGCTCTGAAAGAGGGCTATAAGTTACATTCCGTTCCCTTGCAACGTTGGGTGTGTAAAGTGATACGATCATTGCTTTTGTTTGATTCTTTGTTATCACTGTAAGAGTGATCTAAGCTGTATTTGAATTTTGGGTGGAAAAGAATATCTACTCCGCGTTTTCAACCAGTGGGTGTTAAACTATGGAGTTCCCTCTTTCTATTTGGCGAATTTAGTCTAATTCTGCCTGATCACTGTGATGTGGTTCTAGCTAAGTTGTCTAAAAAAATCCCATCAAAATGTGTTCTGTATTTGGTCTCTTTAATGTTGAAGGATAGAAATTTCATTGACTTATCCATAATGCAAACCTGCAGTCTAAAGAAATCATCTGGGGTTGTTAAGCCTAGTAGTAAACCAAAAAGGAAGAGACTCACCTTATGTGCATACCTCCATGACATTTTCAGACTTCTCGGTCGATTCATTGTCGCCAGGCAACCATTTTGTGGGCAGACTGATCCACAACATCTTATATTTCAGTATCTTCACAGGGGGTTGCTTCAGGTTGAATCTTCGGTGGCATCCTGGTTTTGGGGAAAGGACTAGAATTAGTTGACTTTCTTTTCTGCTCCACCGTCTTTCTCTGCAATTGCTTTTTCTTACCCTTTCTGTGAGGCGCAACTACAGTAAGAGAGTCAGAGAGCACTTGCCCAATCCTCTTTGTAGCCTTGTCGCCGTCTGACACCACCTTCGCTTGGTCCTTCAGAAGAGCTAACTCTTGGAGTTCTGATGCCGAGAGGCCACATTTAGGTGTTTTTCAAACCACAAATGTCTGGTTGATTGTCTCCTCAGCTATTTCTGTGCAGGAGTACAAGGTGTTACCTTGGATTCTGCATGCTGAGCAAAAGGAAGCTTGATCAAGTTGGTTGTGGTATAAGATGGTTACCTTATATGTGCAGCCATTGAAAAAGTACTGTTAATTCTCCTTGGGATTGGTTTCATAATCAGCATTTTTCTACTTCTCTGACTGGAGATAATGGCAGACCTGAAAGATAAAGTCAACCAAAGCCCTTCCATACTCCAATAACAGAGCTTGGTTTCTTCTGGGGCAGTGAGAGAGAGCCTGCATACCTTCACCCCCAAGCTATTGGATTCACTCCTCACAACCCATATCCAATACCCCCTACCTTTAGAGGATCTGTAGAGACAAAGTTGGTGTCTGCATCTGACTTGCAGACAATTTCCACCATCCTCCTGGGCTTGTTTAGGATGGTACCTACTCATGTAGTTACCCTGGTTGCCACCAACATCTGTCCTACCACAAGCAAGGTAACTCCATAAGCCCATCTGTAATGAAGGAAGAGTGATCTCTTCCTTCCCAACTTTCCCTTTCTTCAATGGTGGTGTTTCGGCTGATCTCTTCATTCGAATGATAAACCCAAGTTGGTCTTGGATTCTGATATCAATAACCCTCGGCCCCATATGCGTTGTGTGCCTATAGCACTAGCATACAACAGGCTGGTTAAAGTTCCTGCCATCACCCCAGGTTTGTTCCCAGTGTGGGAGGGAGTATTTCATTCCACAACCTCTACCTGATTCCCCATGTAGGCTCCTGACCCATACCCTGAATGGATATACTGCGCCAAATACATCTCCCTCCAGGCCAGAGCTTGCCACGGCAAACAATTCCATTTGAACACTTTCCTTTTGGCACTCACTGGTTGGCTGATTGCACCCGGGCTAACCAAGCATGTTACTAGGAAAGACTGATAACCACTGCATTACCAGGGAAGCATGCCAAAACCTGTCTGACCAAAACGAGAGTGTGATTTCACAGCCCTTATAATAAACTTCTAGTGGAGAAAGCTCCGAGTTGTGTCCGAAACCTAGGTTGAGGCACTGAAGCATCTCAGGGGATGGTGTTTGCATCTCCAAAGAGAAGGGGTGGGGGGGTACTTATGCTGATGTGCTGAAGCACCTCATTTTGACGGGAGCAGAAATACCCCCTGGTATGGAGTAAGCCTCTGTTTAGAGCAATCGCTTCCCTAGCCAAAAAAGCTTCAGCATCTCAGATCCAAAGTGCCTAACCTTTCCAGCCAGGGTACTTTCCACTGTGCTGCCACCACAAGTGTATTTGGTCCCAGGCCATGGGGAACCCCTTTCTGCCATGGAGATGACCAAATTCCAAGACAGGAAAAAAAGTTACCCTGGGTGCTACACTTTGGTCTCTCTTTTTGGGCTGTGTTGTGTGTTATACTCCAAAGAGAAGGGGGTGGGTAAGAGTCAAAATATTTTTAGGCCTAAGCCTAAAAACCCTGGAATGGAGGCCTTATGTCTCCATCTGTTGGGACCAGACAAGATCCAGAGTCTGTCCTGACATTCCATAGGGCCAGGGTGATACCCCTACAGTAGAAAATCCACCGATTGATCACTTCCCCAGCCGAAACCCCAAGGGAGGGAGCCTTGGGTCCAGTGCAAAAAGTGTCCCTTACCTCCATCCTCGCGGGCACAGGACTTTGCCAGTAAGTGGAGGATGTCACATATTGGCGCCTCCACCCAACAGGGCCGACTCCCAGTGACCACCCCAAATGGAAGGCTAAGGACATCATTTTCATAACATCTGCAATAAAATAACAACGAAGTGCAATAAATTACAGCTAAACTGGACCTACTTTTGTACAATCTTTCCCTCACTGGTGCATAGTGACTGAAGTCTTGGTTAAATTAGCATGTTTAAGCAGGCATGTGCAAGGATGCAGGAAGGCCTTACTTAGATGTGGGAGGAAATCAGGGAGGCTGGTGAAGATGAGCAAGAAGAAACTATGGTGGGTCAGGGAGGTACTGAAATTGAGCTTGTCCTGATCAGGATTCAAACTCAAGCCTCCAATCTTAACAGGCTGATAGTCTACCAGACACCTATAACTTTTCTTTTTAATTGCACAAAACTCTAAGACAATGAAATTGGGAGTTTGATTTGAATAATCAGGTAGCTGTTCAAAGCAAGGAAATAGAAAAACATTTGATTGGGCATCAAGATTAATCACTTATACAGTGTATTAAGCTCAGAATACAACATGTTTGGAGAATGATTCTTCAGTATTCCTTCTTAAAAGCAAATACCCCAAATTTTGTAGAACTACGCTCTGCCTTCCCCAAGCTTTACTGACTATCATGCAATAAATAAAATCTATTCTGGCAATCACAAGCCTATTCAGCTTGTCTAAGATGAATTAGACACAGGGTTTAAGAATAGGCGGTCATCTAATCTGCATTTGTGGAATGATGAATGGAATTTTTTTCATTTTCAATACTTGGATGCCCAAAATATCTAAAAAAAAAACGGTCTTGTCTTATTGAAATTCTAATATAAAACTTTTAATGAGTGCATTTAAGTTATATGCTACTAAATATGAATTATTTCATTGACTGTTAGATAGAATTTGGGAAGGTATGAGAGAGTTCAACAACTTAGTCAAGCTAGCAGGGCAGTATTCATTTAGCTATACTATATAATGAATTATGGTGGTTTTGTTTCTAACAGTTGCTTTTTCTTGCAGTTGATGAAAATGGCTATTATGATCATTCCTCTGAAATTTCAGAGATTGATGCTCGCCTCAACCGTTTACAGCATTTATTAAATGTGAGCATGACCTGAAACTAACAGCTGCTATATCATCATCAGTGATACACAGGTTTCCACTGCCAGCCCTGTCCTTGAACTGTAATAAATAAACCAGCTGGAGTCTGGCTCACTGGACAATAACTAAGGAGATCACTGTAGAGTGGGTATTCATTTCCAGTGTATAAAGAAATGGACATTTAAAATTTGTTTTACAATAAAATACACAGACTATTTTGCTCCTTCACTCTTATAATGCACAACCGGAATTTAAACTGACTAACAAACTAATTCAATTTTTGATATGAAATCCTGATTGTCTTTCATAAACTGTTCATATGAACCCTTCACTACTTGCTCAGTAAGGGCGAAACAGATGTGCCCAGACTATCACTATCTCTTTCAAAAGTTTACAGGGAATGGACAGTCTCAACTTGTTGCTATTCAAAAAATATCTGTCTACACCGCTATCCACAGAGCAAGAAAAATAGGAGTTTTTTAAACTACAAAATTACATTTTATAATCAATGTCACTATGAAAACTACTCAAATGCTACAGTCTCTAAGCAGTCAATCACAATAAGAAAGTCTAAGTTTCTGGGTTATGGATTTTATTTGTTGGTATTCATCCAAAGAATAAAACAAACGATATAATAGGTAGGTGAAAGTCTTTTTCTTAAAACGGGAACACCACAAGATATGAAGTTGATATGCATGGGCAACAAGAAGGGACTGGCCCTGGCCCCTCCCCCCCCCCACTTGGGGTGGAGGGTTGATGGTGTAGTGATGGCAACACTTTTTTTTTTGCCCGATTCACCATGGTCATTTGGGCAAGAAATAACAAGTTTGACCACACCTGTGCAAAGACTTGGAAGAGAGTAGTATTATAGGAAAATACACATTGTCTGTTGATGCCTTATATTGTATGTCTAGTTTTGAGAAACAAGATGATAGTTAAATTAACCAATTTAGAGGTGCTGCTAGCATCAATAACCAACCAAGCAAATAGAAACTCTAATTTCTTAATTAACCTAATTGCTAGGAGCCACTTTCAGATCTCACTAGGCCATAAAATACCAATCCAATAACCGAGCAATCCAGTCAACTATGATTTAGTTGTTTTAGATACCTTGTTAATCATTTTTCAAAAATGGATATCAGAAAGATTTAGCAAAGGTCCAGATTCAACAGCAGCAGTTAAATGTGACCAACCCAATTATTCTGATAATATTGGATTGTGTCTCAACTCATCTATAAAACTAGCAGTCAATATTAACCACAATCTACCTGTAAAAAGTGACTTCTCTCTTTAGAATTATGATTTCAAAAAGGAGCAGAGTTTGTTGTGGCTAATCAAATAATCACCATGGCTTAGTTATTTCTCACACTTAAAAGGAGATATTTGTAAATATTGTGCAATTTTTCCAAGGCCAGTTCATTGTGGAACACAGACCCCCTCATCACAGCACCTTTTACGAACTATAACAGCTTTCCCAGAGGTGCAAGTAGTCACTTTGCCACCCCCGCCTACTGTAATTTATCCTGTGGATGCCCATACTGATAGGCCTGGTGGTTTCCCTTGCTACACAGTCATTTATCTGTAACACCTGGCATCACCGTAAAAATAACAAAAACAGTCACTTCTGAATGTGTTTGTCCTAGCCATGCTTCAGGGGAGGTAGCAACAACAGACCTATGAGAACAATAGATTTTAGCGAGACCTTTGCACCGATAGCAGACACATTCTGAGATGTCTAGAATTCCAAATCTGATATTTTAAAAGCAGAATCACCTAGTAATAAAGTTTTAAAGGTGACTCCTGCCCTTCTGATTTATATTTTGAGAGTAAATTCTAGATATCGAGTTTCTTGCCAGTACACCATTGTTAAAATGATATCAGATAAGACCAGGTGAATTTTTCACTTCCAGTCCACTAAAAATTTATCAGTGTGGTCCTCCATGATGGCCCAAGGTGGTTTGTTTTTGTAACCTTACCTACCTTTAAAGGTCATTTGTTTAAAATCCTAACCTTACTGTCTCTTCAATGTGTGTGAGAGAGAGAGAGAGAAGAGATCTTTGAAGGCCTGGAGTCCTAGATACAATGTTCTAAGTTTCTAACTGTCCAGAATATTAGAATGTGAGAGTAATGTAGTTAGACTGGTTCTGCATCAGACTATTGTAATTGTTTACAAGTGTGGGTTCTACCTGTGTAAACATTTATGCTTGATTAGCCATTATTACCCTACTTTTCAAGAAGGGAGATCGTGAATGTCTGGATAATTGGAGGCCTATTAGTTTACTAAATTAGTCGTAAGTGTCACATGACAAACTGGTAAAGATGAACATCAGAGGAGCTCCAATACATTGCATTACACTATATAATGTTTTAGCTAAAGTTGTTATTGCATTTTGTATCAACTTAGGAGAGAGATTAAAAAACAACAATAATTTGCACATTAAAATAGAGACTTTTAACCACAGCTGACAGCAATTTACTGAAATAGATATACTACAGAGGAAACTGTCACAGGTTTTGTTTTGTGTTGTTTCATTTCTTGGTAAAACTCAAAAATGTCATAATTAAAGGTGAATGTTGTTTTTATTTTTTAGATGTTTCAGTTACATGTCTTCATTTGCTTATGAACTAGTTTCAGTTTGCTGGCTCGCTAAAATGTTGATTTATGAAGACTGGCAGTTTTAATTTTTCTGTAACCAAACTGAACCTAAATGCTGATCAACTTAGCAGAAATGAAGCTGAATCATACATGCAGGTGTAAATGTTTGCAGCCAGTGTATAGAAGGGTTCATCTGTACTGCAGTTTTCTTTCTATGATTGTAACTTTGAGCAAGTGCATTTTGACTATTACACACAACATTGTGTCACTTTTGGAGCACATTACAGGTTGTTGAAGCGACTATAAAGTTTCTATTCATTAGCCTGTTTGCTCTTGCAGCGTCATAATGTACAACTGCTTCTGTTTGCTGACAAAGTAGATTTTCTGAATAATCACTGGCAACCTTGGAATCTTGTCTGTTAGAGGGATTACATAAACATGCTTGGGATGGGGGAAATTGTTAAAACTCTCAGGCTTTGAACTCCTCTTACTATAAATAACTTGTCAGAGACTGTAATCCTATCTGACAGGTGTGTCTCACTGTGTGGCTGTGTCAGACTGATTGAGTGTTAATTGCACACCAGTATTGTCAAAACAAGCATCAGACAGCTTGACACTGAAGCAGCATCACAGATGTATCCCTCATCATTTTACGAACAGCTGTGTTTCGTGTGCATAGAGTACATTGATGCCCAGTTACGGTCCAGCATTCTTGCCTCCCAAATAGATTCTTTTCATTTCATTAGCAAGAAAAAAAATATCTTCAAATTAAAGCCAAGTTAATGTTTTTGTATCGTATTCTAAAATAAAACTAGATTTCTACTGCAATTTCATATGCATGTACACGTTTATGAAAAATTTGGCTTGAAAAACGTAAGCAGGTGTTACGATATGTTGGAGTTACAGTGAGAACAGATTGCAGTTAGCATTTCTTGAGACTTATTGGCATGCAAGGCATTCACCAGAGGAAGTGCTCCTGGTTTCAGTTTTCTAGTCCAAGTGGAGTAGAACAGTGTAGAAGTTAGCCACATGCCTACTACGGAAAGTCATTAGAACGTGGGAGAAAACCCAGACAGCCAACTGATGAACAAGAGGAAACCATGGCAGGGAGGCATATCAAACTGAACTGCTTGATTATAGCAGTCCAAGAGGCTACTAAAAACAGACAACTATAATAAATACATTAATTAGAAATTTACAGTAAATTGTTCTTTGTTTTAGTCAATTGTGGTTAAAGGGATGAGACAAGAAGAGCAAATAAAAGAAAAGCTGTTCTAGATGTAGAGACCAGTTGATTTTTAATAAATAGCTCACTTTTGAAGGAAACTACATAGATTATCACATTTTTGTCAGGAAATCTAATTTTTCCATAAGTCATATGGCAACAATACTGAACCAAGTTTCAAAATGTGCTTATATTGCGGAAAAATCACTTATACACAGGTAGTCACAATTATTGGATGTTGCATTTGTTACATAATAAAGACAAGCTTGATTTTGCTCTTCATATGGCATCTAACCCCCCTTAATTTTGTGTGTAGATGCTACTGTGGAGTAAGAAGGCAGTAAACGTCAGTAAATGCACACTTAGTAATATTGCCTGACTAAGTAAGAAATGATAGGATAAACAAGTGGACCAGGAAAAAAAATGCTTGCACATTGCATTAGCTTTAGTTTGTTAAACAGACAAACAAAATGTGATTTATTTCTGGTGATGCAGTAATTTTGGCCACCATTAATCTTATGTGGACCTTAATGGTGACGACTTTAGCAAGGAATGTGATATGGGAGGAATAAGATGATGTCATCAGCATAACCCCTGATTACCATGTCAAGTAGCTGGGCCCTGTGGACAGGAAGATGGGATTGGACTGGATTATTGATCAGCAAACTGTTCTCATCAAAAAGTGTGGAAAACCACAGAGATTTGGTATAAGTCGGCCCGATAGAGAACAGTCAGTAACCAAACAGACCAGGCTGCTTCCTCTGTGCTGAACCATTGCTGCATATGAGATGCTATTAAGATGTGATCATTCATTGTTGCTCTCACTGACTGTAGCATAAAAATCATTTACTGTGTGTACACATTTTAGCAGAGAAACTGAAATTTTAAATTTTGGAATAAGGTTTAACCAGTAGCTGCATTAGATGCTAGAGAAATGGGATAACATTTTGAAGAATGGTCATATAATTTTATAAAAAGATGACTAATAAGTGCAGAAATGCAAAATAGCATTTAAGAAAAACTTTGAAAATGAATCGAAAGCTGCCCTGAGGCTGGAGATAAAGGTCTTCTGAAAATATTCACGACATATTGGTTTTCATGCATCAGCAAACTTTAAATCAACACCAAGTATCTGCTGTAATTTTGCAGATGTTTCAGTAAATTTAAATTGCATGTGTGTTTATGAGCTGGCTCCACGTGTGGTTTTTCCCAGTAACTAATCAAGATGTAAATATGAATGATGATTTTCTCTGTTTATGGCTATTTTATATGATTAATTTGAAGCTGAGCGAATACATACAATTCTAGTTGTTATGTACCACCTCCTACTGATAGCTTCATTAACTCCATCACAGTGCTGGATCTATGTGAATATTTACATTTTATTGCTGACTTTGTGCAAATAGCAACTAAGAGAGTTTTTCCATGTGTTGTCACCACAACATACACTCACAAACCTCCATTTTTGGCTGATGTCTAGACATTTTCTGGCAAAAGATTTTCTTCTCTATGCTAAAAGACAACTAAATTTGTTACCATGTATTTGTACCACCAGTTTAAAGAGTTTATTTTTAACTTAAACATTACTTTGCCCTGCATGGAGCATGTAGTTTCAAACTAAGTTTGCTTTGTCTTGGTTCCATTAAAATGATGGATGTTGGAGATTTTCAAGATGTTTACTATTTTGTATGTATGTAGATTAAAGAGAAATTTTGCATATGTTAGTGTACATGACTACCATTTTCTTTTAAACTGTAGATGTTTGTTACAGTGCACTAAATCACAGTATTTGGTTTTATTTTGTTTTGATGTTACTGAAGAAAGTCGTCATCTTTTTGCCCAAGATGGTGCCAGGAGGCTGCTAGGAAATACTGGCTTCTGTCACAACAGTTTGGTATTACACAGATCTAACATTATTAGGTTTGAGAGACAAAATGGAAACTGCCTAATAATGCAGAACTGAAACAGCATAGCTATTAAAAACTAGCTGTATCACCATGTAATACACACAGTAGTGATGGTGTGCGCCAGGATTAATGCGGATGGACAACAGCTGCTCCAAGACGCCCTTTTGATGTTATCTTAGGAAACATCGCTGCCAGACATTCAGAAGTTGAGATCTGGTAAAGAAATGGTGACATCCCAGTATCTTAGTCAATCTCAGTGTTGTGTTTATTTTTATAGGAGAACTGATGGTCAGTGACATCAAGTTAACATGAAGAGATTCTCTTATACTGTCAAGAAAGAATGAAATGCTAAGTAGTGGTTGCAGAATTCTGTTAGGTTCCCTGGTAAGACTTGAAATTTATCTAGATTTAATTGACATTTCTTTTCATATTTGACATCCTACAGTTTGTTTTTTTTTTTTACCATGCAAACCACCTCACATAGTCTAACATCCATGTTCGGCTGACAGTGGATACATTTATGACTGCATTTTCATTGCCATCACCAAAAACAGCTTAGATTGAAAGTTAGAGAATGCAAAGAAATCTATCACTGGATCTAATAAGCTATTGTTACAAGGCCATCTTTGTATGGCTATGAACAGATAAGATTTATTGCAGCTCTTCACACCTCAAGCAGGTGACATGTTCAAGCCAGTAGTACACTACAGATGTTAGCAGTGCTGGCAGGAAATGGACAATGTAGCTAAATGTTTGCATTCCATCTATTTTTAAAATGGTAGCAAGGCAGACAAACAGCGAGATGCTCTGCAATCAGTATTTTGTTAACGATTAACTAGTTGGTGTAAACACTTGTGCGCTCTAGAGGAATTATTTCTTTTCTGCTGCCTCACTGAATATTACATAGTCAGACATGAATAGAAACTTATGATACCACTGATGCAGTGCAAAAGTTGATAACAGGAAAATGTCTCCTTATTGGAGTCTCTGTGTGGTTTCAATCAATAATTTCCTTTAATGTGTAAGCACTTTTTTTTCCTATTTTTAAAGTACACAACTGGAAAATTTTAAAACTTTTCAGTATCAAACTGAGAGAAAGAATGTTGTTTTTTTTTAGCATAGTGCCAACAAATCATTGTCAAGAGTTAAGTGCCCTTTTTGTTTTAAGACAGAAATTACAGCTAGGATGACACGTCTAGAATATTCAAATGTGTTTATTCTAGGAAATAGATCCATATTTGTCCCCATGTTAATGCTATAAATCTGTAGAGTCAGTAGATACTCAGTAATTGTTTTTGGTTAATAATAGTTAAAGGATTTAGACACATTCTATGCTCACTGCAATATAAAGACTGACAACTGCTATTTTGACAGAATTTAGTTTTATGAGCTTTTAAGAAATAACAGAATCATCAAAAACAAGAGCTGATTATTGGCAGCAGTCAGATTTTTAACTGCCAATATTCATGCTACTATTATTCATCATCAATGTTTGCAAAAGATCTGTAAGCTTTTTTGTTTTAGCAGCAGGAATTCTATCAATAGTAATGGCAAGATTTCTGTCGTCTCATGGTTTTGACAAGTCAATTCCTTCATCTTACAACGGAACCCATCTATTATCTTAGTTTAATTAGAGAAGTAATTGCTAGAGAGAGAGAAACTGTCCACTATTTAGAGATGAAACTGGTTAGAATATTAGGTGGCTAAATATTTGGATGCTAATTGTTGAAATCTGCTCATAGTTGTAAAGTCCTTGGTGCTACTATCTTAAGCTGGTGAAAACCGACATCACATTGGATCAGTGGAAACAAAACCAGGACATAAAATTCACTTCCACCATCAAGTGGAAGTTAATAGCACCACTTGGGAACATTAACTGATGCCATGAAATGAAATCAAGAACTTTTTGACTTCTTGTATATCATAAGATTAGCAAAGCAGTGCAATGACTCAAATTTTCAGAAGTTTCTGCACTATGTCTATCAAATTATAACTGTTGGTTTTACTCATTAGAGCCTGAGTTGTTTAACAAAATGCTTTATTAAGCGCTCAGTAGGTTTTATACTGGCTGGCCACCTTCTTAGAACCTACATGTGGCATAGAATCCACACAAGGTGTTAAGTGTCCCGAGGAATATTTCCTTTAGCATTAATACATGGAACAGAGTAGGCAGAGGATTGTGATTGCAAATGTATCTTTCATCCCACAAATGCTCAAATGGATTGATCCATAGATTGTGCTGGCCATGGTGGATGGGAGCATAATAGTTTTAAAAGTGGAAAATTCCAATCAGGGTACACATGAAGCAGAATGGAATGCACTGGGTCTGAAGTGATGCTAAGGTAGGCTTTGACAATCATCCTGCTTTCTAAAAGGACCAAGACATTTGGAGCACCCCAGCAAAACATCACTCCACCACAGAGGCCTAGACAGGTGAAACCACATAAGAGGGGTTGAATGATTTATTGGCTTTCTCCAAATCTGTCTTATCCCATTAAGCACAAAAAAGGATCAAGCATGACTTGACAGATCAAATCATATTTTTGCCATTTCTCCTTAGTCAAATGTCTGCACTCCTTAATCCACAAGGAGTCTTTTCTTGTTGGTAATTGTGATCAATAGTTTACACAATGGACTCGTACTGCTATACTTCATTCATTGCAACATTTTTTGCAAGGTACAGATAAAGAGGATTATAGACTGCCTGCATTGAAAGCTTGTAAGTTGGTGTGTTGCTTGGTGGTGGTTTGATTTTACTATCCTGTCCAACCACCTTTCTGTCACTTTGGTGGCCACAATTCCCCCTTGATTCTCTCCAAAGTTTTAAAGTAAAATGAGATCCTTACCAGACATTAATTTCCTATTTAATTTTTCAGGTGACATGAATTTGAAAAAAATAAAAAACTCTTTCAGCTGGTTTCCTATTTGTCTGTTTACCTGCTCTATTTAGAACTTGTGTAACAACCCTAGTCAGCTGTAAACAGTCTGGAACTAAAAGTTCAGTTACAGCAAGTCTGGTATGTAGATCAGCCTTATTCTACTCATAACCAGTGGTGTTATCTTACAGCTGCTAGCTATAACCTTATTCTGTTGCACACTTTGGTGTGCTATGTTGACAACAGGGGCAGCCAAAACTTCGTAGCCAGAGGTATGTTTGTGCAAGAGAAATTTTCGTGTAAACATGAATTTACAAATACGAAGATGCCCTAACAAAGCTGCATATTTTTCTCATAGTTTTTTCCAGTAATCATTGTGCTCAAAATGCTGAAGATGATTTCATAACTATTAAAGTCAGAAACTATATAGAATATGTAAATACTGGTGTTTGAGCTTCATTTAGACAGCTCACACTGTTAGTATGGGTCCAATTCCTGCCAGTAGCTACCTTCCCCAGGTCAATTCAGTCTGCCTTTCAAATATAAATGAGCACCTAGTGTGCACTAGAGATTACAGGTGGCAAGCAAGGGAACCAGCCACCCCAGATTATGCCCTGACTTAAAAAAAGTGATTCCTTATCAGCAGTCACTTTGCCAAAGCCTCTTGTAACAATCACACCCACCTCTGTTTTAAATAGCTGGCAGACCTGAGACAAGCAATGTGCAGCACACTGCAAATATCTACTTTCTGGTAGCCATTAACAATGCAGATTCTAATTAACACTGAACAGATACTACATCAAAGGAGCCCTGCACCAATGTTTAGGACAGTAACTACTGCAGAATAAAAGTGATGATAAATAAGCAACAAGATTTATCATTGAAAATTACAAGTCACCTGCTTCTAATTAAACCCCGATAACATTTAGGTTTTCAGCTCAATAAGTCTCCAGTCGGTATGGGAGCTGACTGAACTGGTAAAGTCATAGGGAGGAGAAGCTGTGAAAGGAGTTAACAGATTTAATGAGACTATTACAAAGAAAAAAAACACTGTTGAATTTACAAACTACCCATAGCATAAATCAGCCAAGAAAAGCATTTCAATGGGAATGAATCAAGATTGCTGCTGTTAACATGGCTATATCTGCCTTTTTTAAGCTTGATTGCATTTGGACTATGGGGTCAGTTTTTAAACTAGCTCTCTTATGCTTCAGAAAGCAGACCCTGTTACAGGTATAATACAGTTTGCTTGTGCTATAGGCTGGTTGAGAAGTTGCATTTAGTTACAAAAAGGCAATAACCATCTCATCAAACCAGCCAAACAATAATCTTGTTGTTGTTGTATTGCAACCCCTTGACTGGTGAACTGGACTACAGCCAGGCATCAGTGTCACTGGCTCTTGAAACTAAAGTCAGAAGATTCAGTTCAAGAACATCCATAGAAGTCTCCATGTTGGCATATATACTGAGAAGTACCTCTTAGGAGCTGTCTGTTTAGGTATGGGATCATACCTGAGTGTTTTAAGAAACCAACAACAATTAAATGACACAGAAGAGAAAATAAATCATGCCCCAGAAGGTTCACCAAACCAAACTGGCCTCTATGGAGAGTGAATCTGGGTCCTTAGCTACAGCAGGCCAGCACACTGAGTTTGCTTAGCCATCCACAGTGCTAACAATCCCCTTAACGTGTATAAAAGGGTTGTTCAGTATCAAACAGATCAAGAGAGCCATTCCAGAACAAAGTTACAACTATGGGTAGCTATGAAATCGGTAAGAGAATGTTGTCCAAATCCACCTCAGTCCAGAGATGCTGATCTCAGGGCTGCCAGCGGTGTACTTATTGAGAGCGGTCACCAGAGAACTTTCTCATCTACATGGAATTAAACAATGCACAAACTTTCAGTATTTCTTGAGGACAAATAATGTCCCTCTTGTCAAAAATAGGTACATTGTAACTGCTCAGTAATGCTTAGACCCCCTGCAAACCAGCAGCAGTCCTTCAAATTAAAAAAAATACATCATCTAGAAATAGGCCATTTTCGAATGTGTTATTTATTCAAGAACTTTAATCCCCCCCTTTTATTTTTCAGTTTAAGCCAGTGGATAAAATTCCAGATTTAAAAACATTTCATTACATGGCACTTCAAATCCTACTGCCCATGTGGTTTTGATTGACTGCTACCCTGAAAGCAGTTCCTATCATTTAGCTTCCCTCTGCACAGAGGTTGACTGACAGCTGCCAACACTAATTTTTACCAACCAGAGATAACATTTAAAGAAATTAGTTCATGTCTCTGCATAGCCATTGAAACAATGTATCAATTTCACGCCCAACAGAGCATAAGCAAATATGTAGTGCAGATGTCAGAGTTTTCAAAGGCGATCATGTTTTCAGAGAGAAAAACGGTCTATGACGGCCATAAAAAAACATGCAAGAAGAAGAATGAAATATTGGCAATATTAAAGTCTTACTGTGACATTTTAAAATAAAACGATGTATTCATTCTCCCCCCTCAATCCAGGTGTGATTATCAGAGGCATGCAATTGTTAGAAACTACTCCACTAGTGAAGCTTTGATCTGAGCACAGGAGAGAGCCAGTGAGGAAACGTGATTTAATTGTCAAAATATTCTGCTATGTACCCTACATATCTCATTACAAATCTATATGTTAATAGCATTGAAATTAATGCAATTTCTTATTTAAACCCAACAAACTCTCAACTCCATACTCCCTTCTCAACTAAACTACCTCATTAGTTTGCTTCAGATTTTTTCAAAAGTCTTCACCTCACCCAACAGGGCTCATTATAGCCGGCCTGCCACACTCTTAACTTATATTTGATTTCCGTTATTTCTAAGGTTTCTTTAATGGTGGTACTCCTAACATTTATCACCAATTTCTCCCACAAACTTCAAAACGATCACCCGCTGTACGGCACTGAATATGCACATAACATTATCACTTTATAATTTTACATCTGAACACCAAATGTGACCTGGAAAGTCACCTTAGCTGAAAATAGGCGTTCATTTGATACAAATATGAATGCAAGTCAGATGGATGCACACAATGTGTGGTTTCTCTAACTGTGAGTGTAGATTTGTATCATATCATTTCACTAGCCAAAGTAGGTACTTGGCCAAAGAAAGAGCCATTTACTTCAGTTTGGTAGTATGCTGGAATCCCACAGAGGAGAAATGGTCATCACTACCAATTTTAATTTGGTACTACTGTCACAATCAACTGCACTGATGGTAACTTTTTCCAACCATTAACAATTCCATTATTGAAAAAATACTCCTTAATATCCAACTGTGCTAGTTAGCTAATTTATAATTATGACCTTTAGTATTTGGAGCTGAATATAGCCAAAAGCTTCTGCACCTGTCCAGTGGTCGACTACTGAACTGCTATGATTGAGGGCCCCTTCCCCATGTTTAATACTGCATAGGACCAGCTTGGTTTGGCATAGCTCCCCAGCTGGTTGCATAGGATTCTCCTAGATCTCACATCCAAAAATGAGAGAGTTCTAGTAGATCAGTCAGGACTGAAGGCCAGAGTTTTGATTACTTCTGTGAAAGTCACAGTTTCCAGTGTCATGCACCCAGTCTTTCCTGTCCTGACAGTGTTCTGGAGCCCAGTCTACGTTAACAATGAAGTGCACAGGAAATAAGACAACCACCAACTAATTACTTCATAAAGTTCTGTTAGGTCTCCTCTGAAGCATCAAAAACTTAAACTTGGGTAGATCTGATATTTCTAATCAATCAACATATTTCAAAAGCTCAAGAATTCTTTCTCAGTTAAGGATTCCACACCTGCAGAGCATGTTCAAAGATGTGGGCAAACCAAGCATTTACACAACACAACAGTTACTTCTTGTAGCAAATTCCTACACTGAGGCTGAGAAGTCAGAATTGCTGACAGATTTCAAATTGCAAACAAGAAAAACCTGTAAGATATAAGATGGACGAAAAGAAAAAGTGGAATTTGGCCATGAAAAAAGGTGCATTCATGTCACAGACTTTGGACCAACTCACCTCTTTTTGACTCTCTTCAAATTTGGCAAAAGCAATCAAGAGTTTTTCATCCAAGTTATCATTTCCAAAGTATTCCACAGCACGCTCATAAATTCTGTGGGCACTGTTGATGTAGCCGTGTTTCTCCTCAAACCTGGCATACTTTATCCAGTTTTTTACTTCAGGGTGTACGATAACAAGTGGAACAAGTTAAGGAACTTTCAGTTCTGTCTGCATGTTTTTAACAGACATGCCACTGTACTTAAGTCAAGAGGAAAAGCAGCATGCCACTTATCAAGATAAAATCTGTACATAGAAAGCATTCATTACAAAGATTTTCTGACATTTTTGCTACAAGTTCCATCCAGTGTATCTGTACTGCTTCAGAGCACTTGTCAATTTACAAAGTTTGTTCATGCTGATGTATGAAGCCATAAACGTTTATCTCTCAGAACTTGGCATCATTATGTTTAGAATCCCAAAATTTATCTAAATTAATCTGAAATGTTTCACAGTTATCTCAGATACATTACTCCAATATTATAACTCTAATGCTAATCCTGCCTACCTTTTTTTTAGTATTAGCCCATATGGGCCCATTTAATAAATTTAATGCTGAGAATTTATGTAAAAAAATAAATAGAGCTTTTTAGAAAGCATCTAGTTATTAGCTATCTAATAAGCATAGTAACACATGCAAAAAGATAATGTTTTCAAATTGAAATTCCTTGAAACAATCAATACCTCATCATTTGATATCCACATCTCTGAATGAAATTATATTATAAGAAACAACGTTATAGCAACACCTTTGAAGCCATAACCTAGCAGTAGGGACATATATTTTGTTTCCTGATATTGACAGACTTCCAGGCTGCTTGATGCAGACACTGAACAATATTGCAAATGTAAACAGGATTGACACCAACCATGAAACAGAAAAAGCACCAGTGATGGATGACATCATCACTTTAGCTCTTAAGAAGAAAATTCAAACTGACTGCTTATTGATTTAGGTACAATTCGAAGTAGACTAAAGAACTGTTTTGCATTTCAAAAAAAAAAAAAAGTTTTCAAATTTAAATTTTAAAAACTTCTTTGTCAATTAGTGCTGAATCTTTTAAAGGAATCAGCTAGAATAAGGATATATCTTTCATATATGTTACTAGCCAAATCCAGCTTTTTGCATCATAATTCAAATTAATGGAGGAGTGCCAAGCTCATTCATCTGGTTCTTACTCCATCCATCGCTATACACCTGACAAAATCCTGACAGAAAAGTGACATCAAAACAGTTTAGTCAGATCAATGGACATCCATAGTACCACACTGGTTAGCCAACACAGACTCAACACAAATAAATATTCACCAAAGATAGAGACTGACTCTCTATCTTGATGCTGCCCACATAAAGAGATAGAGCACCATTTTCCATAAAAATACTCTGTTGCTGTGGACAGATGATCACTGACATAGATTGACTAGCAGAAGTACCCTTTGGAGAATGTTGATATATTGGGAAAATTTATAGTTCCTTAAAGACCAAACACTAGTTGTGACTGTCCAGTGATCCAAATTGTACCCAACCACCGAAAATGTGTGTGTAGGGTGGAACAAAACCCATACATGACTACTTTCTGAGAACTGAGAGCCTGCACTCATTGGAAAAATGATGGTTTCAAAAGACAGGACATAATAGTGTTATTCAATGCAGCTGATAAATGGCATTACATAAAGTGAGAAGTGGTTTCATTCTGCTCTTACATTATACCACATGCTGATAGTTCTTGTGGACACCTGCATGTTCTGCAATAATTTCAGCTAATTGTCATGGTTCTCTTCACAGCATAAAGTTTCCATTTTGGTAGTGTTGGGTGTTCTGGATGTGCATGAAGGGTGGTCATACTTTCCCTGAACTGGATAATCAATGTGCTAAGAGTTGAATAAATATCCACCATCTTGGAGATTTCCTGCTGATTTCTATCAATGACTCTTTACCTAAATATGTATCCTCTTTTAAGGTCTGCGTATTTCTGTAAACTCCAGTCTATGGTGTGGCTATCTTCAGACTAAGGCTTCCCCTGGCTTCTATCTGTTCTTGTAGTTTCCAGTCATGTGACTGCAATAGCATATTTTAGTCTCATAGGGTGACTATTTACTTGAGTAAAACCTGTACTGTTAAAGAGAAGCTAAGGGATATTATTTAAAAGGTGAAATGATTGTTGTCCAATTGCTTGTGTTTCCTCACTAAACAAGAGTTCACTATATTATATACAAATGATGTCAGCATCTAGTCATAAGAGACAGGTCTACAAATGGCACATCGCTTGAGAAGTAGCATGTGCACTCTCACAAAAGGCTGGCATCTTAACTGTTTCGTTGTTAAGCTTTCTCCCTGTGACTTTATTTTAACAGCAAACCAATAAAAAACCACTCTTTTACCATGTTTTGGTAAGGGCCAAGTTAAGTTATGTAATAAAAATTGTTACTAATGAATCAAAGTGGCCATTTTACAAGTCCATCAAGCCACAGTGCTGGACCTGCAGCAGTGAAATAGTTAAATGCTTATGGGATGTGTTACAATAGAACAACTCAAGAAAACACAATGATGGAAAGTTGTTTGAATGCTACAGGTAACACAATGTATTAACTTAGTTCTATCAGTCAGTTATGAACAGGTTATCAGCAAACTTGGTGCATGAAAGATATGCCCATAGTGGCTGCCCAAGATCAACCACTCCACAGCGAGACCATAAGTCAACTCTCATGGTGCTGCTTAATTGTTGGTTCAGTGTCAGTAGCAATATTTGAGAGACAGGCCGCAGCTGGGGTCCAAATCACTTCACAAATCATTAGAAGTTACCTCCTCCAGCCTGATGCCTTACATTGTCCAACCACAGACAGCCAGACAAGTAAACAACCTGAAAGGGACCCCTAAAAGTGGTTTGAAGTTATGTTCCCAGATGAGTCAGAGTTCCAGAGGTGAACTTCCCTTTCTTGAGCATTTAGCATTTACTGTAAGAATTTCTACAAGCATACAGACACACATACCTGGATACATCAAGGTTTGCTAGTTTTCCTTAGCCAGGTCTGAAATTTATTTCCATAAATGTCTGTCTCCTTCATCCAGACCATTCTCCATTAATTCTTAATAGTACTTTCCAGCACTTTAGTATTGTAATTTTCATCAAAAACCCTGGCATTATGAAACACAAGACTGTGACTAACAATGTATAAACATTGGCCTCATGCTATGACTGAGCTGGTTTATGACAGTGACTGTAGATGAAAATAGGGGTTTTACAACACTAATACAATGTTGAATTTTACAAATTTTCTTTTTCTGATCTTTTGGTAAGAAAAGCAGCCTGGATGGAAACTTATCTGTTCTCCTGTTAACACCCATACAGCTATAGATGGTGATTGGTTATGGTGTGAGGTGGCATTCCTTAACTAGCTTGGTTGACCTACACATCTGCCAAAGTCATTTGATGGATGAAGTTCACACTGTCTTTTGTCAGCTGTCACAGTATCCATACCAGGACATCAGTTTCTGGGCTCTCACTTCATTGGTAACTGCATCAGGAAGAGGCAGACATTCCAACATGGCAAGTCTGTGGAAAATCTGAATGCTGATGGTTGTACAAAAGACTACTGATGAATGACAAAACAGACATTGATCTCTTTAAGCAATCTGCCATTTGTAGAGCCTTGTCACATTATGACTAGATGTTGACATTGTATGCACATGCGTAAGATATACCAAACTTGATTATTGGCGAAATTAAAAAACAAACAAACAAAGGATTTCATGACAACTGTCTTTTTAAATCAACATTACCTACATCTTTTAGTGTTATATAACAATCACCAAAAAGAAAGTAATAACTTAATGCAGCTTAAGTACAAAGTACAGAGTTTTTACTAAGTTGGCCAACCCAAATTCAAGGAACACAAAATTAGGAGGCATTGTATGAATTAATTCTAAAAAAAAAAAAAAAACCTAACCTAACTTTTAGATAAATATTAGATCATAAACTTAATTACAATGCACTGTAACTAAACATTATATATGCTTTTGAGATTGAATTATCCCAATTTACCTATACATTATATTTTGCACTAAAGCCCAGTTCTTTCCAGTAAGCAAGAAATTAGTAGGGATTTCCTTAAACATACAACTAACTGTTAAATTTGTTTCATCATTCCCAGTATGTCTTGTGACAATTAGTATGCTGCTTCACTAAAATATTTAATAACCAGAATATATAAAATATTTTAAGCCTTCAATACAATTATAAAAATTGTTTTATATTGGAGGACCAATGAATGAACCAACCTTGTACTGGCTCCCTTCAAACTCTCTGACCTAGTAAAACACAGGTGGGGTTAGCCACTTTTAATTGAAGAGGCATTTACTTGGCATTATAAAAATGTCATTTTCTTGAACTAATCTAATATATTGCTGATACTATGCCTGTTTTTTCTTATCACATCTAAAATGTAAAATTCTGTTAAGAACTTTTGATAGGCTGGTTAGATCAATTGAAGTAGTGCACTGGTCACCTTTGTGCTGACTGTAGTTTCTGGTGTCATGCAACCATCTTTCCTACCTAGCTAATGCACTGGGTCCTGGCCTACAGAAGGCTTGGTGCAGCGCTGAAAGCTTCATTAGCATAGAAAGAATACCAGTCATATAAATGCGAGTGAGTGAAATAAATAACCTTGCAAAAATTTGCATGTGGAGTATTTACCTGCATATTTACCTGGTATGAAACCCAGGTTATAACTACACATTGAATTCATATCTATTTTGTAACAGTTTTATCATTTGATTATTTTAATGATTTCTTTTCCCAGTTTTATTCTGGGGAATGAATAGGTAAGGAAATTCAAGGACTTAAAATCTTATTTATAAATTCAACAACTTTTCAACACCACCACTCAACCTAAAACACTTTTCAAGATTGTGAGAACTGGGAAGTTAAAGCAGTATACAACAAACACCTAAAGGTGGTAATCACAACACCTCCTACAGTAGAAGGAAGTTAAAAATTCACAATATCTACCAACACACCTGACTAAACTGTGGAAAGTTTCATCTAGAAATGTTTTCTTTGTCTATTAGAAAAATCTACTGAACACCCTGAATAATTAAATTTTAAAAATCTTCCGTAAAAATGTTAAAAATTAGTAAATTTTATTTGATTATAAATTTGTTTTAATTTTAATATAATAAATAGTAATTATCTGCATTCTTTGCTGATAACTTATTCATCTGCCAGAATTAATTGAAAGTATTAGGTTCCAGTAGAGGCTGAAATATGCTAAATTAAATGAGGATGTGCGTAAATCTGTCTGTTCTACCAAAACACACTTGGTGATTGACAGACACACTAAATTCGGTAATGTACCTAAATAAGCATCTTGCTTAGTAAATGAGTAAAATGTCCATCGTCATATGGTCTACCTTATCACACAAACACTAATTGCCTGCCTGACAGATCTACCCACCAGTCAACAGAATTCTCAGAATTATTGCAGTCAGTATTTGCGGTTTCATCCTATTTTTGACAGACAGGTTGAACAACAATTTTTTTTCATTTCAATCAAACTATTCTGGTCATCATCTGTAAATCTAGTTACAAAATAAGAAAATCCACTTGGCTAATAGCCATTCAAAGTGCACCTTTACAACAATTTAGACTAAGGGAAACAACTCTGAATATTTTTCTTTGTCTACAGATACTTAGCACTTTGATTGTATATAATTTTATTTTCAAGGTGTATAATCAAGCAAATCTCACATTGTGAAGATATTTGAAACTGACTCACTCTCTCTCTCTTCTATCCTGTCTACCTATTTGTTAAACCTCTCTAGTGGTAGTTACTATTATAATTTGGTTTGTTTTTTTTTACCATATCCATTTATTATTCAATGGAAGCTTTTTTTGTTGTCTCACTTAATTCTCTTATATTACGGAAATAGATAAATACTGTGGATGATTAATATACAACATATTTTTTGTTTTATTTATTTATTTTGTACCCTTTTCACTAATTATTCAGTTTTTGCTTAAATCTATTTCATTCATTTAGTACATTCTAAAACAAATCAAACTGTAGCCACATGCACTGTATGTATAATTTTCTGTGCACAGGCACACTTTTAAAATCTCTCTTGTACATCTTCTACAAGTCATGCCTGCATACTTGATCAAAGTTTACTTGTTTGAGAATTTATATTGGTTACCTTACTGAACTTTAAATTATTATATATTGTAGTTTTCACTAACTGTTACTGATACCAAATACAAAACAATTTCATAAGCATGTGCATTTTCCAGAATATCAGCTGCTAACCTATTAACGTTTTCACTATGAATACAGACAGATTTGGTCATGGGTATTCATACATATCTAGTACACATTCAAATACTAGTTGGAAATGCACACCACATTAACACTCTCTTTCTCGACAGGTTTTGTCTGCTTCACTGGTTTAGTCCCTGATGGATCTCTTTCTTCATAAAAAAACTTCATGACTGTTCTACAAGTATGGTCGTAATGCAGTTGAGAGCTAGCACTAAGGCCTTGGCTACATAATGTAGACAGTAAAATTAACAACACAAAGAATAGAAAAAAGGCCTTTCTTTTTCCATGCTCCAAAATAATTATTAAAGCAAACTGGTCTCATAGCACACTTACCTTTCTCTTCTTTAGTCTGTAATCTGCCAATTCTTCTGGATCAGAAATTTTCTGCTTAGGTGGCTAAAAAAAAAAAAACAAAAGACCATGTACTAGAGAACAGCTACAAGACACGTATCATCGTATGGTCAGTTTAATTTCCATGCAGAATCAACTATAATGGAGCCTGTTTCTCAAGTAGAACATTAATAACTTTGTATTTTTGATAAAATGTTTTATAAACAAGAGCAAGTATTTAAGTACTTTCTGGTTTAAAGTAACAGTATATTAATAGTGCCTATAGATATCTGTGTGGTAAGTCTATTTATAGATGGATAATAATTTCACAGTATTCAATAGCACTAATTAAGTGTTCCCTAGCTTAATTAGAGCTCCATCAACTGCATCAGATTTTTGTCTGTAAAACAGGTTCACATCTTACCACTTTCATTTAGATAAATTGCAGCAGAGGGAACCAGATCATTAATGCAAGAAAATAATTTCTGCTAACATACAACCAACATGTATGATGTTTTTTCCTGCATACACCGGGGCATTTGGAAGTATAATGTACCATTACAAATTGAGTCCAACTTAGTTGTCACCAAAACATGCAAGTTACCAAAAACTACTACCTTCCTAAGTGAACTAACTAACTATGAAGCTGACAGGCTTAGTGCTAAAGGTGATAGAGCTTGCATGCATGGAAAGAGAAAACTAGTTTATCCACAAGCACACAGCATGGAGTGAAACTATGGCTGTGCTGTTTAGCTTGAGGTATGGGTTTTTAATTATGTATTCAATTATGTTAAAGTTAGTTCAGTTTCATTTGAAGGCGTATTATCATAAATACAGAATAATTCTAATTTTTCTAAATTTCTTATCAGTTCTAACACAGCTGATAATATAGGTCATCATCGAATTGTCTCCCCTTGAAGGTACAACAGCACAATCAATCAATTACACTGGTCAACAAGTATTTTTCATCAAGCTTATGTCAAGGTGTACTTAGTGTAGTTTTTAATGCTGATTTCAAATATACAATTAGTTTTTTGACATCACGTACAGTTTTCAAGATGAGAAAGTTTTTTGGTTTTAGCTCATGCATTATATAGAAATTCCAATTAATGACGTGTATGCATGTATTTCATTTACATCATGGAAACATACCTTTAAAATAAACTACATTATTCATTGCTGCATAGTTTCAGATGCAATATTTCATCATCTTAAATTAACCAATCAAGTTTTATCTGATGAAATAGGTATTTCAACATCTCAAATTGTCCAGTCATAATTGGTCTGATGAAATATTTCATCATCTCAAATCCAATATAAGTATAACTGTTTGTATCTATTTCCTTACTTGTTTTACAGTGTGTTAACAATGTCAAGACAGTGTAGAAATCCTCCTGATGTGTTTTGTTATGTCTGACTTTTACTTCATGCCATTGCCTATGAAAGATACTCATGGAAAATATGTGGAGATTTAAAAGTCATTGGAATGCTAATGGGAATGCAGTCAGGTTTCACAAAATACTGTTGTTTCTTGTGTCTATGGGATAGTCGGGCAACTGACAGACATTATTCGGAATCAAACTGGCAGACAAGAACATCATACTAGCCAGGACTGTCTAGCGTCAAGAATACACCTCTTGTAGATCCATGTAATGTCCTATTGCCTCCTTTGCACATAAAGCTTGAACTGATAAAACAGTTTGTAAAGACACTAGGGAAGAGAAATGCCAGAGGGTTTGAGTATATTGTAGAAAAGTTTCCCCAAATCACACAGGCGAAGTTGAAAGAGGGTATCTTTGTCGGACCCCAAATTAGAGAAGTATTCAAAGATGTCAACTTCAAGACAACACTGGATGAACTGGAACTGCCTGCCTGGAATGCTTTCAATTGGATCTGTGAGAATTTCTTGGGCAACAAGAAGGCAATGGACTACAAGGATGGCATCAAGAATCTTCTGAAATGTTACTCAGCAATGGGTTGTCGCATGTCACTGAAAGTTCACTTCTTGGACTCCCATCTGGATTTCTTCGCAGATAACCTTGGAGCAGTGTCTGATGAACATGGTGAAAGATTTCACCAGGACATTAGTGCTATGGAGAAACGGTACCAAGGCTTCTGGAATGACAGTATGCTGGCTGACTACTGCTGGAAACTTTACTGTGATCAACCAGATCAGGAACACTGCAGGAAATCCAAATCACAATATTTGTAACTCTGTTGTTCTAACTTTGTCTGACCCATTTTTTGTGTATTCACTCTTCGTAGAATGATAGTGATGATTTTTAACTCAATAAACTCATTTACTTTCTAAAAATAATATGTCCTTATTTATTACGCTAATGATTTCATATATACAAATATGTAAATATTTGCATGTATCTACTGAAAAACTGATACATGCTGCATACAAATGGAGTGAAATTTTGAAATCAGCATGAAAAATTAGTCTAAAAAAGTTGGTTTGCATTCATAATGAGTATAATACATTTAATTTTGTTGACCAGTGTAATTATTGATGAAAAAAATATTAGTGAATAAAATTTCAAACCCACTGCAAGAAGTTAATTTCATTTCTCGTCCCTCTAATATTTTACTGAACAAAATGTTCTGCCCTTTTTAAGAATACACAATCAGAAGATTTTGTATTATGATAAAGCCAGCAATGACATTTCATTTGTAGCTTTTTGGACAAAATATCTGCTGTTTACCTAAGCCCAAAACTTGCAAAGAAACATCAACTTACATTTAATTTCTTAAAAACAACATCTTCTACCCCCTACACAACTTTATTTAAAGTCACAGTATTATGAACGAATGAAAGACTAGAAAAAGCATTTTTATCTTTGTTTCTCCATCATGCATAATTGCTCTCTCTTAAATATAGTAGGGTGTAGTATGCAAAGAGGTAGAAAATCTATAATTTACATACATTCCTTGTAAATCCAAAGCATTTAAGTCCATTCTTAAATATGTCTAAAGAAACAGACTTTAAAACCCATTCTTAGCACTGACTACCTTATTTATAAATAATTTCATCTGGTGACCACTCCTATTAGAATCAGAAGCTAGAGTTAAAAAAAAAAAAGTGTCAAAATTTACTCTTTCATACCAGTTAATTCTGGCCAATTATAAGTTGCATGCAATCTGGTTAAATGTAAACCACATTCACTTTTTTTTTCCTTGTTAAATGCTGATTTTATTTAAAGTTAATTAGGCACTTATCCAGAAAGAACCAGATCTGTGAATAGTCCCATTGTTTACTCAGACAGACAAACGTAAAATTAGATTTTTAAAAAATTATTTTCACTCAAATGCAACTTACAGGAGGAACCAGTTCTAGTTCCCTTTCCTTCGCTTCTCTCAGCAGCTGCTCAGCAGTGATCTGAACAGGAGCCGGCATTTTATTCTTCACCTGAAAACAAAAACGCAGAATTGACAATTAAAATAGCAGCATCCTGAGAGTATTCAGTTTAGCTTAGTAGGCATGAGGCAGAAAACCGTCAAGGCTTATGCAAGGGTCCCAGGGAATGGCATCAACACAACAATTGGATAAATAGAGATGACTGATCTTTACGTGAAAGAGAAAACAAAACCTCAAGCCCCCTATTAGTTTACTGTCTGTCTGCCATTCTCTGAATTTTCAGGCTACATGAATATTATAACGTAACCGTGCTAAAATTGCGCACTTTGAGAACGAAAAACTCCTTCCAGGTATCGTTTTTAAAATACCAGGCACGTCATTGGCAGTTTACTTACAAACGGGCCACACCACAAAGGCTGTTCCAATCTGTCAGACAGAGAAGCCGACAAATTAGAGTCACCCGTTAGATAAAGTTTACAGCACCAGAGCTGCCCTTCAGAAACAGACAGACCCCTACCCTCAGAAGGGCTTGGCAGCAATTTTCAGCACAGGGATCTGTAGTGCGGGCTAAACGCGACTGGCGGTGCAGCCACGGTTATAACTTAACATAGAGGAGAGATCTGAAACCGAATAAGCCGGGGGGGAGGGGGCGGCAGGGTATTTTGAGGTCCAGTCCCCGTCTCCATAACGTCAACAGTCAGCCAGCCAGCCGTCTGTCGGACACCAATTTGGTGTATGGCTGGTCACATTGTACACGTCTAACAAACGCACCTTTGCCACCTTTGGCATTTTCGTTTTCCCTTCACTCGTCGTTTCCATTCTCTCTCCTTTTTTTCCCCCTTTTTTTTCAGTTACGGCGAACTAAACAGAGCTGAGAGCTGGGACCACGAGCAGGAGCGGCGAAATACACCGGAAGTGGGCACGGAGAAAATAAAATAACGCTCATGTTTCTTAAAGTTCTGTTTATAAAATCGCGCTTAGTTATATAATATACATTAAAATAATTATAAAAGGATAATTCATACATAAAGTTGTATACGAACTGTTTTTGGTGCGGCCTTTTCATTTTTGTTGTTGCTAAGAAACGGATAACTCAACATGGCGCAGATTATTGGTCTTGATATTAACGCTGATGTATAAATGAATGAATGTATGTTTGAAACTGTTGAGGGATATAACCTGTAGTTATGTTACCTGCCTGGTTTTTGTTGCTGAATAATTCATGTAAAATCTCAAACACGCTGTTTGTGAGGGAAGGCGGGGTAAAGTGAATCTTTGTTGAGTTTTAGACGAAGTCAGTTAAAACAACAGGGAACATATCTGGTTTATGTGTTTGGATTAAGTGGTTGGATCATCTAGAGCTCGCTTGTTCAGCTATTGGTTCACAGTCAGATTGGCAGTGTTGGATTCCTCAGCTGCACACACACACACACACCTCTACCATATAATTAAATAGTAATATAGCAACTAGCTGGGTATCGGGCGCTGCACGGAAAAAAATGGCTTTTATAAAAAAAAAGGTTTTATATCAAGTTGATAAACAGAAATCTTATTTGTTTAAACGCTCAATCATTGAATGAACACCGAATTGATGCTAGTGGAGCATTTCTTAGCATAGCTGTACCCTTTAATTTAACTTTATTCCATAAGAACCCACTTTATATTTATCTTGAAAAGAAAGCAGAAAACGTTGGCTTTTTTGAAAATTGCATAATGGTTGTTTCACTGACTTGTTTAGGAATCTGAAAAAGTATCTGTCCAATACGTGGTAACTAATAAGATGATGACAAACTGTAGCAAACTACTAAATGAATTTTTAGTCCTAGTTTTCAAAGTTATACCGTGTATGATTTCAAAACCTGCAATTGATGGTTTCCAAGTGGCCTTCAAGGCAGACTGTTGAAAAAAATGAAATCTGTTGTCACTTCCGAGTTGAATGAGTACCATGAATTTGTAGTAACTCTGAACCTTGAAAGGTAGTCTTTGTTGGCCTTTGAGGCCAGGTTCTGTCACCCTTGAACCCTTGAATCCTGCCTTTGAATCTGAGATATCTTTATAATGATTTGAGGCTGCTAGTTTGCCTATTTTGAATGGATGCTGTGAACTAAGTGTAATCTATAAAGCTTTTGAAAAGCAGTTTTTGATTGTCTCAAAACATCCTTCAAGGCCAACGTGCGGTAACTTCAAACCCTGCCCAGATTCCAAAAGAACAACAAAATAATGGGCCTCTACGTGCTGCAGTTCGGCCTTGAAAGAGTAACAAACAAAGGCATAAACACTTGAAATATGTATTAAATAATTAGCATAAGATGAAATATATGGTAATTAGTAAAATAGTACTTTCGAAAGTTGTACATATCGCTTTAAATACAATAATGATCACCATCTCTGTTTAATACTGAGTTCATCTTTTATGTGAATTTTTTACATGTTGCTGACCACTTTATTAGGATCTAAACCTAATAATGGGTTGAGTCACATAACAGTTATGACATGATGTGGTGTATAATCCACAAGGGATTGGAAAGTGTACCGAGAGATACTTCCCCATTTAGTCATTAATACTGCAAGCAATGTATGTGCACAGGAGGCAGAGAATCGTGTAAAAAGCTATGACGTGAAGTCGTATAGAATCCACAAGGGACTGGAAGATATCCAGAGAAATATTTCTCCATGTAGGCATTAATATTGTACACAATCATAAAGCGAAGTAGGCAGAGGATCGTAATAGGGAATGCGTTTTCCAAGTACATCTCTCAGATGCTCGGTTGAACTGAGATCCGAAGACTGTGCTAGCTATGAGACATATCTGAAATCTCATTACGTTCCTTAAACAATGAACACGCAATATGGGCACGGTGGATAGGAGCACTGCTGTTTTGGAAGTAATAATCTCTATTAGGGTACACACAAAACATTGCCGGATAAACTTGATTATAAATGACGCTGAAGTAAACTTTGGCATTCATTCTGCCTTCTAAGGCGACCAATGGGTCCAGAGTATACCAACAAAAAATGTCCCAATCCATGGCCACCAACACCAGAAGCCTGGATATTTGACGGTAAGAAAACTTTGTGACACTGTTATACTAACCAGTTACTTTCACTTTAGAATGTTACATCATCATAATAAATCTAGGAACCACACACGCGGACCAAACCTCACTTCTAGCTCGCCCTTATTTTACTCCTTCCCACCTTCTCTTTTGTGCAAAGACTATTTTAAACTTTCACTACTACTGCTAAGAAAAAACACAAACAACAATGAAAATAGCCGTTATTTCTTTTATACGATAATGTTGTCTAGATGCTCTAAGAAAAAAACTTTACTACTGAATGTTGAGTACTTTAATAAATCCAGTTTTTACTGGTGCTGTTTGTATAATAAAGAATGAGCCTAAGCAGACCAGCCAGGTGGAAAGATCTTACTAAAATTTGTCATTTTTTTTTAGATGTTGGAGGAAACCGGTACTGTGTATGTTCTCATGGCTAATCATTTTTAAAAGATCCCTGTCAGAGACCCTATTTTTTAAACAAAGCATTTGGAAAAGCAGTGGAAGGTAGTTGATGATAAGAATCTACTTATTTACATTTATGTTGTGGAAGTTCCACGGTTGGTGGAGAAAAAAAATAGTGTTTAACATTCATAACTGCAAATATTCAAATAGAACGATAAGAGAACGTTATTATATGGGATACAAAAACTTGTAGTTTCAGGAGATGTAACAGTATTTCTAACAAAACTGAATTAAAAAAAGCAACAGCCACACTGTAACAGAATTCTTGTGAAGCAACACCAAAGAAATTTTAGTTTTATCTCGATAAATTCTTGGCTTGCTCCTACCTCCAGTACGGTGTGCAGGTGTACAATTCGTATTAAGAAAAGATAATTATTGGAAAGGTTTCAGACCCTTTCTCCAGCGCCATGTGACAGAACGTCCAGAACCTTGATGTTCAATGGCTGCATATTCCGCCTTAAACGAACAATTTATTTGCTGCAGACGTCTACAGTCACCCAATGCTCCCGTGTTTTCGGCATCACATATAATATGCACATATGTCTGCCTACCCCCAGCAGCCCAATTTATGGCAAAGACAATCGGCTGATATGTAAGTCAAAGAGGAATTTTCTTGTTTTGCTAGTGTTCAAATTATTATGACAAGGATCTGTATCATAGCATTATTAGATTGTAATAGTCTTAGGTCTCTCGTGTTCATTTGATTATTCCTAACATCTGAAATACGCCTTTATTTAAATTAAAAGTTTTTGTCAGTAAAAAGTCCCCAATAATTTTTGAAAGTAATATTTCAGTGTCCGGCAATAATAACCAATTTCACTCGGTCTGTTCCCTGCTAAAATAAGTGTCTATTTTCAGTAATAAACCTCCCTGATGAGTCCAATACATAATTCACAAGACATTAGACAACAACCACTGTAAGCTTGATACACCACAATTCCAAACCTAGCTAAACTGCCGTAAATAACCAATCAACTGTCCTACACCATATAAGATAAATACGGGTCACCAATCAATTTTTTCAAAATATTTTAAACAAAACTTAAAAAAAAAACAAACTTTATACACGTACAAGGTTAACAAGACTTTACATTTTACTTTCCAAAACATTTCAGCAAAATTTACCACAACGCCCTGTTCTTTTAGTACTTGTTACATCCGTATATAAATACATCTACAAGATTTTGTTTTGCGAAAATAAACTCTTGACAAACGTTGTCATTGGAAACCGAGGAAAAATCCATCATTCTCCAGTGTTTGCTGGTTTAAAATTTTAATTCCTGCACAAGGTCATCATTAAAATCCTTGCAGTACTTTTCTCCAGCTTATTTCTGCTGCTGCTGCTGCTGTGCTGCTACTATCAGACGGGCGGGTGTTTGGGAATTCTTAGCAGATCCGTACTGACAGCCGAGTAGCGCCATTATTTGTATTTAAAATCTTGGCAATGAATATGCTTCCGTTCTTTTTTTATTCTGAGAAAAATACGCAAAAAATGAAAGTAAGAAATATGAAGAATTCTGTGAGCGAACAGCGTTTTAATGAATATTACTGCCTATTTGCGTATCGTCCCGACCGTCCGTGTATCACCACAGTACTCGTTAGCACAGCGTCGATCTCATGTGTAATGCTGGAACTTCGCTAATCGACTGCTCGGTTTTAGACGGCTACAATCAGAGTCCGTGTTGATCTTCAGAG
Organism: Nautilus pompilius; assembly: GCA_018389105.1. Taxonomy (NCBI): domain Eukaryota; kingdom Metazoa; phylum Mollusca; class Cephalopoda; order Nautilida; family Nautilidae; genus Nautilus; species Nautilus pompilius. The sequence goes on from JACATO010001546.1 coordinate 337,689, forward strand.
CGTTTCTCCGGGAAGTGGCTGTTTCACTAAAATAAGGCATTTTAATAATCTTACGGTCTTTCATTTCCTCCAGTCCCATCCCTATTTTTAAACGTTCCTTTCGGCGAACCCTGCCCTGACTTTCGCGATCTAATGGCATTCCACGACCGGAAGAGGAATTGTGGGAACGACGAAAAATGTTACCAAGGTATGGTTGGGGATTTTGAGCGGTGAGGCCACACACGGAACTCGCCCCACAACCAAGAATCCGCAGAGCCCTACTAAGCCTCTTCATTTTAAGATTCCGGACGAATCCACGCCGGTAAAGAAGAACCAGGGCTGGAATGGTATGCCAACCCGAGCGGGTCTTGACTGGGATTCGAACCAAAGCGCTCCCTAATCCTTTAACAGTCTACTATTCTAAATATTAACCGTATGCTACCATCGGTTACTTTTCTTTTCTGGTACAGAAATCTGACGATAATGAGTGTGAAAACGGACTTTGATATATCTTGCATCACGTTTTGATGCAGCCAACCTGACGAAAGACTCACTTTTGACATTTGACGCTATTTAAAAATACACTTGGTGAGCCCGCAGTAGAATGCTAATTATTCTAAATGCCCCAAATTCTGGATTTCATAAGTAAAAAATAAAAAGAAGGCCCTTAACAGGTAAGAAGTCGGTCTTTATACTTTATCGAATAATCAGAGCAGGAACCGACCTTTCTTTTCTCATTTCTATAAAGTTACCGGAGCCGGGCCGTTGGGTTTTCACTTTTCGCCCGCTTCCGTCTACAAAATCACTCGTGAAGCTTTTTGGTCGTCTTTGTGCCATCTGTTTTATCCACGAGGTTTCAGTTGGCTTGAGAATTCTGATGGAGGTGGAAAGCCACCGGCGACAACGTAATAGACTCTCGATAAAGTTCCAGGGGCAGATAATCCCTGCCTTCGGAAAAAAGTGTTAATTGTACAAGCGATTCGTGGTTATATTACGTATTTTTTTTTAAATAAATCTCTCTCTCTCTCTCTCGTACGTGTTGCTGCTGAAGTAAAACAAAACACAAATAATCAGGTGAAGTAGGGATAACAAGGCGCCATGTCAGGCCAGACAGCTGAATGCGGTCCGAAATGTCAACGGTAAAACAAAACTTCGGCGGACATTTTACCCGGTAAAGAAGCCCAGCTTTTACTGAGACGTCCCTAGTCACTGTGGCGCTGACAGGCTAGTGGCACACTTCAACAATAACATGCACTTCTGTCTGAACTTATAAATCAAACAGGCAGAATAATGGAGAAAGTCCGTCGATCTGTTAAAGATTAAAATTTCAACAAATCGACAAGATTGAGGCGATGCAAAACTACTAACCCTGATGACAGCAAAAGGTAAGGGATTTGTGGGGATTTATAGCTGCGCATGCGCATTCCGCCTAACTACGACTGGAGTAGCTAATACGGCTGCTGTATCCGCTAAGCCAGAATTGAACATTAGCTATGCGTGGATCAAAAGGGACAGAAAAACCAATTTCAGAATGCAATACCACGGTTTACACTAAATTCTAAGCGTTAGTTAAGTTCGCATGAATATACAACAAGAAATCTGACGTCCATGGACAAATGTAGCTGTAGTTTATTTGACACCTAAATATCAGCAGTCATATCTTCATTTTTCCGCTTTGCTGTTGATAAGCGACTGATAGAACTTCCTTATGAAAATCTGTGTTTACTCTAATTCGAAACAGCTTCCTTGCTTTTGTTGAGCTCGAAGTAGGAACAATGAATGAAACATTTGGATTTACTAAATATCTTTATTTGGGTGCACGGATTAAGCAAGCCAATGGTGGAGAGGAGGTAGCTACTGATACAAACCTCTCAGCTTCAGTTCTCACCACCGAGGGCCGGGCATCAACACGCAATTCATAGAAGGTGATGCGAAGCAAAATCTGTAGCGTCGGAGAAGATGGAGAGCAACCGTAGATTGAAGTCCGCTAGTGCACACGGGACCGAGGCCGGATAAGTGATATTGGAGTAAGAGGTTACGCCAGCAGCATCAGAAATGATTGGAAGGATGAACGTTTTGAAACCGTTCTATTGTTTATATTAAATATTAATTATTTTAGACACAGAAACTAGTTTTATTTATTATCTGGTTTGGCACCGATATACACCCGGCCCACCAGTGAAATATCACATCATTTAGGGGTGCACACAGTTGTTCTGATGAGCATACGACTATTTGAAAATCCAAGAGAAAGAAAAAAATGTTTAGTTTATAAATTATGTACCACAAGACTTTTAAAATTTAAATATCCTTTAATGTTCCAAGAATTATTGTACTGGAGAAGCAGCAATTATGTTCAATGCTTTTTATAAATTTATATATTTTATTATTTTTGCTAAATTTAATTATATTTTTCGAATGCTTAACATTCGTGTCTCAATCTCACGTCTAATTCTGTAGCGATAAGGAGAGTGAATAGTCTTATATCTTGTAGAGTTAGCAGAGAACTACAGCTATTACATGACATCACACTCACTAATAGTCACTTACAGACACGGAATGGTTTTATATGTCGTAAAGTTACACGGGCGACCACATTGTAAAAATATCTGACTTCGATTCACATTCATTTGGTGTACAACCATAACTCACGGAATATATATTTATAATTGCCCCTGATGCGAACCAATCCGAACTTGAAAGTGGATTAGGACTAGATCATGTTTCAATCGATCTCTTTCCATTTGTGATATGCAGTTTCAGAATCCCAACGGACTTCAAAGTCATCGAGCCTGTGAGTATAAAAGTCATCACTGCGTCTCCTCATCTGCCATTTCCGTCCAGTGACAAATTACCGCCGCCTACCCGATGCTGTAAGTAAACCGTAATCCAACTTCTCGTTTGAAGTTTTCCATTTCATTTGATAAGAACTTTACTTGTTAGTTTTTGAATTAATTCCAGCTTTACCATCCTAGTTTGATGCTTTTGTTTGATAATTAACGCCATAGTTTTTTCTCAACATGAGAGTTTAGCATCAATCGCTGCCGTCTAAGGTATTACAGAGAGTCTCAAAATGATGCATACGTGCTTCATTTGGAAGACCACAGGTGGCGGGACCGTGCAATTCAAAGCGTACCCCGTGCGTCACGTGTTTCCATTTTTGGACGGGCACTTTGCTGGAGATAGATGGGAAGACGCAGCACTTTCCAGATCTCACACCGGGGGTGTAGAAGAAGGCCAAGGTGTGTTACGTAGAGTCAGCTAGCATCCTAAAACTGCAGTAGAGAATTGTTGAACCCCCAACAGCTCTTCTAATGAACACGTGCGGCTGCGTGTCACTCACTCTGTTGTCAGACACCTTACAGAATGCTGAAGTGTGGCATGTCTGAGGTGTCTGATGTATACAGGAAAACCGACATCGAGCAATATTTCTTTGTTTACTGGCTATAGAAAAACGTGCGTACCTCAATTATGGGACACAGTATATTCAGTGCGAGGATGGAAATTGACATTCTTTACAATACTATTTTCTAATGTCAGTACCCTTATAATTTCAATTCACAATCAATATAATTCTGATTCTAATGCATTAAGAGAATGATGATGGGTTTAGAAAACTTCAAAAGTACTACTGCAGCAATTAACCCCTAAAGAGCCCTTGCCTAATTAGACCCATTTTACACACACACACACACACACACACACACACACACACACACACACACACACACACACACACCACACCACAGAGTGAAAAACAGTAGTTAATAATAAAAGGTAAAGATAAACATATAGTTAATACATATGACGTCGATAATAGATTCATCTGTACGTAATGTATGTAGTACACATATTTCTCTGCTACTTTACAACATATGAAACCATTCCGTTGTCCTATCAGAAATATATGGAAGAATTATATATAGAACAGGTGGCTACTTATTGCAGCGCTGGGGGACATCGATTTTTAATACATTAGATGTCTTATTCCGCTGCGTCAGTTGAGCGTGAATTTTTGGAATTTCCTGACTAAATTTAGGTCACGTGACGGGAAGTGAAAACTGCTTTGACATAGGTTAGATAAACATTTTTTAAAACTCGCATTCATTGACACCTATCAATATTTGTACTGAAACCAATATTAAGACAATACAAATCTCCCTTTAAACTGTGATAAATGGGTTGCTGGTGAATCATTAGAGGGAAGCTCTGGCTGAGGACTATCATCAGCACCGAAGATTCTATCCTGCCATGTAGTAAAACAGACCACTCTAAACACGTATTTAACCTGGCAAATGAATCGTTAGCTACACCACTCCAGGATTCACGGTGGATATAAACAGAGGAGCAGTAGAAGATGGTTTTGTGTTTAGCGGTGCTAGAGTCCACCAATAAGACCAGATCGATAGGAAGATAAATTCTGCAGCATCCATCGCTGCGCAGATACAGTTCCAATTTTGAAATGTTCAGAGTACTTGTTTTCACTTGAGGCGCCTTGCCAGGCAAATATCCTACCAACACCAAGGTTCTCTTACAGATTCTGAAGAACGCAGAAGGAATCTACCATAGAGTCACCAGAATAATAAATACGTAATGCGCTCTTTGAGCGATCTGAAGAAAGGTTTCACACTTATATTGCTGTAGCTACCAGGACATCGTTGGTCTACGACAAAGTTGACAAAATTGCCAAAGCTGTCACTGAATGTCCTCAGAGTCAGGCTGACTTTCGCGTTTGTCAACTGAAAAATTAAGGATCTTTCTAGAGGTGTATCTGAAAAACAGCACCTATCTTGATTTGAAAAAGTTAGAATTATCAAACGTGCGAAAAGATTTCCACAAGTTATCCAGAGATGTGCAGGTACGTAGCAGATTACGTACTGGCCATTTTCTCCTAACGTCCGTGCTCGTAAGATAGGAATGGCCACTTTAAAGACACTTTTATTGAAACGTTGCTCAAACAGCTGAACGCTATCTCAAAGAATGTCCAAATGCTGCCAAGACAGACAAATCTGTTGGGGCAGCTGCCCTGACCCCAGCCGAGATGCTTTTCAAAAACAGTAAAGCAACAGTACAATCGCCGTCTTTTAGAAGACCTATAAGCACTAAGCAAGCTAGCACTTCAATTCGATAAAGCTGAAGTATATCAATTCTATCTAAATATTCAGCGCAGTGCACGATTTCAATAACCATACATGACTCGAAAATCTACTTCATCGGTGCTCAGAAAAAAAAAATCAAATCAAATTCTAGCACTTATATGGTTTTTTAAAATGAATTTTTTACTTTTCTTTCCTTAAATCAAAATTTAAAGTTTTTTTTTAAAAAAAAATTCACAATTTGTGAGATTTATCATAAAACAATATTTTCCTAATGTATTAAAATATTTAAGGAATTTTGCCGAAAATACGTGAGCATTTAAAGGATTCCAGTAAAAAAAGTATTAGTATTTGTAGAAATTTCTAGAAAAGAATCAAATGGGAAGGAATTCGGGATAATATGAAATAGTAGAGGGGAAAGTGGTAGAGATTTTCTTAAAAATCACGACGGTTTACTAATCGAAAGAGGAAAATATTTGGTTAATTTCTAGGAAACACAGGAGACTTGAATTTCTGGAATTTTTAGTGGTTTTCTACCTCATCGACCCAGACATCCCTCCCTCAAACAACTCGGTAATAATACGCGTGGTCACAAAACTCCTCAGTTGCTAGGTTTCGATTTTTAAAGTTTCGGGTTCTGCGATCAATGCGAGTATCATTTCCACCAACGCACAACAATATCACAAAGTGATTGGGTTCAAGTCACATGACGAGAAGAATACACGGCTGGCGTACAATCGACTCATCCGTATCCTTCAACTTATTAGATATTCTGTAGAGCAAAAAGGAGCGATTTGGAGGATCACATACCTTTATCAGTTATTCAATGGAAAACATGACACTGATCGCGATAGCACTTTAAAGCAAAAAGGGCAATAAATAAACAGATGGAATGGAAAGTACAAGACAAAAGGACGGGACAGTTCGTACGGTAGAGCTACTAGCGAGCGCATAGAAGATCTCTCTCCTCTTACTCTGTGAGGAAGTTCACTTTTGTTTTAGGAGAAAATCGCCACATTACGGGAAAATCTGTTTCTTCCGAGTTGTGATTTCTAGAATCTAGAAATGTTCGATTTTTCTCTTCAATTTTGTACACTGCACGGCGATGGACTTTGCTCGCTGGGAGGAAGCAGAAGGCGCGTGCTTGCTATCACAATGGCCAGCACGTTTTACACGTCTGCATCTTTAGCCGGAGGCTGGACTGGGAGCGGTTCATTTGCTGAAAGTTCCAACATGAGTTCGTCGACATCTGGAAGTTCGCGTGGTACAAAAGGGAACCAAAATTTATTTGTTCCATTGTTAGGTGATAAATAAAAACATCAAAAATTATTATTATTTTATCTTAAAAAAGATCTCTCTGGCAGATATCGTAGATTGGGCCTGTGACGTCACAACGGCAGATTCACTTCGAATATTATTTATCGCCCCTTTCGATGCAGGTACGTGACCGGCGGACGGATTAGAAGAAAGTCACCTGATCTAATAAAGACTTGTAACAAAAGCATAAAGTAAATAAATGGAAATATAGCCACAGCCCGTGGGTGGAGAGACGTCCGGGTAACCGGAATATCGCGCATGCATCAGAACCCTTTTCTACAATTTTATAATAATGCTCCAATAAGCGCGACGACGTATGCGTCATGTTTGAGGAAGGCGCCCTTACATCTCCAGCAGAATATCGATCATCGATTGCTTGTTATCAAATAACCGCTAACTCTTGTATTAATAACGCTTCGCGCACTAACGTTCATTGAAGGTAAATTAGCGATGTTTGAGGTTTAGTAACCCAACAAGTGAGTGAATCCGTTCTTATTTCTTTGATTGTGTCAGAGGAAACCATAAAAATGGGCTTCTGGGATTTTGATCGAGTACTGCAATGACGTCACTAATCACGTTCATCGCCAGGTTTTGAGTACCACTTAACTCTATCTGAAATAGAAGGCAAAATAACAGCTTAATTATTTTTCTATACATTTTAAAAATTTTGTGATAAGTTTTCATTTAAAACAAAACAAAACAAAAGAAATACAAATTAGCGCAATCGTTTTTCAAATGCAGTCCCGGAAACAGGAAGTGGTTAAATCACTAATATCGGCAGCCATTTTAGCTGCAGTATTTTTGTATCGCAGTCACTTTATGGAAGTGAAAGTAGCTTTATTCGCAGGATTCACAAAAAGGCTTATTTCAACAAGAAGTCTATTGGCCAACAATAACTGAAGAATATTAAAGTTTGTGTGTTTGCTGTGAGCGATAGATCTTTTCGCTCTTCCTCTGAGAGTAAAGAAATCAAATGGTTTATACGAAGAAGGAAAGGATGTGAGACGACAGACGTTTAGGTCGAGAAATACCGGTGGACACCTTTACCGGTCATCTGCTGGTTTGGCCAAAAATTCCAAAATGTGGTACCATAGTATAAAGTATAAAACTGTCACAGCTTCAGTGGCCCCTTATTCACGAAAGATTCTTACCTCGGAATATAGACGGAACAAATGAGCAAATAAGCTGAGAACATGGAGTCCACAAAGTCGATCGGTTTTTAATTTAATATGAAAACAAGAGCGTGAAGAGGTCATTGATTAAAGCAAAATATTTCTTATTAAACAACGTTTCAGGTAGTTCTTCCACTCTCATCCCTCGTGTGGATTAGTTCGTTAGCTTATGAAAAAGCCCCGGAGAAGCAGATGCTATCACTATGAATTATACTCGCCGGAAATGCATTCCATTCATTAGCGGTTTTTTCTGATACTTAATCGTGATATAGCTCATTCCAAATTGTTGTCCCTAGTACATACGATCAAAACTCCTACTAGATCTCCCCTGAAACATTTTAAATCAAATAGTTGGATAAACTGATGATTTCAATTGCTCAGCACGTTCCAGATGCTCACGAAGCGGAAAGATTCTAGAAAAGCCCGCTGTATTCTTTCTCAAATATGGGCTCCACGCCTGCACAGCACAGTCAAGACAGGAACAAAAACAATTCGCTCCTCAGACATTTAAAATCCAAACTACGTAAATTTAATAATTAGATATTTATCTTTCCATATAAATTCTTTAAAACATAGAAAACCTCCTAGAAAATCGATTTCGAACATGACTCCATATCTTTCTTAAACACGGACTCCATGTCCCTTCAGTGTATTTATGGGAAAACCAAAATCTCAAATAATAAAAGTGGAATTCCTTTGGATTTTTGTTTATTTTTGCATTAAATTAGTTTTGTCAGCGCTATTTTTACTATTACCAATTTTGTTTAATAAAAGTTTAAAATTATTTGCTGAAAAGTTCATCTTACAATTAAAAAACTTCCCATTATTTTTTTTATCTGACATCTGTTTCTTCTTTTTGTGTTGGACTCCATTTTTTTCACCCGAATAACCAACCTCATGAATTGTTTAAGTGATTGAGAAGAGTTGTCAATAAGAACAACATTTCAAAATTTTAATGGAATATCATTTTAGTAGAAATAAAAACGTTTCGAGCCTTTGATACTTCGTCATCTGGAAGAGCAGATCTGTTGAGGATGATATGGACTGTGGTAGTGCAATATATCGTAACCAGTAAATAGTGACGGATAACTGTCTACATCGTTAGCTATTAAGTATATAAACCTGTGACAGCTGATTATATTTCAGATTTAACTATTTGAATATTAATTTGGCCATTAAAATATGAATGAATGACATTTGGTAAATATTCCATTTATATGTTGAAGCAAGCATACTGGTATTGAGTGACAAGTCAAGGTTCCGAGTTGGCTCCACTGCTTTAATACAAATATATTCCTAACAGAAGCAGACAAAGGAAAACAAATTAAGTCAACAGTCAGGAAGATAATCTGCAGCTTGGTTCAAGATGGAAACACAAATAATTCAAATTACAACTGACGGTTCCTTTATTTTAATTTAAAGTTTGGCATTTACATATCTTAAAAGCACGATGTTTTAATGGAAAGTTGATGAATACAGATTCCTTGAGTTATCTCAATAATTAACTCTACCAACCAACGTGACGTGCACGCACACAAGAGTATGGTCTCTCTCTCTCTCATCATTAGAATGAATAAAATTATCTCATCACTCGAGTGATGTGGACAAATTGATTTTTCTGAAAACCGATGGAAATTTCCAGGAAGAATATGTTGCTTTCGGAAGCCTGTCAAAACAAAGCGGGTTTGTTTCGATGTAAGTTAGCTCCAGCGAAGCTCCGACAGGGGAAGTAAACAAGTAAACAGGTGGCAGGCTGTCAGATCGGTTCCAAAAGATGCGGTGATTGGCCACAGGTGCTGCGATGTTCCGGTTTGTTGTAAAGATTTTTCCTGTGCAACGGTGTATGGGTCAGATCTGCTTTGCTTTGCCGGGATTTTAATGGACCGATCATAAGACTTTGATTTAGAGCTCTTGTAGCAATACACACACCTGGGACAGGTGTGTCTTTATTTGAAGTGCTGTACAATTAAAACGCCAGCAGCATGTTTGAGTCTCACTAAGCTTTCGAAAAAATTAGTTATTGGATATTATAGGTAAGCATTAAATACTGGTGAAGGTAAACAGCTGGGACACTGCTTGACATTCAAATTAGGTTCTTATAAAACCATGGATGAGAGTTTGCGGATAATCGAGAACAGACAAAACATTCAACCGGTGGAGTGATAAAACAGCTTATACAGGATTTTAAAATGAATTTTGCGATGGAAAAACAAAAAGACGCATTTCAACAAGAGTTGACCACAAAGTGAAAGGCGGTTGACTACAGTACGATAATTCAAATATAAAATATAAGTAAACCTACAGCAGCAGTTGCTCTTTATAAACTACGTTTATATCAGCATCATTTCGATCCTTAACACGAAATATTTTAAAGATATTTTCTTAATTTACATGGCGTACTAATTAACTGTTCTTCTGTTGTTTTCATTTTAGAATGCGAGCCTAAAGAAAACAGTACAAGGAAAAGTGTGGGGTGGCCCGTGTGATGAGTGTGAGTATGTGCGTGTGTATGTGAGTGGATGGGTGCGTGTGCATGGTGAATGGTGCGTGTGATGTGAGTGGAGGGTGCGTGTGTATGTGAGTGTGAGCATGTGAGTGTGAATGTGTGCGTGTGCATGTGAGTGAGTGTGAATGTGTGCTTGTGTATGTGAGTGGATGGGTGCGTGTGCATGTGAGTGAGTGTGTGCTTATGTGAGTGGATGGGTGCGTGTGCATGTGAGTGAGTGTGAATGTGTGCGATGAATTGTTCGAAAATGTCCAGTTGTTTGAGGGATAAGTTGTCAAGTCACGTGACGTTAAGCAATTATGGCCTCATCTGTATATTCACTCAGGACCCGCTGATTCTGTAAGAACTCCCGCCCTGTATGTGACAGATAACTAGCCTCGGTCAGTCGCCACGAGTGTTAGACCCGGATGTGATGGCGTATGAACTTAGGGCGAAGACAGTGGACAATGGGAAGTAAATTAAGCGTGAGAGAGAATAGGAAAGCAATAAAGTTAGCCAGATGATAGAGTAATTTTTACGATGGGGGAACAACGTCCATTATTGCGGAAATTCCGATTTTTCTTTGCGCTTAGAAAATTTGATTCGCGAAAACTTCTGTTTCCTACGACGTCCGCATCGCATAAAGCGAGGTCAGGGTGTACATCGCTTACACCGGCACCGTCCGGACATCTCGGACTGTTTTCCCCTTCTGTCCATGTCTATCTCTCCTATGTTCTTGATAGGATGAGGGGCGGCAAAGTACAGAGATTCTGGCGTTGTGAAGAACGGGGGAGGAGCAGAGCGAGAATCCACCCAGACGAGATGAAAATGTGAGGCTGCTGAAACTCGGCGTACATCTCCACGGGCTTCAGCTGGAAGCGCGATGGTGAAAATGAAGCGGCAGAGAACCTGGAACCTGCGGCCCAGTGATTATTAATGAGGGCACAATCGGTTTGTCCCGAGTTAACTCTGCTCGATTTCGCAGCAGTGGAAGGGAAAAAAATGGCGAGGAGGAAAATGAGATGAAGTCGAAAGCAGTTCCACCGCTGCCAGCCAACCTCGAAGCTCATGTCCTGCCGAGACACTACGAACCCCGGCATGGTGTCGCCGAAAACGTTTTGAAGTCCACACAGGTGTCACACTACTGCTTGGTACTTATGTCACAGGAACCGAAAACTGGTCTGTTGACGGAATATTTACCACCCGCTCCACTATTGTTTTCGCAGCCATGAGACACAGAGAGATCTGGTGGAGTTCACCAAGTATTCTATGCTTCGCAACCGAACAAGCAAAGGAATGAACAGGGAAGACTCTTCCAACTCATTAAGCAGCTGAACATGGAGCTTCCCCCGCAATCTGTCCGTGTGATTTTTGAAAATGCAGCATTCACTGCAATAAAGGTCACCTTTTCCTGATGTGTCTCAACGGATACTTTTTTCAGCTCATCAGAATATGTGAAAGTGCAGCGTCCCGCAGGTGTAACGACGATGCTGATTTTGCGTCGAGCGCTAAAATGACCAGCACCTGTCGGCAGACAGATCGGCGGAAGAACTGTGACACCGCCCGGTCGGTTTTGAAGGTTACTATGTAGGGCGCCCAGGCCGCCGATGTTTCCCCTAGAAATATGGTCATTATACCACGAAGGTGGGACAAACGACCACGCAGAGGCTGCGCATCCGAATTGGGAGCGATCCGCCCAGCAGCATGGAAAGTCAGAGATGGCCTCCGTAAAGCGCATCGTGGGCGCCACATATATTACGACCAGTTGGTGGTGGGTCACAGTCCACCACAGAAATCTCAAAAATGTCGTGACGCAGGTGAGCGGATATTCAAAATTACTACAGATTATAACAGCAGGGAGATTATATAATATCTCAGAGGATTAGCAAGCAATTAAAGTAGGGAGATTTAACATTTGTGCATTAAATTATTGTGCTGAATTGACTTTAAAAATCATCATTTTTCAAATTTAAATTAAATATTATTTTGTTATTTTAAAGTGATTCCAGAAGCGTCGCTAGACGCTGGCATAGCAACGGCTCGCGGCGAATTGTCATCGTGGTGAACCGGCCATGGTGACTAGGCCCACACCTACCTACACGTGTACATCCCAAAATACAAATATTCATATGGTGACCATTCTAGAAAGACGTCTTCTGGGTGCGACGCAATGAAACACGCGATACGGCTGATATAGGCGGCTGGCTGAGAGACCCTACGAGGTCGCATCATTCGTGTATATAGACAGACCGGGCCGGTCAGCTGCGGTAGTCGTACAATCAGCCCACCCGCAGGTTGCCAAATCTCCGTCGTTTAGGCAGGTAATTACTAGCTCGAAGCACTGTTAGGTCTCTAGGTATTTCGATTATCTTCTACTTACCAAAGTACCGTTTCCTGATCTAAAAACTGTTTTTCTGTTGTTTTCAGATGCTCATAAAGAAATCAAAGAACAAAGTTAGTCGCACACTCCTCGTCTGGCTGATGCAAAATAGTACATTTCATTTCAAGTTTACCCAGAATGCCATGCAGCACGCAAGAAGTGACAAATGATCGCTCCAAGCCCACAAGGAACAGCAGAGTCGACAGCTAGCAACGTAGTAAAACAGTCAGTTGGAATACAAAAATCACGACACAAAGCTATTGGTCTCCATCAGATTAAACCAGAAAAGACAATATTACGTCTGCTGCTCAGACGGACAGATTACCGAATATGGAGCTTCAGATATAAGTTGGGAGAGAAGTCACGCGGTTGAATCATCGGACAGAATAACTGAAAGCGGGGTATAAACTGGAAGGGATTTCTTCATGTCCTTGCCTATCAAAAAAACTGCCCAATTTACAACGGGCCTCTTTGTTTGATACACTAAATGACATCTTATCTATTCCATTTTTAAAAAATAATTAACCTTGAATTTTAGTCTCCGATTACGTGTCGAGTGACAATATAAATTTAAAATACACAATAATTGTGATTCCCTTGGAAAATTTTCATCTGTTCACAAAATGGTAAATGGAATCGGTTTTCAGAAGTCAACAACCGAGTCACCCGCTGACAACTTGGCGATATTTGGCCTGGCATAGCAGCAGAGAAGCAGAATCGAAACAACTGTCAAGTTTGCTAAAGGAGAGAAACTGCTTTACAACCAATGAAGCGGTCACAATTATAGGAAATCCAGAATAGTTATTTTCCGAACAGCTCTCATGGAGATGAAGACAACAGACATCGTATACATTACGCTAGAAGGAATCATCGGCATTGCCACGACAATTGGCAACGCCATGGTCTTATGGGCGATTTACAAGAACTCGCGGTTGCAGACTGTTACCAAACTATTTCATCGCCAGCCTGGCGTTGGCTGACCTTTTAGTCGGCCTCCTTGTCGCTCCTCTGGCTATCCTCAGCTTCCAAGGAATGCCCAGGAACTTTTATGGATGTGTTTTTCATTAATTCCACTCTAATTCTCCTCACGCAGTGTTCCATCAACGGTCTCCTGGTCATCGCTATCGAAAGATTGTCGCTAAAAGTCTCCCTTCGTTTACGTGAAATATTTCACTTCCGCCAAAGCCCTCTTCATCATCTCATCCAGCTGGGTCATCGCCATCTTGATTGGCCTAGTGCCAATGTTTGGCTGGAACCTCAGCGCCCCAGAAAAAGATCTCTGCAAATTCATCGAGGTCATCGATATGCGATACATGGTTTACTTCGTATTCTTCGGTTGCATCATACTGCCTTTGCTGATAATGTTCCTGATTTATGCCTATATTTTCCACATTGTACACAAGCAGCTGAAACAGATCGCCATGCTAGAGGCAATTAACAGACCGCAGCGAAAGATTGGCCGCCGAAAGTTTTTGAAGGAAATTAGAGCGGTTAAGTCTCTAGCCATGGTCATAGCTCTCTTTGCCGCCTGCTGGTTTCCCCATCCACATCTCAAACACGCTCTCCTTGTTACAGGGCTACAGCTTTCCGCCGGATATACTCCTAGTGTCCATCCTGCTGAGCCACGCCAACTCGGCTATCAACCCATTTCTATACGCTTACGGAAACAGAGAGTTCCAGCTGACATTCAAGTCTCTGTGTTGTAAGCACCAGTCTGACGCCACATTCACGGACAGGGCAAGCGACAACTACGCCCACCGTCACAGCCATGAACTTCCCTCTATCTCGGGACAAATCGACAAGTAAAAAAGATTTCGCAGAATTCAAACTAATTTTAAAGTGATTGATATTGGTAAATTACCAGTTCTGTATTGTTCTCTACTTAAAAAAAGAAAATTTATTGAAAAGTGTTGTTTCACGATAGTTACATTGTACAATAGAATGAAATATAACTCTGCTATTATCGCTGAATTTGTTTATATATGGGTAATTAAAGCCTCTCATGAATCACATGAACCAATCGACTTGCCGAGACCAAAAATAATAAAAGACTATCATTAGATACTTTAAAAACAAAAAAAATACATTAACTAACTTTCTTTTTAAAATCAGAAAACAATTTAAAGTTTTTATACAGAAATGATTGGATTCGGTTGTCTGTATTAGTCGGGCAACTGTTTAATTAGGTAGGTTTTCAATTTGATGCTCACTGTACTGTACATCCAAACCTAGAGGATGAAGTAGGAGATCAAGGTATATCACCTATTCCTTTGTTGCCATAACGCACTGATGAAGCTAGGTAAACAAAGAATCTCACAGAGAAATCTAATAGATAACAGCTAGTTTATACTCAATGATGCAAATGCTACTGACATTTCGGAAACTAACAAGACTTCTGGCCGAAAATATTTTATCTTCATCTGTCGTCCATTAAAAAGGAAAACTTGTTGGCCGACGAGGAAGAAAGTACAACGGTATATATTTATATAGGAGATTCAGCAAATTATTGACCACAAAAAACGTGCAAGAGGAAAGTGAAATCTGTCCCTCTTGTTGTGTATGTTAACTTGAAAAACAATTAACGTGAAACGATAAAAACTAACCACTGGACCCTGCGACCAAAATAGTAGCAGCATAAATTATCTTCAACAGAAAAACACGAGAGTCGAGGATATACACTCTACCATGAGTCAAAGCCAAATAATTTAATTAGATACAATTTATAGAAGTATAGTTTTTCAAAAAAAAAAAGTTCCTGAACATCTTTCCCAGAACAGTTCAGCTAGTTCATTTCGCCATCAGTATCATAGAATTATCCATCATCGTTCTAAGAAACCTTGGTTGGAAGATAAGGGGTAAAAAGGTACTATTTCATCTCCTTAATTATTTCTCTTTCATTTTATAATGATGGACAGTTTAAAATGTGTGCAAGAAATTTATGAGGGTGATTGAGAAATAAAGGGTCTCAGTTATTCAGAATAATTTGCAGAAGTTAAACATTCGAGTTTTACATATCGATGATTCCTGACGGACAGCACAGGGAAACAATTGTGACGTAAGGAACTTTCACCAATTTAATCATTTTTCTGTAAAAGCTTCGTGAAAAGGGGGCTTGTAGAAGGGAAAAGAAATTTGGACTGCATGAGGCGAAAATGAGAAAAAGCAACCAGGATCAAAGAATGCATACTTTACAATAAAACAATTTAATCCTTGTTTTACCTGAGCTTACTCAATGTTGATACGTGTGTGAAATGGGATATGAGCAGGTGTAAGAAAGTGAAATAGCACTCATCGCACAATAGTTGGATATTTATAAATTGTTTTCCAGATTTTTCTCTCTTTGCAGGGAATAATGTCAAGTAGAGAAGCGAACAAGTTAATGGAAAAGGCGATTAAACTGAAGGTAAATAAACTAACAAACTGTCTACCACACTGCCCACCTGCTCAAGGTGAAAGGTGAAATGCATGCTGGCCTTAGACAAACAACTTTCTAACAAGCAAACGGGTTTCTACTTTCATTTGTAAGCCGCAGTAAGCAAAGGTGAAGACAGCTCTGAATTTCCCTCTGTACATTATTAACGAACTGCGCCAAGTCAAATACACTTGTTTAACTCCTTCAACAAGTCCAGAAGGTTTGAACTTTCGCTAAAGTTATCTTTTCTTTTTGTTCACCACTTCCACAAGAAGTCATTTTCAAATGTACTGAACTCCAGAAACCCCTCTAACACATGGAAAGCGGGGTTCAGCTGAACGCCTTGACCCGAAAGCAGAAAGCCGTTGTGGGAGGGCAGGCCCCTACATGGATAAACTGTAGCAGATGATGAAAACTGAATGCAACTGTAAGCTTTCTTGAAGATGACTTCTCATAAACAAATAGTTTTTCTTTTCATGTGGAAAACAACGCATTGTTCTGTCTTTTCGACAATTAAAGTCGTAAATAATTATTACAGGCATCTGTTGAGGTTAGGCTACTTCTTTAAATGCAGTCAAAAGCAAAACAACTGTTGGCATAAATTCCCTCCAGACTGCAGAAAACCCAGAAACATTTTGACCAAACCTGTCTGCATTCATTTCTTAAAAATATTCAGGCGCTGGTTAGATTTTGTGGATATTTATTTAGAATAGACTTTTATTTTCCCTACAACAGCAGTAAATTGCTGGGGCCCGTAGCTGGAAAATGGCTGCGCTCCACTGACTTAGTAAAGATGGGTGCAAAACAGTGCACCCAACATTACATCACTTTCCAGATTGGCAACCCGCCATCATTAAACAATCCTGCATGATCACTATAAAACAAATGCATGCTAAAAATGTAAGAGTTAATATTGATCAATCTTTCAATAAAGTTGGCAAGGAATATATCAACTAACTTTAAAAAGATGCAGAAGCAACACTAACAGTTCTCCTGTTACTGTTGTAGAGATGCATTAGCACAGTACCAAAAATAATAATTTTACCCCTGCCTCTCTGGCAGACAACTCCGCCATCAGTAAGCAATCTCTGCACCTGTGGTAAACACCTCAGAAGAAAGTAAATCATCATCTGTGGTTAGAACCAACACTGATTTCCCACCCTGGGGACTCGTCGTCGGTCTCCCTGTGTGGTCCTCAGCATCTGGCATGTATTCTTGAACTCGTCAATGTTAACATAGCAGCCCTGAAGATAGAAATATTCTCTGGTGTTGACAACTTGTCACAGATGGTCAACAAGCAGTCAAACCCATTTTTTAATAGTGAATAAGTTGCGGCAGAAAAAATTCTGTGATATTCCATGCTGCCTTATTGTCAAAAGGCATACATCATTCACAGGTAGCAGGTGACTCAAAAGTTTCTGGAGATGCAAAGCAGAGACCAGATTACTGAATATTTGCAGGTTTGTGAATTAAATCTCTTCTTAAAATTGAGAGTAATAGATATATATATTTTATACAAATCATTCTAAGTGAAATGAACACCCCTGGCAATTTTGTGAAAGAAAGGAAGGTTGCTTGCAATTATGTTGCCACTAAAATGTAAATAATTATACAACTGTTACTGCACTTGGCTTTTTCCTACATTCATACAGTCATGAGATACTGTATATATATATAGCCATGTTTCTACAACTGTAGCCTACTTATTACTGCAAATGGTTTCTTAAAATTATTTCTTCTTCAGAACTCTAGAAATAGACTGCTTTAATTTTAATCAACCATTCCCCATT
The DNA here is from genome assembly GCA_018389105.1 of Nautilus pompilius. Taxonomy (NCBI): domain Eukaryota; kingdom Metazoa; phylum Mollusca; class Cephalopoda; order Nautilida; family Nautilidae; genus Nautilus; species Nautilus pompilius. The sequence continues at coordinate 355,320 of JACATO010001546.1, forward strand.
GCAGCATTGAACTGTTAGTTCTGCAATTAGATCTTCTTTTTTGCATCTCATTACAGTCATTTAGCTGAAATATGGTTCATATCAATGGAAAATGAGAACAAACAGAAGGGAAAATTAAAAATCTTCCTTGGATTACTCCTGCGAAATGTACAGTAACATCAACAAACTGTTCTAACTCAGGTTTTTTTTTTTAAAGAGAAATTTAATTAAGATAAAAAGTGGTACATTAACTTAGCCCATAAAATTATCAAAGTTAAAAGAAAACTATATTTTTTTCTAATGAAGTTCCGAAAAGCCAGTGAGTATCATTTAATCTAAAGAAAAGTTGTCTATTTTTTAACCAAACTTCGCCAAGCTTTTCTATATACATAGTAAATCTAGCAAAGAAATTTTAATTCATATTTTATTTTCCGGTTTCATTAAAAAATTTTTTTAAAATCTCATTTTTTATTGAATCATCTTTTCTTACAATACTCTGTAACAACACCTGATAGCGGGTAGATTACGTTTACCTGAAGATGCCGTTTGCCTCCATTTAATTGAAACCCTCTCCGTCCATGCAGAATTCTCCGATTGTTGAATGCCACCAAATCTCCCTCCTTCAAGCTGATCTCCCTCTGAAAGTTAGCAAATAATCTCATATGTTTTTATTCCTCCTTACACAGAATGATAAAACCTGGTGAATTTAAAAAAAGAAAAGCTAAATGCACTGATCATCTATTGGAATAATCCTATTAGCTTAGTGCCTGAACTCAGGTCCACCTGAAGAGACAGTACACACCATCAGATTAGACAAGCAATGTTAAAAAAATCTTCATAGGTGATCAAAGATTCTCTTTAAAAAAAAGAGTTGCAATACATTAACCTTCCTAACAATCAGTAGTAGAGTAAGTAGGCTTCAAAAGACTAGAGTAAATATAATGAAAGTGCAGCATAGAGATGCAGTTTGTGTTCAGTACTAAGAAAAATTAACAAAATTTTGTATGAGAACCTGAAACTTACCACCCATGACGACGACTGTATGGCCTCAGCAAAGAGAAAGTAGGCTTTGTAATAGGGTTCTACATCTTCCTGTAAGATAAAAACATGAAAATTACCAATGTGTAAACACCTTCACAAGAGGCCTTAAACTCTAAAGATGTCTACAGTCTACCAAGCACTTCATCTTGCCTTAAACCTGTTTGCATTGTACCAAATGGTGATTATTCTATCTGTTAATTGTTAAATACTATTATTTTTGTTAAAACATTCTTTAAATATGTTTAAATAAAGTTTTATATATTGGTAGATAAATTATGTTAAGTCCTAACCATTTGGTAAAATAGAATTTGGAACTAGTAAATCAATCAGCAAATTCTCAAAGTTAGCAGAAATATACAAATAAGAGAGAGAGAGAAAAATTAGGTGTTGTAAAGACACTACATATCTGATGTCTGACAATGCTGATGGTAATTTCATCATGCAGGTAGCTTGGTCTATACACAACATGATGTAGAGAAGCTGGTTCTCAACAAACATCTTGACAAAGCTGAGGACAATAAAACCCTGCTGTCTATTCTATGAAAGAAAATTATTTGCATTCAGCAAAATTTCTGGTTCTGTAAGCTAGCTTATTCAACATGTGAGTAGATGAATGCATCATTACAGATGTATACTATGCATTTATTTTTTACAGCAGTGCTAGGATCAATCTATATGGCTTACATCCAGTGGGTATAAATTCTGGCAGAAATGGGATTTGAAGTAAAGCCATAACAAGAGAACTGTGGTCTGTTCAGCCTTTTACACTAATGAACTTAAGTCTTTGAGAATTAACTTCAAACTGTCTGATAGCATAGAGAGAGAGAGAGTGGCATTAGCAATGTTGTGTCTTTATTAACATAAAAGTTTCTTCCTAGCGACCCAGAAAGGCATCTTTGGGTGGAGTAGTAAAAACTTTTTAAAAAAAAAAAAAAAAGGGGGTATATCCTTAGATAAGAGCACAAACATTCCGTAGTTATTTTAGATATTTTTAGCATTTGCCTCCAACCCTACAGTAAGTGCTTGCTGTATTCACAGGATGCCACAGTCAAATATGTATTAGACACAGTTCTGTTTATAAAGACCAGTCTGGGCAACAAATACTATACGAGTCAGGACTTTTTACTGTTTCACTGACAGTTTTCCTTAAACATTTAAGTATAAAAGAAAGTATTTGTAGAATGTAAAGATCACTATGGAGTCACAACAGTGCAGGTGAAAATTACCTGTTTTACTGCCAGAGGCCCTTCAAATGATGGAGACCAGTTCACAGCGACAATCTGGAAATAAACAAACCTGGGTTCTTTTTTCTTGCTCAACAATTTCATGGGTTAATCCAGAAAATAAATGCAACTTATTTGGTTTCATTTTTAATAACAGAATCTCTTCAGTCAGCTGTGATGCTAAACAAAATAGAAAAGCAGTAAAGTTCAGAATGAACCAAATACCAATTGGGAGCCAGCTGGTGGGTGTTAGATCTCCGAGTCTCCTGAACAAGGTAATTTCACTGTATCAATTTTTAAATAAACTTGGTGGGGGATTTAAGGTCCATTAATATAAGCAAAAGTGAGAATGAGTTCTGATGCATGCTGATAGATAGATTTTTCCTCAGCAGCCTGACCTGTAGCCAATGCCCTCCAGGTCCCTGCCAGGTTACAGAAAAGCTCTTCAGTTTCTGGGACCTGTCAGCACCCGCAATGTGCTTGCTGTTGTACTTCTATCTTCAACTGATGACCCCTCTCTCTCTTAAAACCAACAAAACAATTAGAAAATTAAGTAGTGGATCACTTTCCTAAAAATCCTGAACTCTTTTGTTTTGCAAAACTTGTTGAAATAAGGGACACACTAAAAAAAAAGAGACAGAGGTAGGGTTGACAGCAGAATGCTATTGGTAAGATTAAAAGACATCTAAAGAAAAATTAAAATAATAGTACAGATGGACAATGGAGTTCTTTGTTGTTGTTGTTTTTTTCTTCAATTATTAGTGATAATTAAATAATACAGTTTTTGATAGAGACCATTTCATTTATTATAGCTAATTAAATAAAAAGGGTGGAAACTGATAAAAGCAGCAAGAAGTGGAATCTGCTTTCTCTGATTATCAAAAGTAAAGAAATCTGTGGTGTACCTCTTTCTGATGATTGAGCACGATATGCGGCCTCTGATATCTCATTTCCACAGGGTTATCCCTAACAAAGAAATAAAAATAAAAAGATGATTCCAATTTTAATTAAAAAAAAGAAAAACTAACTAAATCTAATACCAAACTCAGCCACAAAAAAAACAACAACAACACATTAAAGTTAAGAACAAATGTTTTAATCATAGGACAGGAAAAAATATACAAGGGAAGTTAACTCCAATTATCCAATGATAAACCGCTCCAGTCAAATAATAAAAGTGCTTTGTTACTCAAACTATCCAAAATTTAAGGTTAGATGGGCAGGTGAAGAGAAGTGGCTTAAATATGATTGGGGGTCTTAAAGATTTGGCAAAGGAGGATTAAATCAATACTAGTATTGTGAAGATATTTGGAATTACCTACTTTTCATTGTTGAAATTTATACATTAAATGAGAGTTTCAACTGAAGATTTTTAGACAAGGAAGCTACAAATCCCCACCTAGAAATCTGAATATGCTTGTGTACCTTACACCTCCCTGTATGTCCTTGCATCACCCTCACAGCTTCCAGTCCACCACTCACCAATAAACCTGATAACCCTTTGATATTAGCAGATCACATGTTATGAAATACAAAAAAATGCTCTCGGTCTAGAAAAGATTTCTTTTGTATAATTTAAAAAGTTGGATAAATAAATAAATATCTAATATATATTTTCATGTGTTTGCTACTCTTTTACTGTCAAACTGTAGCAACTAGAGGCCCCAAAGTTTGGGTGTAGGTACTTCAGAATCAAGACAAGGTTTTAAGCTACTGCACATGGTCTTGAAGGCCATTTTGAGGCCACCAAAGGCTGCTTTTCAGAAACCTTATAGATTACACTTAATTCTTTTAAAGGTATACATCATAATAAATTATATTTGCTGCTATTTTCGCTATAAAATAGAATATATGCTAGCCTCTCATAATAACCATTTTCAGAACCAGTCCAAAAGTTTTGACCAAGATTTTATCATACATTGCAACAACTTCCAATGATTATACTACACTATACTATACACAGCTTTGATAGTGACATCTACCTGCATGTACTGCACACACCTTTGATAGTGGACCTTTTGAAATGTAGCTGGAACTCTGACAAGTATTTCAAACTCTTCTTGGTGTTCTGTAGCGAACTGTTCAGCCACAGCAAACACATCCAGAAAAACACTTTCACCTCCAGCCACACAGTTGTCAAACCTGGACACTGCATATGATCACAGCATCAGCATATTTGAAATAAAAGTTATTGCATCAAAATAAACATGAACATGAACAAGTAATTTCAGTTTTTACCAAACAGAGAGCATGATACATATATACAAATAGCATCCTGAAAGTAAAAACTAAATCAAAGTTAATTCAAGGATATTTACAAGGGGACAGAAATCTGCCAACTTGGCTGAGTAGGGAAATTTGTTAAAATGCCTCACACCTGAAAATAACCAGTGTTTATGGAATTATGAAAATTTCTTGGTTTATTTACATTTCTGCAGCCATAAAGTTGCAAGCATTACTTGCTTTCATTCACAAAGCTTCATTTCTTTCACAAAGTTACAAACATCACCAATTTTAAACACAAAACATGAAATTACATCAATCAATGAGAGCATGTACCTTCTGAAATTTCTAGCCAATTCTGGTTAACTGTTGCCATGCTTATCAAAATGTTTAGAAGTTCTACTAAAGTGATCTCATAAGATGTTAAGATTTCCATGTTCCATTTAGCTCCAAAACTGTTATTATATTTCAAAATGGCTATTTCTGGTTGTCTTCCCATGGAACACTATTGGTGGAAAATGGGATGGGAAGTGTTGGTTGTTTGGCAGAGATCGATAAACTTCTATTAGGTCATTAGGAAAGTTTTGTCAGTTTTTATATTATGTTAATTTGGGGTTCATTTTTGCATGCTTGTGAAGGTGTATGTTTTATATATATATACCGTATTTATGTGAATATAAATCGCACCTGAGTATAAGACGCACCCCCAAAATTTGGTACAAAATTTTTTCAATGACAATTGAAGCTCCAGCATGCAACCAACATTGTTTCAAACAAGACGCCATGTTTAAACTATTTATTGATTGGACAAAGTAAAATATGAATAAAAATACGGACCACACAACACGTTATTTATACAATTATGAATTAAATAAAAATACAGACTATATACAGCACAATATTTGTACAACAAGCATGTCAGTCATAATAATAAGTTAATAAAGCAGCATATAAAGCACATAAGTACTGTTCCAAAGAAAATAGATGTATACAAAGCATTAAAACTATTAACTAAAACCCATCAAAGTCAGTCATCATCTGATAATCCAAATAGTCCTTCCCATTTTTCCTGTGTTAGTTTCTCATCTGTATCCCAACAGGTGGGTATCTCTGGTTCATCTACATCTTTCCACAGAAGATGGTCTTCAGTACCATCCATCTTGTTGCTTATACCAATCTTCAGGAAGCTCTTAATCACCATCTCTGCTGGAATATCTTCCCATGAAGTCACCATGGCTAACCAAGACTTCTTGAGGTTTCCTCCAGCTGTCAATTTCTTGTCACATCCATGTCATCCACTTTTGTCTCACTCTGTCTTTGAAAGGCTCATTCAGGACAACATCTAAGGGTTGCAGAATTGAGATCAGCCCACCTGGTATCACAGCCTGTGATGTGTAGATGGTCTTGAGTCTATCTTTGATCTTTTCTGTGAGGTGAACTCAGAACTGCTCCCACACTAGCAGTGATTTCTTCTTGAGGAGTGAGCCTAGCTTTCTGTTCCAAACTTGTTTCAGCCACAGACATACCATCTTCATCCATCCAGCCCTTGGGGTGAGAGTGGACAAGGACACCAGGTGGAAACTTCTCACCCTTGGGAATGGTCTTGCATTTGAAGATCACCATAGGCTTGAGTTTGGTATCATCAGCCATGTAGGATAGGACTGTGAAGTGAGTTCTCTCATGGCCTGTTGTTCTTATCTGGATGGTTTTCTTTCCTTCACTGTCTATGGTTTCTTTTGCCTGGTAGGTCGAAGAACATGGGTGTTTCATCCATGTTGCCTATCTAAGATGTACTTTCTGAGATTGAGTATGATGCTGTGGAAAGAAGTGATCCTCTCGTCTAAGTCTTGTGGTAGCTTCTGTGAAATCTTTGTTCACTGCGTAGGCTGGGTCCATGTCTGTTCATGAACTTCTGTGTCCATCCATTAGAAGCCTTGAAGTTTGGGTCTTGACAGGACTTGGTAGCCTGTAGTCTGATGTGTGGTGAGGTACACTGCTTCTTTGATTGGTAACCCACTCAGCTAGGTCCTTTTCCATATCTTCATACTTGGCCTTCAACTCTCTACAAACTCTTTTGGTCTTAGGTAGTTGCATCCCAGCTCTATTACCATTTGACTCAGCAAACTCAAAAACTTTCAGTTTGAAGGAAGCATCATAGGAACATCGTTTTCTCTTCATATTAGAGTAGCCATCATGAAAATAAATATTTGAAAATCTTACCCTTATATCTTATATAGTTGAGTGTGTTATTATAAGCAGATTGTTTAAATGGCTCCCGGACACCTGACTGAACGGATATTTCACTGAGGAACATTCAATTTTTAATTTTTTTTTACAGGTAGTGCCCAGTCAGGCAAAAAATATAAAAATAAGATATTTGTATAAAAAAATTAGAAATTGAATGTTCGTCAGCCAAATGTCTGTTTGGCCATTTGACTGTCGGCCAAGTGTCCGGCCACGGTTTAAACAGTCTGGTGGTCACTGTACATCAAAGGTATTTCACAGTGTATGTATCAGTTTGTATGTTTGGATTCTTAATTAAGGCAGTGAATAGTTAGTCACAAAGGATCAAAGAACCATGAGTATACATGTGAAAACTTGAATATGTGACCAATTAAATTGATTCATAATAATTATGATTTAATAAATCATAATAATTAACAAAAAGATTGATCACATGCATCTAGATTATAATTATGTTATTTTATTCTGCATAAATTTCCATATTTGTTACCACGCACATAATGAGGGTCATACAGGTCAACATGGCAAAATGGCGAATATCAGCTGCATGTGTTCCTGTCAAAAAATTATTTCTGAAACATTTTGACAGTTAAAATGAAGTAACCTTGGATAATTTGATGTCATAACCTGTTACAGTGATAATTATGGATAGAACATTACTGAAATAGCCTTATTTAAGGCTAGGTAGGTACATATCAGCGCCAAAGCTAACAAATATGGCGATCGCGGGTTTTCATAAGTACTGGTATGTCCCCAAGTGATTTCAGCTGGTCATACAACTTAGCTTTGAGTATAAATTGCACCCCCCCATTTTTGGACTGATTTTCTGGTACAAAAAAGTGCGACTTATATTCGAATAAATATGGTAATATAAATTTTATATCGTTTTGTAGCATGTGTTTTGCCATACATTATTAAAAAACCTACCTTTCTAAGAATCATAAAATGGATATTTGTTTCAGGGTTCTGGGTGAAGCATGGATAGAAAAGTTTTTCGTGCCATTTTGTTTCACGAGTTCAAACCAGGCCACAAAGCAAGTGAAACAACTCGTAACATTAACCAAGCACGGGGCAAGGACACAGCAAATGAGCAGATAGTACCATGATGGTTTGTAAAGTTTCGATCAAAATATGTGAGCCTTGAAGACAAGGAATATAGTGGACGTCCTTCCAGCTGTGATGACGACTGTCTGAAAGCCTCAGTTGAAGTTGATTCAAGAAAAACAGTGTAAGAAATTGCTGGAGAGCTTGACATAAGCACTGCAACTGTTTCCTGGCATCTTGACACAATTGGCCAAGTGAAACAGCTTGACAGGAGGGTGCCTCACAAGTTGAATGAACAACAAAATCGTTGATTGGAGATCTGCTCTTTGCTTGTCATAAGAAACAAAAATGACCCATTTCCCAACTGAATCATTATGTGATGAAAAATGGATCTTTTACAACAATCACAAATGATCAGCACAGTGGGTTGACAGAGACAAGGTGCCTAACCACATTCCAAAACCCAGCCTCAATCCAAAGAAGGTTATGGTCACTGTCTGGTGGACTACAACTGGTGCCATCCACTGGAACTTCTTGCAACCTGGAGAAACCATCACGGCTGGAAGGTACTGTTGTGAATTAAACATCGCTCATCAGAATCTCGCCCAACGACAGGCGGCATCGGTAAATCGAAGAGGCCCAATCCTGCTCCACGACAGTGCTCATCCTCATGACTCTTCAGAAACTGAACACTTTGGGGTATGAAGTTCTCCCTCACCCAGTCTATTCACCAGACCTTCCTTCCACAGGACCACCACCTTTTCAAACATCTCAACAGCTTCCTCCACATGAAATCCTTCTCCAACCAAGCAGCAATTGAAACTGCCTTCCAACAGTTCATCGACTCCAGAAATCCAGATATTTTTCAAAATGGTATAAATGTGCTTGTAACTCGCTGGCAGAAGTGTGCTGACTGTAATGAAGCAATAGGAAGTCTCATTGTTGCGGTAAAAAACCGACAAAACATTTGTAACAACCTGACACTTGCAGTATAATATTGGAGAGATGGTACAAGTGCTCTATTTTACAAGGCTGTATACTTTGCTTGAAAAGAATTGGACACTTGGAAAAATCAAAATGAAATGATGAGTAATCTTACAAAAAAGAACAGCCATTATACTGTATTTGATGCTATGTTAATGATGCCATCCATATACAGATTCGTTACTTGTAAAATTACCTGAGACAATGAAGGAGTTGGATTCCTGGTGGAGACTCGAGTACATAAGATCCATGTGAAAGTCTAGCTGGGCTGAAGAGTAAGCAATGTTGATTGGATTTTGACTACTCAAAACATCAAAAACCTGAAATTAAATTAAAACGGAGAGAGATTAGTAGAATAGTGAATAAAAACCAAGATATTTAATCTTTTACTGAAAATGTCCAGTGATAATATTTAAAGAAAAAAGTAAACAAATTAGACCACTTCTCATTATTCATACTTACAACTCCGTATATTGTTTCAATAACAGGTCCTAGCTTCTCTGCGACCTAAAAATAACAAAAATGTTAGTTTTAATGATTTTTATATTCAGTTGAAGCATACCAACAAAACAGAGAAACGCATGAAATATTATTTTATATATATACATATTTGGTAAATAATCAAAAGTAGCTTTTGATGATTTATACAAGCAAATACTACTACTGTTAATACCAGATTACTGAAAAGAAAAACCCCAAAAATTTCATAATATTTTGTGTATTTGACCAATTAGAGCATGTACTATAAATAACAGTAAGAAAACAGAAAAACGAACTCCCCAATCAAACATTTTTTACTCTTATCACCTGCTCAGATTGCCATATCTCCCTGACATGGTTTCTCTGGGTGTTCTGGTTTATTTCCACATCTAAAAACAAAGTCCTAGCAGAGTTTTCTGAGTAGGTGGTTGACCCATGGGCCATCTCTCAATTGGCTTGCATCTCAATCACCACCTAAGAGCTCCAATCATACCCAGGTAACCGCTTGGTCACCAAGGTTGATGCCCCAGCATGCACCTTTCTTTTTCAGCTCCCTGCTTTCAAATACTGTTAAGGGTTTGCAAACCTTATTTCCTTCATTTTTGTTAATTCTAAGGCTTCAGTTCATAATTACATATTTAGCACAAAAATTAATTTTTAATTAACATACATTTCATTATTTAAATTGTATGTGTATTTAATGCACATTCCATATTTTAGTTGCATAATTTCATAATTCAATATGATTTTGCGTTTTAATTTAAATATTTATTTGAATATTTTGAAACAAAAAACCTGCATTTTCTTTTCCTGAGCAGAATACAAAAGATGATGATGCACCAGAAATTTTTCTAATATTTCCAACTTCATAAAAATTCACCAGGGAACTTGAAGAGAAAGGGATAACATCGCACACAAATTCTATCGTTATTGCTGAATCCTTGACCAAATTATTTTCTTGTAAATACACAAAAACTACTTTAATTGTAAAAGGAAAAGGATGTGTAAAGACAAAAGTGTTCTTTGATACTAGCAGATCACATGTTTTGAAATAAAAGAAAAAAAAATGCTCAAAATCTAGAAAATATTTTTTATCTAGTTTGGAAAGCCAAATAAATAAATAAATTTAATACATATTTCCAAGTGTTTGTGCATTTTTTGTTACTCTTTTACAGTCGAACCATGGCCACCTAGAGCCTCCAAATTTGGGGCATAGGTAGTTCAGAATCTGGGCGAGGTTTCAAGCTAATGCACATTGGCCTTGAAGGCCGTTTTGAGGCAACCAAAGACTGCCCGCTTTTCAAAAACCTCACAGATTACACTTAGTTTACTGCATTCACTCAAAATAGAAAACTAGCAACCTCAAATTATAATGAAGATACCCCAGGATCAAAGGCAGGATTCAAGGATATCCAGTTCCCTATAAAACTCAGCTATGACCATCAATAAAAGCACAGGGCCAACCACCGAAAGTTGTTGGTCCCTGCTTTTCTCATGGGCAGCTGTATGTTGGATGCCCAAAAGTCGACCAAAACAAAAATCTGTTTTGATTTTCACCCCAAGGAAAAACTAAAAATTTAAGTGTACAGCTTACAGAATGATAAGAAATGCATCATTAGCATTAATTCAATGTTCATTCAATAAGTGCGTGTTTAAACAAACAGCAGTTCTGTTTTTCAAAATGATATAAAAGAATTTTTATAAAAGCCATTTTTTCCCATGCTGTGTCAAGTACTCCAGAAACTTCAAAACTTCCTGTCCTTCTGACCTCATGTTCAGTCATAAATATTAAAATCATTTTTGTGCTCACTGTCCTTAAACATGTTTTCCTAATATTCTTAAAAAAACCCCATTAAAGTAGTTTCCATCTCTCCTAACCTAACCTCTCACCTTCTTCACCTTGCCTACACTGTTAGGTACCCCTCTCATCAAGCAGATTCCATATTCACTGATGTCTTGTACCCATCTGAAAGTCAAAGTTTAACCAAATACTTATATCTAGAACAAATATAAATGACAAGGTAATGTATTATAACTACTGGATATCTGGATATTAGCTCTACCCTTAGTCATCAAATTCATTATAAATTTTTAAAAAAAAACACAACAAAGAATTATAATTATTTAGCTAGCAAATTAGGTTGCCCTGGTTCAGGTATCACTGAAATGCAGCAGTGTATGGATTAGAATTAGGATCCAGTCAATGGTGCCAATTCTTTGGTCTTCTCTGTGGCTGTGGACACGTTCATTTTATCCCAAGTCTAATCAGGAGTGTTCTAGTAGGGTTACCTGGACAGCTAACCAAAATATGCCACTGATATCCCATTGCCTGTATTAATGGCTTTGGGTTCAGAAAAAGTTTATCAGTAAAATCATCTTTTCTCTTGTTAAAATCTAAACATCCTCAGGTGACATGTATATTAGCAGTAACCTATTGTCAAGTTAATACAAAAACAAATAAATTAAGAGTTAAAGCTTCTAGTCTGTTTAAAAAAAAGAAACTA